>OU744338.1:137389731-137798182 GCA_916610165.2 Gymnosoma rotundatum | reverse complement strand
TGAAACTTACAATGAATGAACATCTTACCGAATTGAATGCTGATACAATAGCTACTTAATAATAGCTGAAGAATATATTAAAAACCTTTAAAACTAGTACCTTCTAATTAAATATTCAGCCCAATCATAGATATTCTCACGGAATTTCTTTCCCACGGAAAAGATTCCTTTCAAGAAAAGATTCCTCCAGTTATGAATTTATTTTTTTATTTATTTATTTTGTAATATTAAGCCTTGGCGGCCAAAATAACAATATTACATAGTAATGATAAAAACCTGAGATCAATAAGTAGTAATACATATAATTAAATATAATTCAGTATTAATCATCTGTTGGCTCCCCAGCCGTAAATAATATATTAAAAATTCATTGAAAATTTAATGCAAATAAAAAATCCCAATCAGCAACAAAACTTATATATATCAATACATAATACACTAGGTGGTATCCTGGTATAGTTACCAACTACTATCAATAATAATGTCAAACATTTTGAGTATTCGTTACAGATAAAATAAAGTGATTGAAAATGAGGTTTAATATTTAAAATAATTTTTCGGTTTATGTCTGTGTTGTATCATTTCATACGAAAATTGACGTAGAAAAGTGCAACATAAGTTTTAAACGAAATACGTTATTTGATTGTGAAAAAAGACGTAATGAAAAAGGTAATATATTCCACCATCTTGCAATTCTAACCACATAAGATCTTTCAAAAAAGGAAGAATTAATTCTCGGTATATAAATTTGTGGGTTTCTAAGTGATCGCTTAAATACAAAAGAATTATAAAGAGAAAGTGGTTTTCTACATTTGACAATATTATGAAACAGTATACTGTTCCGGTACTTTACGAAATTATCAAAGGTACAACCAAGAAAACTATGAACAAAGCGTGAAACATGTTCGCGTCGCTTTACATTATAAACAAAACGAACTACAGAATTTACCAAGCGTTTGATTCTGGATAAGTGTACAGAACAGGTGCCAGAAACAATTTCCAATCCATACAAAATCTGTGACATCATAAGTGAATGAGCCAATTTATACTTTATATGTATAGGTAAATATAAATTAATTGAGTATATTCGGCGTAGAATACCCAGAATCCTAGAGCTGATGAGGTCAATGTGTGCGCGAAAAGAAAGCTTGGAATCTAAAATTAGACCTAGACACTTAAAATGGTCAATTAAGACCACATTCAAATTATCAAAGGTAATGTTTAGATTAGGAACAAACCGAGTTGCAGGACCAACATCGTAGTTTGAAGGAAGTTATTTTGTTTATTTATATATAATCTTTCTTTTATAATTCATAATACCTACTTTTTCTCCCCGAAAAAATTTATAATGGAAGAAAAGGGAAAAGTTGAAAAACTCACACGGAATTTTTTTTTTTATAATTGGGCTGATTTATAAAACTCTGTGACTTTTCAAAGAGGAATCTTGGGCATAAGATTTATTATTTTTAAATTAACTATTTCATGTGTTTTTCTAACTTTTCTAGTTTTAAATGGTTTTGTTTTCTTTTATTTTTCCTAAAATGTGGAATCAAACTATTTTATATAAATTACATTTTATTAGTATTTATTTATGGAAATTTCAAAATGTAAATTTTCATGAAAAAATTTAATATTTTTTTTTTAAAGCGTCTATGTAATATTAATTGTTATTAGATGTCAGGAGCAGAAGTTTTAGTCTTTCTTCTAGAAATATCGCCAGAAATTCGAAAATAAAGAGTCAAAATAGTTTTAAGAATTTGAAGCTAACCTCAAAAAAAACCGTCAGAGATTAATATGTATGATTATATTATTAGTCTTTTAATTTGATTCGTTTGGTCCATAATGGTCCATTTAATGTAATAATTTGTTTTTTTTTTTTAGATTTGAATTAAAACATAGTTATTCTTACGTTTTTTAACTAAACTCTTAAAAATATTTACATTTAATTATTTTCAAGAATAATTTATAAATAAAAGTCCATTGTCTTTTATACTCTTCAGCACAGGTGGATAGAGGTAGATATACTAAGTTTGTCATTCCGTGTATAATGTCTACAATATCAATTTCTGACCCCATAACGTTTATATGTTTTGAGTTCTTATGCATAGCAAAGTCGACTGTGCGATGTCATTTAAAACAAATATAGTTTGGTAAAGTAACTCCAATCAAAAATCAAATATATGGGGCGATAGAGAATTAAAAAATAATAAAAAAAAAACGTCTAGTGAAAAAATTGGCGCTCGCCCATATTTTCCGAGTTATAGGCCTCTGAACTTTTCATAGAAAAGTACGATTTTGCACCATATTTCTTAAGATATCAATATGAGTAAAAAAAGCGAAAAACATATACTACAGTTAATGAAATGGATAATTGAAACTTAGAATTTTAATTGCACAATGTGCACGCAGGGAGAATGAATCAAACGCTGTATTCTGTTTTAATATTATTTTCCTCAAAAATTTTCAAGTAATCATTTATAAATAAAGCACTAAATTTTAATCAATTTATAAAGTGTATAAACATTCCATTATTATGCCAAACAAATTCCTTACACTAAATGCCATTGACTATGGGTTAACAATTGAAACTGTTAAAATAAGTGATGAAACAATTAAAACTATTTTTGATAATGAATTCTACTAAGACTCGTGTGCGAAACAAAATGCAATATGCACTTCTTGATGCTTTATTGGGTGTTAAATATCCTATGATAGCAAAAATCACATGCTGCACTTCTTTAATTATGCCTTCTAAAGAAATGTTTATTAATAAATTCAATTCGCCTATAATCTATTCCAAGAAAGGGACAAATTGGAAATATTATAAGACTATAAAATTAATATTGTATATTATTTAATTAATCATCGATCTATTTATATGTTATATCTTCTAATTATTTAATAAAACTGTAACTAGTTTATCGTAAACGTTGTACCTTTCATCTGTTCACTAATTATTTGTTGTTTTTGAAAAAAAAACCATAAATTACACATGTATGTATATATTTTAGCGATTTTTTTCAGTTTTGGCGAATTTTATCCATGTCGATGATAATTTTATATTACAAATATATCTCATAAGATCGTTTTGCCGTTTTTTGACATTGGTTTTGCCGAATTTCGTCGATAAAAAACTGATAACTGTGGTTGCTCCGTCGTATGGAGTCCTTGTGAGAATTTCTAAATTGTCATTTTTACAATATAGGTGGCGTTTCCTTAACATGCATGTCAGTGATGCCGTTTGTTTATATATGTTTTATGTATTCTTTGAGGTCTCAACATAACATGTATAATTTTGTTATATTTGGTTAAATTTTCGTAAACTTTTGTACAGACACAAAGTAAATAATATTAGTGAAAAAATACTCGTTTTATTATTTGAGGCAAGAACCTCTCTGATAGTAGTTTTTCTTAATATATCAATATCAAAATCACATATAATGGACGTTATGAATCCACTTCGATTTTATAAATTTGTCCTGTAATAACTATTGTACAAATTATAAATTTAAACAAAAATCTTTTTATCTATATATTCTTCTTTTTACATTTATATTTTCTAATATTCTTTTGCCGTATCGAGTAAGTTTTGATATTGGCAACAAAATGTAAATTTTAGGGCGTTGGATAATTCTTTAATTCGAACATTTACAATGTGGTTTTTAGATTTTTAATATATGTATAAGTAATTATGTTCTTTCTGAAGAATATTTTTGAACATTGCTGAACACTTGAGTGCCCCAAATAATCGTCAAGATATACGAATTTTTAAAACAAAACCGTCAAACGTCAGTATGAAAAGAAATCGTCAAAATGATGCAAAATCATCACATTTAACACCGCTGACCAGGTGTGAGCTGCGCCCTTAAAAGGTATATTTATTTATTTTTTGGTATATTTGTTTGAACTTGGGCTGAAATCTCTTAATTAATTTAAAAAAAAAAACTCGATAAAAATTTTAGTCTTGTCTGCGATTCGAACCGTGGCTCTTCGGTTTATAAGTTGGCACTCTACCCACTACATCGCCGATAAAAACAATAAGCCCAGCAAGAATTGATTGAGAGAAACTTTTACATACACAATTTTCTACTATTCATTTGCAATAATTTTGTACTGAAACTGCTTCTTTTCTAACCGACTTCAAAAAAAGGAGGTTATACAATTCGGCTGAATGTTGCTTTTTTATATTTGTGCCTCCAGAACTTAGTCATTTATGATCCGATTTTGAAAGTTTTTGTTAATATGATAGATTATGCTTACAGATTGGTCCCGTTTTAAAAACAGATCATAAACTTAAAAATTAAAGGGTGTCCCCATACAACATACATATTTTTTACGTTTATTATGAACTGTAAAGGGCGATTCTGTAAAATTTAAAAAGACTGCGTATTACTATGTCTCCCAAAAACAAAAAGTTATACAAAAATAAATCTCATAATTAAAGAGTGCCCCCATAATTGATGTAAATTTCCTTATATGGGCCTATCTCTTGAACCTTTATAGACAAACGCTTGCAAATTAGGCAGAATGTCGATTGCTATGGCCGTTATAGTAACAAGTATTAATATTAAGAATTACAAATTAAAGGGTGTACCAATAGTTCATTTAATTTGATGTATATTGCCATACTTTTTAACAGTTATAGACATCCGCTTTGAATTTACATCGAACCTGTATTGGTAAGTCCGCTATAACAACAAGTATAAAATTTGGATTAAGAAGTTAAAGGGGGTTCCAATAGTTGATGTAATTTCAAGTGTGTGGCCGTACTTTTGAACCGTTAAAGACAGAACGCTGAAACTTAAAAGGGACCTGTATTTCTAAGTCCACTATATTAACGACTTTATAATTTGAATTTAGAAAGTAAAGGGTGTCCCATAATTACTGTAGATTTACTTATATAGGCCTATCTCTTGAATCGTCATAGATAAGCGCTTTTAAATTTGACGCAATGTCGATTGCTATGGCCGTTATAGTAACAGCTGATAATATTTAAAATTATAAATTATAGGGTGCACCAATTGTTCATTTAATTTGGTATATGGCCATACTTTTAAATAGTTATAGATAGACGATTGAAATTTACAAAGAACCTATATTACTAACTCCTCTATAACATCAAGTATAATTTGGATTTGGAAATAAACGGGTGTCCTAATAGTTGATATAATATGGTGTATGTGGCCGGACTTTTGAACCATTATAGACAGACAGCTGAAATTTACAAGGGACATGTTTTGCTAAGTTCGCTATAACAAGAAGCTTATAATTTGAATTTAGAAAGTAAAGGGTGTTCCCAAAATTAATGTGATTTGTTCTATATGGCCGTATTTTTTGAACCGTTGTATACAAACAACTTAATTTTAGACAGAATGTCCACTACTTTATTTGGTATAATAAGAAGTATAAAAATGTTATATTATAAATTAAATAACTGATATAATCGGATCTATATGGGCAAACTGTTGAATCGTTACAGACAAATGGTTGAAATTTACACAGAACCTGATTGCTTAATCTACTACAACAGCAAGTATATAATTTGATTTTGGGAATTAAAGAGTGACCCTATAGTTGCTGCAATTTGATGTATAGTGCCAAACTATTGAACAGTTAAAAAAGTATAACGTTTGGAGATATAAGTGTGTGCCAATAGTGATTGTAACCTAATTTATGTAGCCATACACTTGAGCTGTTTTAGACAGACAGATGAAATCTGTTTTGATTTCGGTTTTTTTTTCGGAAAAATTATGTTAATTAAGTCCAAGTTTTAGCTTAACAAAGTTTAAAATGCAGTTACTAGAACGTGTTCACGTACATACTCGGAAAACTTGCAAGTAGAGAGGCAAAAAGAGCGTAAAAATGTGAGAGAAAAAAATTTGTTGCAAGTTTTGGCTAGTAAAATTTTTACTAACAAGAATTAGTCAACCAGCCCTTTTTTACTTTCCGATAAAAGAAATTTTTGAAACATCAAAGAAAATGCAAATATTTGGCAGTTAAAAGAATATTAAAATAATAATAACACATATATAAGAATATTATTTTGTTTTTTTTCTTAAATTTAGCTTGGGCACCATGCAGCAAAAGAGCTTAAAACAATAGAAATTTGGCTTAGAATCATCTAGCTTTGCAAGTGTTTTTGTTTTTTAAGAATTAAAAGTAAATAAGCCAGTAATAAAACATTCAATGCAATGTACTTTTTTCCGGTACAATTTTAGTAAGAATAATAAAATATTTATGTACAATTAAAAATAAATTATGCACATGAATGAAAGTTAGATTATTTTTAATGTAAATATTTTAACATCTAAATTGCATAAGAATGCAATTTTCATAAAATTTTTTCGGCAATTGATCAGATAATTGTACATTTGTATTTTTTTTCTCTACGTTTTTGTTTATTTTAAGCACGTACGTGTTAGAGTGTCGTTCAATAACTTACCTGAATTTAAGTGTTTTAACTGTCGTCAAAAGTCCAATATCAGTTTTATTAAATCTACTTGCTTGTTGTTCGTAACACCGTGGTGTTTTTATCGAAGGATCGTTCATAGTTAAAAAATTACGTGATTTTTATTTTTTCTTTTTTTCACTCTTCACCGAAGAAAAAAAAAGCGAGAAATAAATTGCCTAATGTGCCAATAATTACATACACTACAGTTCCTACTACCCATAATCCCTGCACAAGACATGAATGCTTGTCCTCCAGATAATGACAATACAACATCTAACAGTAATTTAGTAGCTCACAGCCCCTAACGAGCTGTTCCTCCAAGAAGAGCTATTTTTGTATCTCGTCTGGCTAGTGATACCACTATCGAAGCAGTTGACTACTTTTTAAAAAATAAAGTTGGAAAAGAGGCAGATATATCAATACACAAATTCAAATTTTCTCAACCAAGATCCATTTCATCTTTTAAAATATCGATTCCACCTAAGCTATATGATGTTTTGTTGGAGCCGACTTTCTGGCCAAACAATACTCTTGTTCGCGAATTTGCACCCAGACAGATCAGATAACATTGCTATCCTCCCTCAACATGACATTAATGCTTCAAGAAACTGAAATCCATTACTACTGATTATATTTCTATTATTTACCAAAACGTTGGTGGCTTGAGAACAAAACTTTCATCATTATATATGGAAAGCTTCAACTTTTATCATCAATGTCTTTTATCATTAATGTCTTAAAGTTTATGTTGCGTACAAACCTTTGTTTAAACATTTTAATTTACACTTCCAAGCTTAATTTTATTTTTCATTTTCCCACCCGTGAGTAAAGAGAAACAACTGAAACTTACAATGAATTGAAAACCTTACCGAATTTAATGCTGATACAATAGCTATGTTAATAATGGCTTAAGAATATATTAAAAACCTTCAAAACTAGAACCTACTAATTAAATATTCAGCCCAATCATGAATTTTCTCACGGAATTTCTTCTCCACGGAAAAAATTCTTCTCGAGAAAAGAATTTCGTGAAAAAAAATAATAAAAAAGTGATTTGAAGGGAGTTAATTTGTTTATTTAAATATAATCTTTCTTTTATAATTCATAAAACCTACTTTTTTCCCTGAATTTTTTTTCACTTGACTGCGGAAAAAAGGAAAAAATTTATAATGGGAGAAAAACATTAAAAACTCACGCGGAATTTTTTTTATAATTGGGCTGATTTATAAAACTCTGTGAATTTTCAAAGAGGAATCATGGGCATAAAATTTATTATTTTTAAATTAACGTTTTAATGCGTTTTTCTACCTCTTTTGGTTTTAAATGGTTTTGTTTCCCTTTATTTTCTCTAAAATGTGGAATCAAACAATTTCATATAAATTACATTTTATTAGTATTTATTTATGGAAATTTTAGAATGTAAATATTCAGGAAAAAATTTAACTTTAATTTCTAATTTATCTCTGACCAGGATTCGAACCATCGATTTTATAAATTAATGAAATTATACTTTATTTTCGGCTTTTTGGTTCTTTTTCTTTCTAAACATTTTTAGAAAGAAAAATTATTTACAAATGTATGCGGACGTTTTACAAAGAAAACAAGAAAAATTAGACGCTAGCAGAATGAAATGCAGCATTTTCTGGACCGCCACATCCTTCATCAGCATTCTTTGCATCTATCTACCTTATAAAGTCCATTATTTTATATAGTCTTCACCACAGGAGGATAAGGGTAGATATACTAAGTTTGTCATTCCGTGTGTAATTTCTATAATATCAATTTCCGACCCCATAAAGTTTATATGTTTTAAGTTCTTATGCATAGCGAATTCGATTGTGTGATGTCATTTGAAACAAATATAGCTTGGTGAAGTAAATCGAATCTAAAAGCAATTATAAGGGGCGATAGAGAATTAAAAAATAAGAGAAAAAAGTCTAGTGAAAAAATCGGCGCTCGCCCATATTTTTCAAGTTAAAGGCCTCTGAACTTTTCATATAAAAGTACGATTTTGCACCATATTTCTCAAGATATCAATATGGGAATCATTTTAACACGTTAACTGCCGTGTCACCCGTATTCGGGTGACAGCAAAAGTTCTCATCAGGCCACGTCACCCGTATTCGGGTGACAGCAAGAGTTCTCATCAGGCCACGTCGGGTGACTCCTTCCAAAGGATTTCCGAACATATTTAGATAAATATATGACAGGAGATAATAATACTGTTGAATTTTTTTAAAAATCGTTTATTAACAAAATTATTTACAGTGCAAAATATTGAAGCATTCACTGCAAAGTTGCGGTTGAGATATTAGTTGGGCAGAGATATTAGTTGTACTACTCAGTACACGGCAAAGATTACAACTGCTCGTGCAGAGTAATAACGTGATAAATGAGGATCGTAATAGATATCGGGGTGAGAGTACCGAAAGAAATGTAAACAGACATGCGGTAGCAGAGCACGCATCTTACAGTGGCACGGGTGGCCTGACGGGGATTTTGTTGTAAACACGCGTGGCAGTCAACGTGTTAAAGCGATCTTCAAGGAAAATTAAAATTTTTTAAATATGTTAACCCATTCAGAGCCGATTACATTTTTATGTAAAATTATTTGTAGTACTTAATTTTTTCTTATCTTTTTAATTTTCTGTCGCCCCAATATTTGTTTTCTTGATTCGAGTTATTTCACTAAACTAGATTTACATATATGTCTTTTATTAAGTTACGGAATATATTGAAATCAAAAACATATTCGTTAGAACTCCAAAATATCATTTCTCTCTCTGCATTTTCAATTAACTGTCTCACTTAGGACTTGTTTTTGTTTAAAATAATAGATTCAATTATTTGACTTACATAAATTATTTATAACTCAGTTTTCAAAATCTATTTTTTTTTTACTTAAAAGTATAATGCAATATAATATGATTTGATTATAATCGTTTTGAACATCAGGATTATTTCTATATTGAGAGTTCCTTTTTTCTTTTCATAGACCTGGAGATAAAATTCTTTCTCTGTTCTCTGTATTCCAATATTAAAAATTTGTTTTAAATTTTATAAAATTATTAGAGTTGAACTGTTTGTTTGCTTGGCTTTAGTTCATGTTTCTATTTTAATTTATTAAGAAAGAAAAATTACAAACACATGCGGTTTCAAATTTTGCGCTCAGACCACAATGCAATGGCGCCACTTGAATTTCTAAGTCCAAAATATCATATTAAAGTGTATTTTTTAGTTGCAACTTTTTATTTTTATTTAATAGTGCCCTCTGTCTTTGTCTTCAAACAAGGTAACGTAACAGAGTCGTTGCCACCAGGGATGTCTGATTTCACGCCAAATGGCAATTTTTCGGCGACTTGTAAAATATTTAACGGGTTTTACATTTCTTGATGAGTGTTTAATTTGTCTTGACAAATGTCGATATGATAAAATTAGGTGGTGCTGAAGTATCATTTTTCTTTTACTTCAACAGGGGAAATGATAAAACAGCGCAAAATATTTACTACAGTTAATGAAATGGATAATTGAAACTTATAATTTTAATTACACAATGTGCACGCAGGCTGTATAAATCAATCGCTTTATTCTATATTTATATTATTTTCCTTAAAAATTTCAAATCATCAGTTATAAATGAAGTACATAATTTTGATCAATTCATACAGAGTGTAACCATATTCATTGATATGCCAAACAAATTCCTTACACTAATTGCCATTGACTATGGGTTAACAATTGAAATGGGTGATGAAACAATTAAAACTAGGGTAAACGTCCCTAAGGTCGGCATGCATCAGTGGTCGGCATTTTTTTTATTTAAAATCCAAATGATTAAAAAACACGGTGATTATATGCATAAATAGGATTTAGCTTTAATAAAAAATACACTCAGTTTTCTCTATTTAATATTTAAATTAGACTGAGATGAGTATTCTATCTATTGTTGACCTCTTTCAACTCATGACGTAGGTGCCTGTTTTCTAAAAAATTATTTAGTGGGAAAGCTAACTTTAACAATTAAGTAAACATAGTAATTAAATAATTTTTTTTTACCATGGTAGTTTTTAGTGGAAGAAATATATTTAAACTTTGATTGTAAAGTGCTATTTTTCATAAAAAATTCTTTTTGTGGTCATTTTATTGGCTGCCGACATTAGGAACAAACCCTGCTTTGTTTTTCCATAGTCAGCATGGGGGTGTCAACTTGTAAAAAATAGTGTTTTCTAATGTTAAACTCAAATTCTACAATATTATTTGTTGCTCACCTCTCTTGGCATTAGTTATAAAGAAAATAAGTTTAAAATGAGTTAACCAGTACTCGGCACACGTTTAATTGAATATTAAAGGACCTGCCGACTATGAAATAAAGTGTTCTGAAATCGGCAGGAAGTTGTGTTTAAATGAAAATGAGATTTTGCAACAAATACTCTTAATGACATTTCTGGATCAAAAAATATTAGCATTTAAATATCCTTTAAGCCTTTAATTTGCTCAAGTCCCATACCAGCTGTGTACCTACTCATGTAGATATAAACCAAACGACTATTGTCTCATCAATTAACAGCACGTTAATTAAAAATAACTTCTTTAAATCTTTTCTGTTTATTTTTTTACACGAAATAGCTCTTATTTTTAATAAAAAAAAAAGTAAAATTTTTGAACGGGGTTTTTTCTTTCTCTTATAAAAAATACAATGCCGACAAAAAATTGCTTTAAAGTTGCATTAACTTGTATTAAAGAACAGATCCATGTTTAAATACAGCTTACGTTGGCCTAAAAAATAACTTATGTGCTGTTTCTGTATTACAGGAGATCGACTCCTCTGAAAAATTTATATGAAAAACACTCAGTTTTTTTTAGTTATTTCCATATAAATTTTCTAGACGAGTTGATCGCCTGTAATACAGAAACAGCACATTAATACAAATATATTTAAAAACTGTTAATTGAGCATAAAACAAGTAATTTTTGGGCAGTAATAAATAGTTGATACACCAATGCATGGTTTACACTCATAACAGCACTAGTTCAAACACAAAAAAAAGTTAAACTGCCGAATACTGGTACATTTACCCTATACGAAAAAATTGTTGAAAGAATACTTTCGATAATGAATTCTACTAAGACTCGTTTGCGAAATAGAATGCAGTATAAACTTCTTGAAGCTTTATTGCGTGTTAAACATTGTATGATAGCAAAAAGCACATGCTTCTAAAGAAATGCTTAATAAATTCAATTCGCCTACAATCTATTTCAAGAAAGGGACACTGATGAATGTTTTGAGGATGAAGTGTACAGCAAATTGAAAATATTACAAAACTATAAAATTAATATTGTATATTTTTTTATTAATCATAGATCTATTTATATGTTATATCTTTTATTGCTTCAATTAAACTGTAACTAGTTTTTAGTAAACGTGGCGCTTCCTAAACGTCCATGTCAGTGATGCCGCTTGTTTACATTTGTTTTATGTATTTTTTGAGGTCTCAAGGTAACATTGTAATTTTGTTATATTTGGATAATTTTTCGCAAACTTTTGTACAGACAAAATACTCGCTCTACTATTTGAGGCAAGAACCTCCCTGATAGTAGTTTTTCTAATATATCAATATCAAAATCGCATATAATAAACGTTATGACTCTACTTTGATTTTATAAATTTTCCTATATTAATTATTATACAAATTATAAATTTAAACAAAAATCTTTTTATCTATGTATTTATTCTTTTTCTTACATTTACATATACTTTCTAATATTATGACTTAAAACTGATTCATCAGTTATGCGTTTAAAAAGAGACTCGAATATAACTCCGACAAACGCATAGAAAGCGACTTTCTAAAAAAACAAAAAGTACAAAAAGCAAATGCTTGAAATTCGACTGTTTTTAGAATTATTTTGGAAACATATTTAACGCAGCCTAACGATGAAAAAATGATTCAAATACATATTTTATTTTTATTTTTTAATTTTCGTAAAAATACATACATATGTCACTTCGTAAAAAAATAGAGACACAAATTTAAAATAAATTTTTTCAAATTCATTTTTTAAATTTGAATTTTAAGAAAATCAGGAATTACATGCTAACGAATGTAACACTACGCCTTGACGAGCAATTGATTTGTGCGCACATGAACAAAACGTCAGCAGAATAGGTTACCAACATTTGTTCATGTTTGTCTGCGTGGAGAAAACTGCTTCGTTTTCTCGCTGTTTGAAGCCGACATGACATCGACAACGATGGTCTACAATAGCCATTTTAATGTGCGGATATGAAATTGTTTAATGTTTGAACAAATCACTGGCTCGTCAATACGGCGTGTTATAAAAAATAAGCAAACCGTTGTTTGCAATTTTTCATTTTGAGAAAATATATTTGAAATGTTCGTATAATATGCGTCGAAAAAGACTCGCATACGGCTAGTAATATGATTAAAAGTTGACTCGAAAAAGTATCGTATTTGATTACAAGTACGATTGAAAATAGTATCGAAAATGAGTCGAAAACGAGAGTCATAAGGGACTCGTTCAGAAGAGTCGCGGCTAGGGTACCATTTTCTACCGACAAAACAATCATTTTCGACTCTAAAACGAGCGCATAAACGATTATTTTAATCGTGTCGAGGAGTCAAAAAAGACTCGAATATGATCAATAATGCTAACTGGGTCGAGTCAGCTTTGATATTAGCAACAAAAATAAATGCATATGTACATTTTAGGGCGTAGGATAATTCTTTAATTCAAACAACTACAGATTTTTAATATATATGTAAGTAATATGTTCTTTCTGAAGAATATTTTAGAACACTGGCAAACACTTGACACTTGAGTGCACAAATTAATCAAGATACACGAATTCTTAAAACAATAATCGTCAAATGTCTGTATGTAATATTTATGAAAAGAAATCTTCAAAATGATGCAAAATCATCACATCTAACACCGCTGACCAGGAGTCAGCTGCACCCTCAAAAGGTATATTTATTTATTTTTTCGTATATTTGTTTGATCTGGGGCTTAAATCTCTTACTGCCAGTCCCACGATATCGCAAGCTATCGTTCGTTCGCGTAATTACATGTAAAACACAAACAATTTTTTAGAATTTGTTTTTGTTTTGTATGTTATTGCGCGAACGAACGATGACTTGCGATATCGTGGGACTGGCAGTTAATTAATTTAAAAAAAAAACTCGATAAAAATTGTTGTCTTGGCTGCGATTCGAACCATAATATAATATATAAGTAATTATGTTCTTTCTGAAGAATATTTTAGAACACTGATAAACACTTGAGAACTCCATCGAATCAATAAGACAAAAAGACAATAACAACTCAAAAATGTTTTATACAAAAACACAGCAAACATTCATGAGAATATCATGAAATATTTATATTTGAAGGAATCAAGCCTTCAAATCTAAACAAATTAAAACTTCCAGCTAATTCTTAAATACATTTTTATATAACTAACCGTAATCTTCACTAATAAAAATATCAACCATAAAGTCAAATCAGTTACCAACAAAATTAAATCAAAATTTACAGTTTTATGATCCGTTTGATTTAGTTCATATTCATACAACCCAATAGCAATACAGATACTGAACCAAAACTTCTTATAGTTGCCTAAATTTACCAAACCCATCATAGCACAACCAACGGTTTGACAAAAAGCATACTGTAGACTTACAGAGTCATCAACAGACAACCACTTTCCACACGACAAAGCTTACAGAGGTCAACAGCAGAAAGTGCCGACACTAGGGCTATTACTGCGGTACAAAATATAATTAATTGGCTAGAACGTAAAAATACAGTTACAACGAATACATTGCAGAAACAGCAGGAAGTTATGACGCCATCCCAGGTGCGAATAAATACCAATAGAGGTATAAATATATTATTTTTGTAATGTTCAAAAAAGTAACAACAGCAAAATAGGCATATCACCCTGTTCTCAAACAAATATTTCCTTAGATAACGAAGCCTCAAGGCAACTGAAGTAATCATTTCTTAAATCTATAAGACAGCTCTTAATAGCCAGTTGATGAAAATTCGCCACTATCACCTACACTACCTGTCTTGGGCTTTAAAACTTCTTTAGTCAGTATATGGCTGATAACTGAACTGAGCTTTGCAAGAGCGTATTTCTTTTCAGCTAATCCAATCACCTGTATCACACTTTTGGCATTTCGAACTACAAAGCAACAATTAAAAAGTCGCGTTGTTTTTGCAATAAGAGCAAGTGAAAAAGATCATCCGAGCGGACCTATTAAAATAAATCTACTTTGACCTAGTGCATTTACTCACATATTTGAAAACTATAAATCCAGCCATCGTTTTTCCTTTGCTCGCATTTTTATAAAATAATAGACTCTGCTTGACAATTTATTAATCCAAAAAAACTTTTAAATAGTTTTCGTGTTTATTATTGATTCATAGATTTTTTATGAATTTCGAAGCTAATAATGTCTTAATTCTAGGTTAAAGATTTATTGAAAATAGTTATTTCATTATTAAATTTTGAAAATAAATAATCTTTTTATACAAATTATATTAAAAAATAATTAAACGTTTTTTGTGATAGGACTTAATATTTATATATAAAAAACATACTTCATACGTACATATATTTTTTATATATACATACATTGAAGTTAATAATGATTTATAATTTTACATTATATTAAGCTAATTACTAAAACAAAAAATTGTAAAAACTCTGATCAATCAGGCAGCAAAATTTTTAATGTACGCGTAATAGAAGATGTTTAAAATATAAGAAAGATAAAAAGAACTAAACTTATAAATTCATTTATTCTAATTTACATATATTATTTTATTTAAAATAACCTATAGAGTAGAGCTTTTACATTATAAACTAAAGCCAAATTAAACTTAGTTTTAGGACAGTTAATTAAATAAGACTTATTAGCTAATGATTTGAAAAATGTTTCATATTAATGTTTTGTTTTTTACTTAATTTTATAAGCCTAAATCTGTTTAGAGATTATTGGTATAAATATATTATTAGAAAAAAAATAACAAATTATTTTAAAATTAATATTTAAGAAGTTTTGGATAATATAATTTAGCCTTTGATACACAATAGCGAAAAATGTATGAATGCATGTTTTTTGTAAATGATATTCCAAGCCTATTTAAACGAAGTTAATTAATATACATTTACCATATTTTGTTCGCTTAAACAGATTTGTTATGTGTTTATGCATGTGGTTCAATATGGGGCTTGTTCGGAAATGCATCACTGCGCTGCATCTGATGCGAAGTACGTTCGTAAATGCATCAGTTGGCATCACTGCAAATGTCATGTGTTCTAAAATGCATCAATAAAATATATGATGCGCAAACAAAAATGGCTGATGCATTTGATCTTTATTAATTTTATTTTGTTAAATTGCGTTTGTTTATTAAAGAATTTAATAGTTCTTTACTATATTAATAAGAATCTTTTGGATTGGTCTGTTGTTGGCACATACGTCTTTTAGCAATGCACTCATTTTTAAAATTTTTAATTTTCTTTATTTTTGTCGATTGCACATCTTTATTTCATTTTTGCTTTTATCTAAACCAAGAAATAAATTTATTATTATCTTCGCTATAGTGAGTAATGTTCAAGCATTTGAAATTTTAAAACAAATGATAGTTTATTTTTGTTCGCGCATCAAGCATCAGCATCAGCTGTTTTGCATCGGCATCGCAAACTAATCACATATGCGCATCAGATGCAGTGCAATAATGCATTTCCGAACAAGCCCATGTTTTTAAACACATGCTACGTTCTGTCGTATATACGATTAAGCTTTGTTCGTCCGGGAATCAAGTATCCCTTCTTAGCATGCTCAAATATTGCTTTCTTTAAAGAAATTTTATTTTCTTAATGTTTTACAATAACTTATATATTTTTAAAAGCCAAACATTTATATACCAATTTTATTATTTTTTTTTAATTTTTATTCTTTTAATATGCACCTTTAAATAATTTATGTATTTATATTTATTTTCATTAGTTGTTATATAAATTTTATTGTAAGACTATTAAAGGTTTTTTTACAATTATACAAATATCCATATGTTTCATACTATTGCTAAAATACCACTTTATTTTTAAATAAAATGTTCTAGGTTTGTTTTAAAATGAATTTAACGCATTGTTTTACTGCAAAAGTCATTGCAAATATAAAACTCAAAATAGGAAAAACTAACTAAACAGGCAACAGGAAAAAAAACTCTAATCATCGTAGTAGATACATAGATAATTTTTTTTTAATGAATACCTCTCAACTACTAAAATTGTTGAAAATAAGTATTATACATTTTTATGGCTTTTTTTATCTAATAGCCTTAACTTAAATGCCTAAGGTATTATTTACATTGAATTATTAACATGAGAAAGCTTTAATACGTAAAATTCAAAACCAATTGAGGTGTGCTAGCTAAAATTTAAATTATATAATAATATGAATTTTATTATTAAAACCATTTAATTATTTGCTTTTTGTCTTTTTTTGTGAGGCATCATTAATTCTGAAGATGCTACAAAAGGAGCAGCGAAAAAGTTAAGTTTTAACAATTATATTTAAAATTCCATACATTGTAAAACATTAAAAAAAACGGAATTTTTACTCACACCTTAAAGAATAAATTGACGTTTTGAAGTAAAACAACATATTTCTAATTTAAGGAAGAAGTCTTTGTAAAATAAATATAAAATGAAAGAACACAAGATGAAATACATTTTGGTTATTTAATTAGAGAAAATATTGGTTAAAGTAATTTGCATATGCATATGATGTAGATCTTATGATTGATATATCCTGTTTTATTTTTCATATATTCATTATTTGCTTACATCATTTGCGGGACGTCTTCGACTAGCCGCAGCTACTGCAGCAGCAGCCGCTGCAGCTGCGGCTTGTTGCTGTTGTTGCTTTGCGACAGCAATTGCTGAAATTGTACGTTGGCTTAAATTACTACTAGCTCGAGCTTGTACTTGTATATGTTGCTGCTGTTGGGAATGCTGGGATACAGTAGGCTGTTGTGTTGACGCTAGGGCCGTTTGTTGTTGACCTAAAATTACAGTTTGAGTTTGTGGCATAGCCGTAGTCTGAGCTGCTTGGGAAGCAGTTATTTGATTTAAAACGCGTTGATGTTGCTGCTGTTGACTCTGATGTTGAGAAGACGCTTTAATAGTTTTAAGTTGTAATTTTTGCGCCGACATTACAATGGGAGTAGCAGTTAAATTCGCTGAAGAGGTAAGATTATTATTAGAATTAGCTGAAACATAATAAGATTAAAATTAATCTCGAAAATTTTGTATATAGAAATAAATAATTTATTTACGATTTATAGAACCAGCCGCTGCAATTTTTAAAGTCGAACCACCAATCTGTCTTTGAGTTATTAACTGGCGACTACCGGTTAGTTGTTTTGTACCGACAACTTGAATATTGCGACCACCTTGCTGAATAGTTCCTACCAGCTGAATTGATTGATTTGCTTGATTTCCTGTTCCTGTTGTACTGACTGTTATAGTTGCTTGTTGTGGTTGATGAGAAGCCTTTTGTTGTTGTTGAAGACTATGTTGCTGTTGGACAATAATGCTACCACCACCCGTCGTACTCGCGTTCGCTGTTGTTACAACAGTTGACGAAGAACCAGAACCTGACGTTCTTAGAGTAGCTGAATTAAATTTTTGTACTCCAGATCCTACCAAGTGAGCTGTAAAGTTTTAGATTTTGATTTTTAATTAATTTGATAGAAATAATTGCCACATGATTTATTATGTATTATGAAATAAAATGAAGGAGAATGAACGGAATACGTAAAAGCAAATAATTTAGGAATACAATATTTATTATTTAGAATCATTATTTAAGGTTGTTTACTTTAATTGTGGTTGATTCCTTCAAACATTTTTAACAATAAAAACTTTGCTGCAATCGTTACAAATCGTTGTAAATATCCAAGTTTTAAATATCCACGTAAAATTAAAATGAAATTATGTGATCATTTGAATAAAAAAAAATATTTACGATAAAATTAAGAAGCAAAATTTGTTACGTCCACACAAAAAAGGAATACGTAAAAGCAAATAATTTATCACGAAAATGAATATGCTGCTATATCACCCGATACGAGTCTCATATCAAAAGCCAAATTGGTTAAATGAGAACTACATTGAATCAACAAAGCAAAAAGACAATAAAAACTAAAAAATGTTTTATACAAAAACACTGCGAAGATTCAGTAACTACCTTTATTTGTAACAATTTTTACAAATAAGCAATGTGCACATGCAAATACATCAATATGAAAATTTATTATTCGGAATTTTTTAAAGTTAATTTACTTTAATCGTGGTAGTTACTGAATGTTTGTTTGCTGTGTTTTTGTATAAAACAATTTTAAGTTTTCGCAGTTGTAGTAGTAGTTCTCATTGAATCAATTTGGCTTTTGATATGAGACTCTTGGGTTTTCTATACAAAATTTGGGTAGAATCCACTGGTGAGCAATATGCGCAGTAGCGATATGCTTTTCCCGCAGTAATACATTTCATTTAATAGTTTTAAATAATAAATATTTCATGAGAATATTGTGAAATATTTATTAATATAGTTTTTTATTTGACCTTTTTAATTATTTATTTTTTAATTTATTATCCAAGCACAAGGTCTTTTAATTTTTATTTTTTATTCTTTCAATATTTCGCTACTCCCTTGTGTAGCATCATCAGGACAAAGAAATATTTCTTTGTCCTGATGATGGTTCACAAGATGATGCTACACAAGAAATATTTATTTGGACAAATAAATATTTAAAGAAATATTTATTTGGACAAATAAATATTTCTTTGTCCTGATGATGCTACACAAGGGAGTAGCAAAATATTGAAAAAATAAAAATTAAAAGACCTTGTGCTTGTGAAATATTTATATTTGAAGGAATCAAGCAAGATTTAAGTAAATTAACATAAAAAAGATTCCGAAAATAAATTTTCATGTTAATAATAATAAAAATAATTAATTTTGTTTTTTTTTTATAAAATTTTAATTTACACAACACTAACACCAGGAAAGTTATGTTTATTTTTTAATAAGCCTTTTTCACGTAGCATTGCAGCTTTTGTTTAGGTATGGCATTTCAGCGTAAAAGCTATGTGGAAGAAAACCATCCGCTTTTATGTATTTAGGTATGGCTGTAGAACTTACAATTATACTACGGGATGGCAAATTCCTGTCCGTATTACTGGACATTTACATTACATTTGCTTTCACACTATCACAATTTCTCATAATACTTTCATAGGTATGTGACAAATCTTTATACTCCGTATTATAGTGTAAAACGAGTTTTATTTACAGAACTTTGGTTAACACTTACCGATAGGTAAAGTTAGCATCGTAGTTCCAGAGTTAGCAGTATTGGATGCAGAGTTATTTGCTCCAGACGAATTTGGAACCCCAGCAGCAGAGGTATTTGTTAACACCACAGTTTGTGTGCCGCCACTAGCAACAGCGTTAGGTGGTAGGTTGACCACCGTGCTAGTTGAAGATGGAGCGTGGTGCTGTTGTAAATGCTGGGATTGTAAAGTTATTGTGTGATGAGTTTGGCTTTGTTGGTTTGCCGAACTAACGGGTACTGATACTATAAGACTTCTTTGCTGTTGATGAGCCTGGTGGCTCGAATTAGCATTTTGTGTAGTAACAACAGCACCGCTACTGTTACTTGAAATTGCACTGCTCCCTGCAGAAACAACTGAAACGGTTGAATTTCCAGATTGTTGAGATTGCTGTACGGCGTGTAAGCTACCAGCGGTTAGTTGGAGTGATATAGGTTGATTAAAACCGGGTATTTGCACTTGAACATTTTGCAAACCAGGAAAATTTGCCATAGCACCCTGTAGAGTAGAAAAATTTATGCCTTGCAAATTTAGTGTTGCAGTTTGCGTTTGGCTTTGCTGTTGCTGTTGCTGAGGTTGTTGATGTTGGTTTGAAGGTGGAAGAAGATGCGGTGAGGGCGACTGCTGTGGATGCGGACTAGACATAGGTGAATGAATTGATGATGTGGCGGGAGATTGTACTAAAGTTTTTGATATATACTGCTGCTGTGGGGTGGCAGAATGATGTTGGTGGGGTGACATATTAGGATGTGCCGTGCCACTGGTAACTCCACCACTATTAAGTCTTTCAAGCAGACTTTGACTTTGATTTTGCGAAGACTGAGAGTGTTCTGAACCAGAAGGTGACGGCGTTGTTGCATTTGCTAAAAGTGCATTTAATGTTGTCGAGTTACTGCTATTAACACCGGTGCTTGATGTAGCTTGAGGAACTGCAAATCCACTAGCGTTTGAAGCGTTTGAGTCCGAACCGGGAGATGGAGCTGCTACTCCCACGACTATTGCATTAGGGGGAGCTTGAGATGTGTTACCTAGGGAATCTCTTCGAAGGGCACTAGCTAAAACACGTTGCTGTTGTATGCCACTATTAAGAATTTTTATGCTTCCACCACTTGATCCTGTTCCACTAACCGTACTCAATGTATAACCTCCGAAATTTGTGCTATTTGTCATAATAGCAGGAGGAGATGATAACTGTGATGCTAAAGCTGACATTGATACACGGACCGTTGTTTGCGGTTGATCTTGATGCTGTTGATTTTGCATATGTTGTTGCTGGTGAGGATGAAGTTGCTGCTGGTGGTGGGGAGTTTGATGTTGTGGTGGATGATTAGATGACTGATTGAGATTCAACGCAATTAAATTACCAGCAGCATTTGTTCGAAATGTTGCAGTTGTACCGCCACTTCCACCTCCATTACTGCTTACGATATTAATTTTTCTTCCTGGATTAAGAAGATTTTGTAATACCTCGCTTTGTTTACGTTGTGATTGATTTGGCACGGCTTGGGATTGTGTAGCTTGGACAAAATTATCAGTTGCAACAAAATTCGCCGTTTGTGACTGTTGCTGTGGATGAGATGTATGTTGAAGCAAAGTAGCATTTTGTTGCTGATTTACCTGTTGCTGCGTTTGTCCGGTAGATGTTGTAAATGTACCACTTGCTACTGGAGTGCTTGTCATAGCAGCAGGAGCACTATTCAACAAACTCAAAATGGAAGCATTACTGGAATTTTTCAACGTTGTTACAGTAGTAGAAGTGTTTGAAATGGAGGCTGCTAAAAATTAATTCAAAATTAAATATTAATTGTCAGATTCAAGGTTTAATAATTTAACTTACAATTTTGCTGCTGTTGCTGCCATTGATTTGCACTGTTCATAATGCTTGTAACAATAGCATTTATAGCAGGATTTCCCTGTAAAGAATTTGTTAAGCTATTGGAACCTCCAGTATTTTCTGCGACTACATTCGTTGTATTAGTAGAACTGTTGACAGCGTTTTGTTTGTGAACTAAATGCTGTTGTTGACTGGTGTTAGTGACAATTGGTGCTGCCTTTAAATGAGCTTGCTAAAGATTATGCAACAAAAATGAACAGTAATACATATTATTGAAAGCTCGATTTCTATTCTTACCAAAATTGGAACATTTGAATTAAGCTGAGTTCTGAGAGCGGAATTATGTGCTGATTGTAAGGTATTTATTTGAGTGGTTGTAATGACTTGAGTTTTCTGTTGTTGATGTGACGATGCAGGCTGAATCGTTATACCAGCTTGTTGTAGTGCCTGAGCCGTTTGTTGCTGATGCAATGTTTGTGAACCAGCAGCTGAATGTTGCTGAACAAGTACTAAGGAACCGTTGTTTAAGTTAAGTTGAGTTGCTGTGGATGATCCATTGTTGACTGCTACCCCAGTTGCTGATGTACCAGAACTGATTTGTTGCAGTTGTATATGATGATGGGCATTTGAGATGCTGCTGGTTTCTGTTGTCACGTTGCTGGTGCTATTGTTTGAAGAAGAGGCAGTGAGGTTAGCATGATGTAATTGTACTGGTGCACCATTTGCATCTATAAACTGTGTTGTAGCTACTTGCTGCTGCATTTGTTGCTGCCTCAGCGCGTGCTGAACGGCAGCTGCATTATTTCCAGTAACACTTACTATATTAATGTTTTTAGAAACATGCTGCTGTTGTGCCGTTTGTGACTGATTTTGTGTCAAACTTGTATTTAAATGTTGCACAGCTGTTGGTAATAACTGCTGCGGTTGTCCATTTGGACCAACAACGACCAAATGTTGCTGCGATTGTTGCTCTGGCTGCTCTGATTGCTGTTGTGTAATTGTTTGTTGCATTGCCTGTTTCTGTTGTTGTTGCTGAGCCACCAAAAGAGCTGCTTGTTGTTGCTGCTGTAATTGTAACTGTTGTTGCTGTAGTAAGAGTGCTTGCCTCTGTTCAGGTGTTATCCCAGTATGAGTAACTTTTGGCAAATGACCCGGTACCAAATGGGTTATCTTTACCGCTTTGCGTCCTTCTTCTGTAAATATTTCCGTAAACTGTTGTATATACCGATTTGCATGAACACGTGTTCCTAAGGGAAAACGGCAAGATTCACCATTTCTTACTCCCTCTCTGTAATCGCGATCAACATACAATTCGCCCAGGTACTCTGAATTTGATGGCCTTTGAAAAATAGATAATTTAATATGATAAACGACACGGCGACCCTCGTTATCATCGCGCTCCGTTTCCAAAATATATTCCTCCATCAGTTGTGGTTGACAATCAGTTGTTTCTCGGGGCCTTTCATTTGTCTTTGCATACTTTTCAACACTTATTAATTGATCTGGCACCTTAAGATTAGCCGGATAGTCTAGCCTTGGAGGCCGAATGGGTCGTATAACATCTCTAGGTCTTTTAGGTACTTTTGAAGCAAAAGATGTTAACATTGTGGCACTGACTAAAGGTTTAACTCCACCGTTGGTTGATGATATATTCGCAGCGGCTGCTGCGGCAGTGGACACTATGCCTGATCTTGGCCTTGTTCGCAACCGGGTTAGATAATCAAACAATTCAAGGCCATAATTATGAGTGAATTGATCTAATTTTCTCTTGCGATTAATTGAAATTTGTGTATATTTTTTCATTTGCCGTCTTAATTCATGAGTATTGAACAGTTGCTTTTCATGTTGGGAGTTAATAGCATGCCTGCCTATATTTGGATCAGGATCCAAACAAAGGGGTTCAGCCGTAGCCAGTACTATTTGACTTTCTAAGGCAAGTCTATCTTCTGGTGCGCATGCAGATGACGCTTGATTTAATGTTGTAGCAACAAGTTGAACATCAGCAAACAGTGTTGCATTGGTGGGCCTCAATAACACGTGTCTCGTATCACAGAAATTAGTTGAAGTGGCAAATGTTTGTCGAAAGTCACGTATTTGTGCCACCACACAACCGGCATAAAAAACATTGGGTTTGGAATATATACGCGGCGTTCCGGCGCTTTCATCAAGCGGAGCTTGCAAAGTTATAGTCGCAGCAGAGAGCATATCCATCAAAAAATCGGGAATTACTTCACGATCAATGCACTGAAGCAGCTGGTCATTTTCATATGGCCATCGTAAAACTTCAACCAAGGAATATTCACAATCTAACTGAGACAAGTCAGTGGATGAGAGTTCGCGTACTGTTGGTAAATGATCATACGAAGTTTTTTGTTTCAAATCTTGTGGTAGCGGCGATGAATAGAGTTTGGAAGAATTAGAGCTACTGTTGCTTATCATGATATTTGAAGTCCTACTTGAAATGTTTTTTAGAGACATTGAGCTTGTCGGTAAGGATGATGACGACATTGTGGAAAGAGAGATCGAAAGATCCGCTTCTGTGTCAGGTAAAAATTGGCGATCATCGTAATATAAAGCCAACGCATATCCCTTATTGCCAGGATATAAGTTAATAACAATGGTATTTAGTTTTTCACATTCAACAATACGTTCTAATACAAAAGAACGAGTTCGTAGTTTGAGCTAAAATTAACAGAACAGAAAATTATTTTTACTTTAAACCGCAAGCAGGTCAGTACTTTTAAACGCTTAAAACACTCATTATGTGTAAGCGTGGGGATGCTAAACGAAATTGAGTTTTATGTTCTTTTGTTTTGGACTTTCAAAACTGTGATCACTAAGTAAATATCTTTGGATTCTGGAATAAATATTCCTGGTAAATTGATTAATCATAGTCGAAGGACGCAAAGTTGTCTACTTGTTTTTGAACTAGTTTCATTCCGATTTAGAAAAAAACTAAGCTTTTAATTTGTGGTAACATTTCAGTTTTTATATTCGCTTTTTCACATACTTTTTGTAACATTCATCTTTCAAACTTCTTTGTATTGAATAGATCGAAATACATCTTCAGTTCAGATTAAAAAGAAAACTTATTTATACATAATCAAAACTGGTTTTAGTATCATTCTAGTTTAGATATTTAACCGCAAACGCTTTTTCACGTACATTTAGTAACATTTATTTGACGAACTTTCAAGTATTGGATGGATTGACATACAGCTTCAGTTCAAAACTTATTTTAGAGTTTCTGTTATCTTTTCATAATCAAATGCTGTTCATATACTAAAGCTTGAGGTCGCTTATAATTTTTTTTTTCGTTGAACTATTATTGAAATTATTCTTAGTTAAATTTTAATTAAGAGCTATTAATTCAGTTCCGTAACTTTACTAGCAAAAACTAGCAACGAGAGAGTAAAACAGAAATTTACAAAATTATTTTTCCAAATGTAAAAAATTAAATGAATTACGAATGAATTATTGTGTCTTTGGGAATGATGTGTAGTACTTAAAAATTGTACGGTTAGACCATTAAATAGTACAATTTTTTAAAAAAATGTATTAGCGTAAAAAAATATATATAACAATACACCACTATAAGACAGAACTCTGATGTCAACCAGAAGGAAAAATTTAAAAATAATAATATAAGTAACCCAATTTTCAAAAATATGTACATAAAATGTTTTAATATTTTTTTTAATTATTAGGTTATTTTCAAAAGCGTTTGTGATGTTTAAGCTCATCATAAATAATTTTTTTATAGTTACTTTTAATAAACATTAATATTTTGATGTAAATGGAAAAATTTTTTTACAAAATCAGTTATTGCTTTTTTAATTTCTGGCTTAATTTCATTATTAACTGTGATAAATTCCAGGAAAAATTTTAATATATACATATATACAAATTTGTTTCCAAATTTATGCAGAACGAAAAATATTTGGGATAATTTTTAGAGAAAACAGAAATTAGACGCAAGCTGAATTAATGCAACATTTCTAGATCACTACAGCCTTCATCATCTTCTTGGCGTCTATCAACCGTAAGATGTGTACATCATGTATTGAACAAACTAAATTGATATATAGAAATAAAATGAAAACGGCGAACTAAAGCTCGACAATATCTACAAAAAGGTAGAAGAATAAACAAAAACGGTTGATGGATTACAATTTGTCGTCGATTTAAAACGTTATGCAAATTAATCCACATTTATAAATATACAATAATAATTCGATATATGGCATTGTTTCCTCTAAAGAGTCAAATAATTTTTTCAATTTTCGCAAGAAATCGATGTACAGTGGTCATATTTACCCACTGTTAAAATATTAGATCATTTTCTTCACTCTTTTCCCAAACAAATACAGTTGTATCCTAAAGAGTAATATTTTAAATTGTCTCTAAATGTTTTTCTTTTTTTTTTTTTTTTTTTTTTTTTAATTTAGTTATTTTGCAATCTATTTTACAAGAAAAATATTAAGCAAAATTTGAATGTAACTAAAAATAACTTATTCTATTAAGTTCCAGTGAACTTAATAAATTGTAAAATAATTTTTGAATAAAATTATTATTAAATATTTTGTAAATATATTAATGTGGTAATTTAACTATCTTCTAAACGGTAAATCAAGAACATGTAGTCTCTTAAGCCTTCGGATCTCCTCACTATCGTCTAAAAGTGAAATAGCTAACAAATTGGAGTGGTTACTTAGTCTATTCAGATACCTTTCACTGAAATTATTAATCTCTTCCTTTATTGGGGATATTTTAAGGTCATTGTGTAAGCAGCTGTTACTTATAAACCAAGGAGCATTTGCCAATAATCTTAAAGTTTTTGATTGATATCTTTGGAGTATTTCGACATTAGAATTGCTTGTTTTTCCCCAGAGTTGAAGAGCATAAGTCCAAACTGGCTTCAAAAATGTCTTGTATGGGATGATCTTGTTATTTAAACACAGTTCTGATCTTGGTCCCAAGAGCCAATATATTTTTCTAGTTTTAATGTTTAAATGTTCTCTCTTAGATTTCACATGATCCTTCCATGTTAGTCTCCTATCCAGGTGAAGACCTAAGTATTTTACTTTATTTGTTTTTGGGATAGTAATACCATTCAACGTAAGTGTTGGACAATCACCTTTTCTTAATGTTAAAGTCACATGAGATGATTTCTTGGTATTAATTTTTATATTCCATTTTTGTAACCAATTTTCGGTCAGAGTTATTTGCCTTTGCACCATTGCAGAAGCTTTTTGTGGGGATTCATTCGCATACAAAAAAGCCGTATCATCAGCGTACGTGGCAGTGGTTATACAATTGATTGCAGGTATATCTGACGTATAAATCGTATATAGGACTGGACCCAGCACGCTTCCTTGTGGAACCCCAGATTTAATATTTCCAAACGTAGAGTCTTCCCCATTAACATGAACAAAAAATGACCTGTCGTATAAGTACGATTTAAAAAACAAATAAAATGGAGCGGGAAGTAGATGTTTAAGTTTATTTAAGAGACCACAGTGCCATACTCTGTCAAATGCTTGACTAATGTCTGAAAAATTGTAAAATTTAATCTGACTCTCTTTAGAGGAATCAGAGCGATATGTAGAAAAATTAAAACAAATATTAACTGAAATATATACATACGAATTGTTTTCTCTAGGGAAATTTTATCAAATAAGAGTAATGGTTTGCGTTGGCTTCCTAATAATGTATATTTTAAATCGGGCTGTTTAAAAAAATCAATCTTTAAAACTTATGAACATTAGGACTAAAAAGATAACTAAAGTTTGGCATAAGTAAACTTAATTCGTTAGCGATTCGTTGAAAAACCACCCTCTAGAAGCGACAAGCAATGTTAATTCAAGTTTTAACTCGCGTCGCCTTTTTGTTTTTGATAAAGATAATCAAGTATTTTTTTTTTAATAGCGGAACTTTTTTATCAGCTTCGAAATACAAAAATGATAATAAATAATCATGACGTTGGTATTTGTGTCGTAATTTTTCTTTTAAGCAAAAGAATCTTAATATAGAGGCATGTTTTGAATTCCACACGAATATTTTAAGTTATATTTTTAAAAGCTATAAAATTATTTTTTACAAAAACAATGCCTTGATAAAAAAATTAAGAGAGGAGTTCAGAACAAGCCTGATAATTGTTTGTCTTGTTTTACTTTTGGTACCAGTTCGAACAATAGCAACCGCTTCGAGGAACTTGACTCCGGGACCGGAAAGAACAGAAGCAACAAAAATAAAAGATCTCGTCCTGATGATTTTGTCCCTTTGCCAGAATTATCTGTCAATGAAGAACACTGCCCATGTTACCTTGTCTCTTCGGCAATACCATTAGAACTCAGAAGTTCTAGCTCTCTCCTCATTTGATGTTTATTGAGCAGACAGAGGACTAAACTCCTAATACTACCCCTTGGAGGTCAATATAAACATAAATGAAATCAACATTTTCTATGGCCTACAAAATAACGTACGTGAGATAATTATAAGGGCAATGAATATTTATTTATGCATTTTAAAGTTGCTCCTCAGTTATTTTGATCTAGATTAGAAGCCGTGCTAACCTTTTCATTCACGATCATTCACACCCACGGAAAAAATATTACTACTTCGCGGCCGTGCTCACGTGCATATAAAAAAAAATAAAAAATAAATAAAACAAAATTACAAAAATAATAACAGAAAAAATCAAATAAACGAAATCATTTCTTTGTTTTGACTATAAAAACGTATCCAATAGAATAGAATATAGAAACTTGCTGCCAACAATGCCAACAAATTTTCTATTTGTTTTTCAGAATTTTCAAATGAAAAATGTACGTAAGCATAGTTAGACAAGTAATTTGAAGTCTGGTCTCAGTGACTTCGAAAATTTCGACTTTAAATTATTATTGATATTGTTAATAATTTTCATTTTTAAATTGTAGGCAGAATATAGGTGATTAACCACAAAAGTTTTTGTGTTTAATGCCAATTTTATACGGCAAATAAACGTAGCACTAATTTTAACTTTCATAGTTTTCTAAAGAAATAAGAAAAGTGTTTAAAAAAGTTCTCTTGTAATTTTTGTTTTCTCATCTCAAAATAACGTAACTGAAAAAAAATTCTATACGGAGAGTTACAGTAAAATTTATATATTACTCGCATAAGACGTGCGTTTATTTTGGAACTAATAGAGTTCGTTAATAATGACGTGAAAGTGGCTTTTACTTGGAAATTCTGTACGCAATACCAGATCTTACGAAGAAATGGTACGATAAAGTACGCTACAGAAGCAGTCATAAGTGTTCATTGATCTTTGCTTCTGTTCCGATGTACTAAAGTTTGGCCAGGAAAGAAAAGCCGTCGAGGTATACATCCCTCATCCCATTAAATACATAAGCTGAAAGAAATTGGGACACAAAAGAATAATCTGGAGAAAAGTAGGAAACTGCAATTTTCCAACACATCAATATTTATGTTACCGTAGTTATTGTGTTAACGGCCAAATAGAATATAACACCTTACAATCTTTTTGGAAACATAAATCTGTTAACTACTTGGGGATTACCAAGAAATAAAAGAAAACAACCATCCAATGTACAAGTGTTAAATGACAACTAATCAGCGAAAATAATATTGATTACTCCTGCAATACCCATAAAAATGACAACGAAAACTATTAACGTGCAAAGCGAACCAACAGAAATTCCACCACTTCAACTAACGCAAACGCACGATCCTCATCAATAAAACAGCAACAAGCAGTAGAAATTACTCAATCGGGAACACTCAACAGTACACCTACAACAGCTTTATAAAACTTGTCTGAACATAACACAAATACAAATAACAAAGCGACATTTTCTTCGACAACTCATCAACACTATTTGATTTCACTAACAATAATTTTATTTAAGAAAAACTAGCTTTGCAGAAAACACATATTACAGACAAAAATTTACATTTATCGAACTTCCCTGGATATAAAATTTACCACCATAACAAAAACTATAATTATGGAAAATCAGCTATTGTCTTATGAGGGAACACAATTGGGACGAACGACGAATTCATTTGTAAAAGTTCGCTGCGTAAATTCGTGGTGTGGCGCACAATTAGGACGAAAAACTTATAGCTGTTATGATCAACAAAATTGTTTGCTGCCTATGACAAAAAAGTAAACATTTAAAAAAAATGGGGCAAAAAATTTTGAGTTTTGTGAAAAATTTTCTTTTCTAATTTTTGTAGGCACTAGGTCAGTTAATAAATAATATAATTTTAATTAATATTTTCAATATTTCGCCACACCGTTGGGTGGCATCATCAGGAAACAGGAAACAAAAAATATTAAAAATTAGATTTTTTAAAAAACAACGGTGTGGCGAAATATTGAAAATATAAATTAATATTATATTATTTATAAACTGACCTAGTGCTTACAAAAAGTAGAAAAGAAAATTATTTAAAAAGGTCAAAAAAACAATTATATATAGTTTTGTGAAAAATAATAAACATCATGTTTTTGTCGATATTTAATTTTGGTTTGTTTTTCATATGATAGCTGATAGTGTTACCACAGAATAAAATGAAAGAATAAAATAGTTATAAAAAAAATTAAACATTAAGAAAAAACCATTAGAAGGAAATTTTATGAAAAATAATTGTGGATGTTTAACTCAATGATGTATAATAAGAAATAAACAATAGTTAATGCAAAAATAACTTTATTTACTAATATATTTTAAAACTAAATAGAGAAATGGCAACCCTGTACTAATTTGTTCGTCGTTCGTCGGCGAATTTCGTCGATGGCGTTTTTGTGTTAATTTTCATATGCACCAATGTGTTTTATTTCTGAATGTGAATATTCACAACGAAAAATTCGTCGTTCGTCCGAATTGTGTTCCTGGCATTACTTATTAAAAGCATTATGTTGGCAACAATCTACACCTTTGGAAGATTTGCTATTTCAGTGAGTAAACATAAAAAGGAAAAAAATATCTAAAATGCCACAGGTTTTTTTTACCAAGACATAGAGTAGAACGTGGAAGAGGAACATTAATAAGTACCGATAAACTAAACGCTTCCTGGCGTCTAATGAAGAATAATAACGAAACGTATAATTAATTGCTTTAGCCCAGTGGAAATAACAGTATTGTACTACTCTAGGTTCCTTAGCATATTAGCATCAATGGCAACGAATGATATGCAAAAGATAGGCTAAAATTTCAGCAGAAATTGCGAGTCTTCCTAATAATAATATAATGCAAATACATAATTACGATGTCTAATTTTTCTGTTAAATGAAGTTTTTTGTCACATAATTAATAGCAAGCACTTTACCAATTATCGACCAAAAAATTTAATTTTGCGAATTTTTGTTTAATATTGACGATAAAGTACGCTACAGATGCAGTAATAGTATTCATTGATCTTTGCTACTGTTCCGATATACTAAAGTTTGGCTTTTTGATGTTAGAGATAACCAATTTCTTAATAATTTAACTAACTTGAGTTTCTTTCAACTGTGTTATGTCATTATTTAAAATATTTTCTGTTGATAATAATATACTGGGCTACATAAAATGTTTTCTTCTTATATTATTGCAACCTTTGCACCGAGAAGATTAGATCCAGGAAGTTGCTAAGTCAGATTACGATTTTATAATTAAATTTTGGCTTTGTAGATCGTCAAATTCATGTTACATGACAACAATTTTTTAAAGTTAAATGGGAGTATGATTAAATGCAACTTTTATTTATTGCAAGTGCAAATTTTTCACTAATTGAGTTAGTGAAGAATTTTTTTACTAAACCTGTGTTTAGTGATACTGAAACAATTTGCATTGCTCAAATCACGGTTACGCGCAAAAAATTTAACGGTTCTCCTTACTTAAGTTCTCCAAGTATGCAAAGGAAAATAATTTCTAAAAGGGTAGTGTCACACACTTTTTGTAATTATTTCGATTTTTGGTGAAATTATTCAGTTTTGTAAAGAAGTTTGAAAATCCTATATAATAAAGTTCTCGAATTACATAACTGAAATAAATTTCTACGAATTGACAGTCTGCAGCTGCTTACATTAATTTTTAGAACAATTTTGTTTAAAATTTTTATGAAAAAATTTTCGTTCGAGATTAATAAACTTTTTTTTTTTTTTTTTTTTTTTTTGTTTAATATTTTGTAAAAAAAAGAAGGGAAAAGGTTTTTTGGAGTAATCTCCATCACAGCCCTAAAAATGGTATATATCATTATTAAACGTTGCGCGTTTTTAAGCCATTTTTGTTTTTTGCGATTTTCTAAAAATTTCACCTTTTTCTGTTTTTATTGACTTTATACGATTTTGAGAGGTTTGCAGTATATTTTTTGTGGCTAAACGAAGAAAGATTTTGTACTGATTTTTATTCTGTGAAAGGCCATATTAGCAGCTACTCACATTAATTTCGGGAACAAGTTTTGTTTAAAATTTTCATGATGAAAATTTCGTTCGAAATTGAAAAAAGTATTTTTTTTTTGTTAAATTTTTTTTCAAAAAAAAGTGAAAAAATTTTGAGAGTGATCTCCATCGTGATCCTAAAAAAGTTATATATATCATTATAAAACCTACGATCTCTAATTTTATACTGTACAAAAACACTTTGAGCGTTTTTGCACCTAACCCACTCCAAAAAAAAGGTAACCTGTGCTTAACGCTTAAGAGGATTCGGAACATCTCATTGCAAAGGAGAAGTTGTTTTAAATAAATTAATTGTTATAATTTTAAATAAAATTTACCTTTACAATCATAAATAAGTTATTACTATGAAAAAATTAATTATTTTTAGATAATTAAAATAGTTATAAATTAACAAATTAAATTTCAATAATAAAATCTTTTTAATAATATCTATAAACATAACCAACGTTTAGTGCTGATAAAAATATCAATAATTATAGGACAAATGTTATTAAGAGAAGTTTAACAAAGATCATTTAGTGTTTTATATCCAACAGACTTTTTATCGAATGATGATTAAATGATATGATGAATTTTTTAAATTTGTAAATGCTAATATATAATAGTTTCTATTAATTTACTTTAATTATGCTTAATTCCTTCAAATATAAATATTTCAAGCTATTCTCACGAAATAATATTTTAACCTAAAAAATGAAATGTATTACTACAGGGAGAGCACATCAGTGGATTTTACCAAAATTTTGTAAAGAAAACCTCAGAGTCTTATTATCTTATAGTTTCTATTATAAAATCTTTAAAATTTTTCAAGTTAGTTAAGCATAAAACAGATAAAAAGATAACAGCTAGCTAATTATGGCAAAAAATACCAATTTCAAAACAGATTTCATCTGTCTGTCTATAACGGTTCAAAGGTATGACCACATACATTAAAATTCATTAACTACTGGGACACCCTTATATTCCATCTACAAACTTTATACTTGATATAGCAGACTAAGCACTACAGCTCCTTGTTAATTTCAGTTAATTAATTAGCAATATATGGGGACACCTTTCAATTTCCAAATTCCAACACCCTATAATTTATAACATAAAATATTTATGCTTCTATGTGTTTCAAAACGTGGCCAAAGGGATCAAACGTCAGATCAGGTTCTGTAAACAGAAGTTAATTGATTTACATTGACTTCGTTGTAAAGGGTATCACAACAGAAAGTGGATAAAGGGTATATCTAAGTTTGTAACTCCGTCTGTAATTTCTCCAATATCCATTTCCGACCCCATAAATAACGATTCTAAAATCATTTAAATTTCTACATTGTGGTTCAAAAGTGTTTTCCTTTGAATTTAAATGCAGATTATATTTAGGATTTGAGTTGTGATTATAAAACTTGCAATTTTTAAAGTTGTGGTGCGACTTATGGAAGAAAACAGTTACTACTGTGTTGCTTATACTTAGGTTTTAGCCACGATCGGGATGATGATTTAAAATATTGCAATGATTGAATATCTAGTAAAACATGTAAATGTGACAAAAATAACTTGGTAAAAAATTAGTCAAATTAAAAATCAAATTTGCTTCAGCTGACTATGTGTTTCTTTTTGCAGCAACGTTTGCTGTTGCTTAAGCAAAAAGTTGATGTGTTTTCTTCTTTTGCTTTTTAAGAAAAAAAAAAACACCATAATAAAAACAACGTTTTTAAAATATATTTTTTTACGTATTGTAAGTAATAAACACATAAATATGTTTCCAATGTTAAAAGGGACGAAAAGCAGCCAGTTACAGCAAGTAACAGAAAGAAAAAGCAATAGTAGTCAGCCACAACTTCATAGTAAGAGTTAAGCAAAAGCAAAAATAAAAATAATGAAAAACTGATTGCTCAAGCAACAGCAAACGTTTTTAATTTAATTGCTTAGCTGATTGCTTTGCTGCAGAAATAAAAACATAGTCAGCTTAAGAAAATGCGTTTCTTTCTTTTTTTGCATTTGCTTTTGCTACACATTTTTCCACAGCAATAGTTAAGCAACTACATATGCATTGAAAATAGTCAAGTATTTTTAATAACTGGACAAAGAATTAATATTAACATTTTAGAACATGCGACCTACAGAGATTTTAAGTTCATGGCTTTATTTTAATATAATTCGATTCCGAAATATTTAAGCAACTGCCAAGGTAATAAAGATAAGTTTAAAAATCGCATTTTTAAAATAAGAGATTAAGAGCTAAAAAGAAACTAAATGTACACAATTCTCATCTTGCTTAAAGTTTTCACCAAAATCTGAAATATCTTTAGGAATTTTAGAGACACAATATTTTTTGTTAAATGGACTACTATAGTGTACAATTTATTATACCCTTCACTACAAAAAGTGGAAAAATTGTATATCTAAGTTTGTCATTCCGAGTGTAATTTCTACAATATCCATTTCCGAACCCACAAAGTATATATATTCTGACTTCTTATGCATAGCGTAGTCGATTAAGCTATGTCCATCTGTCTGTCCGTGCTAGTGTTGATTTCACAAAATAAAATAATATATCAATAGATCAGATATAGTGTCGTAAGAGGTGCTATTGAAAATCTGCACGATCGGTCCATGTCCTTCGAGGCAGCAGGCAAAACACCACGCCTATAATTTTTTTATGTCATTTGGAACAATAAAGTAGCTCCAATAAAAAATATAAATTAATGGGGCGATAGAGAATTAAAAAAGAAAAAAACATCAAGTGAAAAAATTGGCGCTCGCCCATATTTTCCGAGTTACGGGGGGGCTCTGAAATTTTAAAATTTTTTAAAATATCAATATGGGTATCATTTTAAAGCTTTTAAAGAGATCTTTAAGGAAATACTAAGTTTTTTTAAAAATGCTTAACCCATTAAGACCCGATATATGTGTATACATATATATTTGATTTTCTTAACTCTCTGTCACCCCAATATTTGCTTTTTTGAGTTACTTCGCTAAATTAGATTTACATTGATGGCGAAGGGTATAAAAGATTCGGCATAGCCGAATCAGCACTCTTACTTGTTTTAATTTTATATTACTTTAATTTGTATATAACTTACCCCGACTTCAGTGAATAAATTTAAATCATTTGCTAGTAATTGTAAATAATGATCCTTAATACGCTCGTGTATGTTAAAAAACTTGTGAAAAGAATTTTCACGCTTAGAAGCAGTACTTATTGAACCTGATGATGACAAAGTATTGGAAGTTGTTTGGCCAGTAGGATAACTCAAACTGCATTTCGTAAATGTCGGATCTTTAATTCTTTGCCTCTTGCTAGGTGACGAGGTAGGTGATCCAATTGTTCCAGACGATGCTAACAGATGTGAATTGTGAGGAAGATAATTTTGTTGATATTGATGGTGGTGTTGATGATTCACTATTAAAGGTGATGCAGTGGAGGTAGGACGCTTATCAGCCTTTTTGTTGTTATTATTGTTGTGATTGTTACTATTAGAAACGCAAGGAGGCGTTGATAGCAGTAAGTCTGGAACGACTGGGGATGGTGAGGTTATTGAATTGAATGAGAATGCTGAAGGTTGCACCGCCTGTGGAGAGGGATGCGGCAATGGTATGTGTTGATGTATCGTAATAGATTGTGGTGCAGAAATTGGTTGGGACAAATTGACAAGATTGTCTAAGTGAACAGAAGAATCTAAATTCTGATTGGAGATATTTGATAGAGTTGTTGATAATGACTTTGAAGGAGCCAATAACTCCGCTGGTGGCTGTTCTGTTGGATTTGATGGTTCATCATCATCTTCGAAAATGCAAAGCGGAGGTTGGCTAGGTATTTGAGAAATATTGCAATGCAATAAACTATTATCTATGAGCGACGACTTTGTAGGAAATGTGACAGAAAACGAAGACGAGGACACCAATGATGGTGAAGTTGATGGAGCTGGTGAAGGTAATAATTGTTGAGATACATTTTGTACACACGGAGCCGTTAAATTGTTACGACTTCCAGCACCTACAACTACTGATGGATCATTTGTACCTTGCAATGCTGTATGTAAATGATGATACTGCTGAAATTTTCGCTGATGTGATGATGAATTTGGTAAGTGTTGGTAGGCTAAGTGACGTATTGTTGACGAATTAGGATTATTTGAAGACAATGTTGGTGCCGCATTTCCCGTATTAGCAGGGTTAGATGAACCTTTAAGCTTTTTCAACGTGTCGTTTATTATGAACTGTAATTAAAAATAGATTTATTTGATTACTTTATTTTTAAATAATTTACTTACATCAGCTTCTTGACATGACGAGTCCAAGCTTTGCATTGTGCCAGTAGTGACTTTCGCTTACAAATCAATTGAAACATTGACATGGACTGTTATATATGCATTTAATCCGATTTACGTTTAAAAAACATGAAGGAACTTTCTTTATACATTCCAATATTAAATTGCGTACAATGTGAAGGATTAATAAATTATTTCTTCATATAGTATTACTTTTCTCTTAACTCATTTTGTGCCATTGGCAATTACAGTTCCTAAGTTTTATTTTCTTTTAACAAATAAAGCTGACGTACAAAGGTTGCAAAAAAAAAACAGAAAACCAAGCGCCGCGTACTTTAAAACTTTCTTGTTAATTTTGTTTCAGAGGTAATTATATTTTGTTTTACTCTAATGGCTTTGGTTTTTTAGAGTGTTAATCCTTATCGTAGGGTTAATCTAAAAATATAAGTGTTAACAACTTAATTTTCCTTTAGTTCAAATGTATAGTTTTCTGTAAAAAATTTTATTTCATTATTTCGAGCAATTCTTATAGCGACAAATAGCCGATTAGTCACTAGCACTTTTAATAATAGGTAAAGGTTTTATTTCCTAACAGGTCAGGAAAGCTTTTGAAGCTGTAATGAGGTAGTTACCCGCTACAGGCTATGTTTTGTACAACTAGATGTAATACGTAAAATGCTTTTATTTTTTAACAATTAACTGATTATTAATGAAAAACTATTTGATAGTACAAATTATATGTCAAAATGTAATGGTCCTTAAGGCGGAAAATATGGGTTTCCACCGGTTTTTCATTTCTTTTACATATTCAACCTCCTAATTTTTTTGAGATGCTGTCCAAGCTAAAAAAAAAATAATGACCGTAATGAAAAAGTCGGACAAATATAGAGCATATTAAAGGTGAGAAAGCTAATTAAAGTGTCCCTTTAGGTATTAAATTATTTTTAATTTTGGATTCATTAAATTATTTAATCTTATTGTTGAAATATTTACACAGTTTTATCGTCCTTTTACACTTTTTTCTACATCACATCACTTTTTCAGTTTATTGAAAATTTTTTTTATTTAAATGACTTTTATAATTACATATGTTTTATAAATTATGCTGTGTATAATGCAGTTGCTATACATATTCATATTATTTGAAAATTGTTATAATTATATTTTTCTTAATTTTTTCCAAGGCAGAAAATTGTTTTGCAATTGTTTGCATTTGACACGATTTTTTGTGATTTTCTTCTTGCTTCTTTTACTCTTAAAATTATAACACTCAATCTCTCTTTTCTTCTTCTTTCAATTAAAAACAATTTTGACAACCCACAGCTGATGACATATTGCCATTTATTTTGATAATACACACGCACATGAGAATAAAACAAAAACGAGAAAATGCACAAAAATTACCTAAAGTTTAGTTACATTATTTACTTTTTATATTCTTTCTTTTTTACAAATTGAAGTGGCAACGCTGCAAATAGCGTTCAGTCTTCTGTTTGACATTTTCATATTATTCCTTCTTTGGTCCCTTTTCACATTTTTGTTTTCACAAACTTTTCGTCTTTGTTTTATTTATACTTACTAAAATACTTTTATATTTTAGACTTATTGTTTAATTAAGCATTTGAATTTATACACATATATTTATAGATATGTTTTTAATTATAGTTTTAGTTTTTATTTGCATATCACTTTTCTACACATATTTAAATCTTTCAAATTTGCTTTTTTGACAGCAAAAGTTTTTTGGAAGAAAAACTACACAAATGACGTTTCCAAGCACAAAATATTGTTTTACTTAGTTATTGTATTCTATTATATTTATTATAAAGTTTAATTACTTTCGGTATTGCTAAGCCTACGAAATTTTCTTACGCCAAGCGACTGCAAAACGACTTTTACTTGGTGTTACCATACACATCATACTTTTTTTTACCTAAATCCTGTTTGTGGGACAATATGCTAGTTTTTGGGACAATGGTTAGCCGATTCGCTTTAAAGACAGTGATGGTTTATGATATAGTAGTGACGTAAAATAAATGTCGGCAACGCAGTGTTTATTTTAATTGTGGAAATCCAAACAAGGCGGATCAACACTATGGGGTCGCGTTGGCGAATTTATTAATTTTCGCCAAATCGATAAATGTCAAACACCGTATAAAAAAAATTTATACATATATTTTTACACATGGAGTTTGAAATTTAGGGTTTCGGCGAAATTTAGTGAGTTCGCCAACGCGACCACCTAGTATTATTTTGCTATCTATTGAAAGTCAAATGAAAAAAAATTATTTCGTAGGCCTTAAACAGTGCTAAACTGCGCTTAAGAAATCTGAAACAAAAAGATTTCTAACTATACTTAATATTTGATATTTTATATATTTTCTAAAATACAAATTTTTTAGAAACTAACAACTGTAATGCACTGTATGATAATCATGCAGGAATACTGACTTTTAGCAATTAGGTTATTATAAGACATTTTTGCTTTGGGCGCGAATTCCTTTTAAAATAATTTAAGTAAAATCCCCAAATAATTCATATTTTACACGATGGCATTTTTCATGAAACTAGTTTCATGAAATCTTTGTTGTTGCTTTGTGTACGTTCGCTGCATATGTTTTGTTATTTGTGTATTATTTGAAATAGCACAAACACCTACAGTAACGAATATCAAATTAAAAGAAAAATGTACAAATTTCCATGCCATCAAGAATTTCATAGTGTCGATAAAAATCGCTGAAACTTTTAACAGAATTGAAAAAAAAAGAATAAAAAGAAAAAACTTTAAGAGTTACATTTCCATAAAATATTTATACATAATCTCAAATATGTTGCAGCAAAATTATTCAGTTTGGTATTTAAATAAAAACCTTTTTTACCTCATTATTAGGCAGTAAAAAAATTTTAAACAAAAATGAATTTATGTTGTTTTTTTATTTTTTACTTAAAATTCTAGTTCAAGAAGACTACAAATGATCTTATTTAAGTTGTGCTAAGTTTAAGTTAATTCTCTTTAAATACTTTTTTCAATTACGTTTATTTTTAATATAAACTATATGTTTACATATTTATTTTTCTTCACTTCAATAAGAAAATTTATTATTTGAAATATTTTTTATAATAATTTATTTTAATTTTGCTCATGAAATATTTATTGTTTAAAACTTTAAAAAACGAATTTTATTACTGCGGGTCACATCCATTTGGCCATTCCGCTATTCCTTATATAGCTCATCAGTCGGCTCTACCCAAATTATGTATAGAAAACCTAAGAGTTATATCAAAAGCCAAATTGATTAAATGAGAACTTCATTGATTTTAAAGATTTTTTTTAATAAAAAATAATATCTAAAGATCTATTTTCCAAAATTAAGATTTTTTGATTTAGGTGCACCTAGCTTCTTGTTAAAATTCTTGTTAAAGTTTATTAAACATATTTACCTATGTGATTTGATCTCAAAGGTGCAATGCATAGGTCATTATGTTTAAGTATGTATGTGTAAAAAATAATTGTTTAGATAAAATTTTTAATATTATATTTGTATTTATATTTTTGTTTTATGTATTTTTGATAACCTCATTAAAAGTAACAACACGTAATAAAGAATTAAAACTATTGAAGATTTTTTTCGACGAATGAACATTTTTCCATGAAAATTTCTGGTACTAGTGCAATAAAGCAAAAAGAAAATAAAAAACTTAAAATAAATTTTTTAATAATTCTGGCCAAAAAACCCCGACTTAAAATCAGATTTCATCTGTCTGCCTATAACGGTTCAAAAGTATGGCCACATACATCAAATTACATTAACTATTGGGGCACCTTTATTGTACATCTCTAAACTTTTTACTTGTTATAACAGATTTAGCACTACAGCTCCTTGTAAATTTCAACCGTCTGTCTACAACTGTTCAACAGTTTGGAAGTATGTATCAAGTTATATCAACTATTGTAACACCCTTTAATTTATAATCTAAAATATTTATACTTCTAACTATACCAAGCAAAGTTTGTACATAACGGTTCAAAAGATACTACCATATAGGTCAATGTACTTTAATTTTGGGAACACCCTTTAATTTCTAAAGTATTATTTTAAACTTGTTGTTATAGTGGCCTTTAGTTTGAAGCGTCTGTCTAAAACTGTTCAAAAGTATGGCCATATACATCAAATTAAATGAACTATTAATACACCCTCTGATTTATAATTTTGAATATATACACTTGTTACTATAACCGTCATAGTAATCGACATTCCAATTTGCAAGCATTCGTCTATAACTGTTCCAAAGATAGGCCCATAAAGTCAATTTCCATCAATTATGGGAACACCCTTTAAATCTTAGATTTATTTTCGTATTAAATTTTGTCATCGGGAGCTATAGTAATGCACAAACATTTTAAATTTTAAAGAAGTGACCTTTACAGCTCATAATACACGTAAAAAATATACATGTTGTATGGGAACACCCTTTAATTTTTAAGATTAAGAACTTATTTTAAAGCGGAACCAATTTGTAAGCATATAAAACAAATTACAAAAATTTTTCCAAATCGTTTCAGAAATGACTGATTTCTGCAGGCACAAATATAACGAAAAGCAACATTCAGTCGAATTTATAACCTCCTTCTATTTATTGAAGTCGGTTAAAAAAACACAGTAACCAATGAGTAACTATTTTTATACCCTTCACCACAAAAAGTGGAAATATTGTATATCTAAGTTTGTCATTCCACGTGTAATTTCTACAAAATTCATTTCCGACCCCACAAAGTATATATATTCTAACATCATATGCATAGCGAAGTCGATTCAGCTATGCCCGTCTGTCTGTTAAAAAAATGTTTAACCCATTAAGAGCCGATGTCATTTTTATGTAAAATTATATACATGCAGTACCAAAATTGTTTTTAATTTTAAATCTTTGTAATCCCAATATTTGCTTTTTTGATTGGAGTTTTTTCACTAAACCAGATTTACAAAGATGGTGAAGTGTATATAAAGATGTCGCAAAGCCGAATATAGCACTCTTACTTGTTATTTTTATACCCTTCACCACAAAAAGTGGAAAAAGGGTATAACTATGTTTATCATTCCGTATGTAACTTCTACAATATCCATTTCCATAACCAAGTTTACCTCGGCAAAAAAAATAAATATGTCAATCGATCAGATTAGTGTCGAAAGAAGTGCTATTGGAAATCAGCATAATCGATCCATGTCCTTCGAGACAGCAGGCAAAACACCACGCCTACCTCTAATTTTTTTATGTCATTTGGAACAATAAAGTAACTCTAATCAAAAAAATAAATATATGGGTCAATAGAGAATTAGAAATAAAAAAAAAAATATCAAGTAAAAAAATTGGTGCTCGCCCATATTTTCCGAGATACGTAGCTCTGAATTTCTTTTAATATCAATATGGGTGTCATTTTAAAGCTTTTGAAGAGATCTTTAAGAAAATACTAAAATTTTTAAAAAATGCTTAACCTATTAAGAGCTAATGTAATTTTTATGTAAAATTATATAGATGCAGTACCAATCTCTATCACCCCAATATTTGCTTTTTTGATTGGAGTTACTTCACTAAACTGGTGACTAAATGGTGAAGGGTATATAACATTCATTACTTCACTAAATGGTGAAGGGTATATAACATTCGGCATAGCCGAATATAGCACTCTTGTTTCTTTTATTTTTCTACATAAGGGCTGCCATTGCATTTGAAAGATTTAAAAAGAAATAATACTTCAGATTGTAACTAATTTTTACAAAAAAGCAACGTGGAATCTTTTTATATTAATTGTGCTTGATTCCTTCAAATATTAATATTTCACGATATTCTCATGAAAAAATTAGTATTAAAACTAAAATGTACCTATTACTGCGGGGAAAGCATATTGGCTATTTCGCTAGTGCTCTTATACTGGGTAGAATCCACTGATGAGCTATATGAGCACTAGTATGTTGTAAATAGATGAAAAATAACAGGTTAGAGTGCTATATTCGGCTATGCCGAATCTTATATACCCTTCAGTATATATGTAAATTTAGTTTAGTGAAGTAACTCCAATAAAAAAAAAAAAAAAAATATATATATATATATATATATATATATATATATATATATATATATATATGTATATGTTGCGGTAACATAGAATTAAGAATAAGAAAAATTAATTAATTTACATAAAAACGTCATCGGGTCTTAATGGGTTAAGTATTTTCGGAAAAATTTAGTATTTCCTGAAAGATCTTTTCAAAAGCTTTTAAATGATAACCATATTAATTTTCTATGAAAAATTTAGAGGCCTATAACACGGAAAATATGGACTAGCGCCAATTTTAACACTTGATGTATTCTTATTTTTTAGTTCTCTATTGCCCAATATATTTGTTTTTTGTTTGGAGTTGCTTCACTTAACTAGAATTGTTTCACACGATATGGAAAAATTAGAGGCAGACGTGGTGTTTTGCCCACTGCCTTGAAGGACATGAACTGATCTTGCTAATTTTCAATAGCAAAATTTTCAAAACTATGACTGATTGATTGGCGTATTTCAATTGCCTCTAGATCATCTTGTGCCTTGGCAAAGTTAATTTCAACCGGATCACGGACGGATAGACAGACATCGCTCAATCGACTTCGCTATTCATAGTAACTTAGAATAAATAAACTTTATGGGGTCGGAAATGGATATTGTAGAAATTACACACGGAATGACAAACAAAGATATGCTATTGTTCCACCTGTGGTGAAAGGTATATAAAAGGGCATGAAATAGTCGCACATGTGAATCTGAACTAAGCTTAAAAACATGCTTTTTTACGAGTGTTGTCACAATCAGTACGTCTCCCTCAATGTAAAGTACGAGAGTTGGACAACCTTTAACTTTTGACGTACATTAAATACTTAGACAGCTGTCATTTGCTGCTTCTTCTTGTTTTGTTTTTACTCCTCTCTTCCTGTGTTATTATGATTCTTTTTCCGTCAACAAAGTACTCATTATGTCAACCTCATCCATCGTTACTTTGTTTTCAGTTGAATACGTTAAAGTGTAACGTATGACGGATTCTATGTGCCTCGGCCTTTATACTCAAAACAATGTACATACATACTTTTTCTAGTCAGTCAAAACCAGTTTTTAAATTGCTTGCTTAAAAATAGCAACAGCACTAAAATCTTTGCTTTGCGTACATGTTTTTCAACAAATAAAAAACAATTATAAAACACTAGCGGACCCCGCGAACTTCTCCTCGCTCCAATTTTAAGCCTTCAGACAAACTTTATAGTAATAATACAACACAATTCATTTGGAAAGCCATTGAGGAATAATTTTACACAAAATTTCGTACAAAAAAATTTATTTTCGATTTTTCCAATTTTCTAAAAACCTTCTCCTCGAAAATACGAACAACTGACAAAAAAATTTACAGAAATCGGACCAGCTGTTCTCATTTTATGAATTACTATACATTTTTTACACCATTTTTATATATGTACATATATAGATTTCATTATAAACAAAGCAACAGCAAATGCAAAAAAAAGAGAAAGAAACGCATTTGCTTTAGCTGACTGTGTGTTTTTTTCTGCAGCAAAGTAATCAGCAAAATATTTATTTTGAAAACGTTTGCTGTTGCTTAAGCAAAAAGTTGATGTTTGCTTCTTCTTTTGCTTTTTAAGAAAAAAAAAACACCATAATAAAAACGACGTTTTTAAAATGTATTTTCTTACGTATTGTAAGTAATAAATACATAAGTATATTTCTAATGTTAAAAGGGACGAAAAGCAGCGAGTTACAGCAAGTAACAGAAAGAAAAAGCAATCGTAGTCAGCCACAACTTCATAGTAAAGAGTTAAGCAAAAGCAAAAATAAAAATAAAGAAAAACTGATTTCTCAAGCAACAGCAAACGTTTTAAAATTAATTGCTTTGCTGCAGAAAGAAACACATAGTTAGCTTAAGCAAATGCATTTCTTTCCTTTTTTTTGCATTTGCTTTTGCTGCACATTTTTCCACAGCAACAGTTAAGCAACTACATATGCATTGAAAATAGTCAAGCATTTTTAATCACAGGTGAAAACGTAGCATAAGATTCCTTTCGCTTTTTTTATCTGAAAAAATTTATATAACGATTTTATATTAAAAATCTCATAATATATGTTATTTTGTACATACCATTTAATTCTGCTTTGTATTTTTTGCAATCTCCTATACGATTTTCCCATGTACATATATATAAAGTTGTGGCAATGCTATATTGATTTCATTTTTAACAAGTAAAGGTGCTATGTTCGGCTATGCCTTCACAATATATGTATAACAACATGTACATACAAAGCGGAATAAGAAATTCTTTCCTAAGTTCTTCTGTTAAAAAAAAAGCCTCTAAAATTCTAAGTTTTGCTTAGAGTTGTTGCCAGCTAGTATAATTGTGTTAAATAATAATGGTTGTATTTACTACTTAGTATTTCTGCAGGTGGTTGTATTTACTACTTAGTAATAGCTGGCAACAACTAAAGCAAAACTTTTTTTAAGTAATAGCTAGATTGCTATATTCAGCTATGCATAATCTTATGTACAGTGCTGCCACAACCAAAAAATTTTTACAACCAAAATTTGCTTTAAAAGTTACCAAATGAGAAACAAAATAACCAAATTTCAATATGTAGTATTTTTATTAAATAACATTAAAAATGGATACATATTTATAATGTAACTTATGTGATTTAAATTCAGTTAATATTAATAATAACAAAAGTAAAATTCTTTTACCTACATATGTATGTATGTAATAAGTAACGATTGTACACGTATGTTTAAAAAAATAAAAGTTTGTTTAAAACAAATTAAACAAAACTAGCAGTTCACAGTATTATAGTTTAAGACAACAGATTTACTTATTAAAAGTTCATTGCATTTTAAGGTGAAATTTCAAATTTAGCAAAATTAAAAGCTGTTGACAGTGTTGCAAAAGAAAAGTATTATAAGCAAATGAGTAGCAATAAAGGCGAATTCATAACAGGTGGCTGCACTAGCGATTTTAGTCACAGCTGTTTTATTTTCAGTTGTCTTGGTAGCAATTCGAAAAATTGAAGAATATAAAATTAAAAAGTATAACATAAAAAATATGTACATGTGTATTATTATTTTGGAGAAAAAATAACCAAAATGAGAAAAATATTCACATCTCCACATTAAAGAAAAAAATAACCACTTTTGGTTAGAAATAACCAAAAACGGCAGCCCTGCTTATGTACCCTTCGCCCATGAATCAAGAAAACAAGATTGCGCATTCAGCCGTTCAAAAAATTTTTCTACTGCGCATCTACGTCACAATAGAATGAAAATGAGTGTTTGTTGTAAAAAGTGTAGGAAATTTTTGGCGCAAATCTGGAAATATATGCATAACTTCTAAACGGGTGCTTCAATTTGAACAAAATTTTAAATGGAAAGAAAAAAGATATAGTCGAATAAAAATTTTGTGTTTGGGATTGAAGCTTTAGAAGAAAAATAGCTATTTCGGGCTACCAAAGTTTCAAATTTTCTTTTTATATAATAATTTTTAATAATCTTAATGCCAAATAACTGAAATTAAAATAAATTTGTTTTCAATATAAAATTAAAACCAAAATGTTTAAAAAAAAGTTGAATTTTTATTTTATTTAATTTTCTTTTTTTGGTAATGCTGTAGTCTTTAAGCTCCGCGTTAAGTTTTCGAATTTTAAAATACATTTTTGATCTAAAAAATAGCTTTTTTAGTTTTTCATCACATTTAATATGATGAGCCTGTTTAGTTAAATCTTTTACAAAATCTTGCTTAATTAGAAGACCGTCTTTATTATTTTTTTGAAAGATTTGGTTCAGTTCTTCAAGTTGTTTTCAAAGTCCTCCGGTTTAAAATTTTCCATGCAGACATGCGACGTTTTCATATTGAATTTTTCCTTGCGGTCACAAAAATATAACCACTGTTTTAATAGAGAAGGGCGCGAAGGAAAATTGAAAAAGCTTATTTTGCATACTTTTGAATTGTTTCCGTTTTTACATTTATTAACTGCACACTTCATTTTTATTTTTAATAAATTTTCACAGTTTTTACTTTAATTCTGTTGCACTTTCCATACACGAATGAAGTTTGTTTACAAAAAATAGTCTATTCCTACGTCACGCATTAGAGGGAGATCGCAATACAACAAACTAACGGACCTGCGCAATGCGCAATCTTATTTTATTGATTCATGCCCTTCGCCATATATGTAAATCTACGAGTAGTTTAATAATACTCGGTGGTTTAGTGAAGCAACTCCAATCAAAAAAGCAAGTATTGGGGCGACAGAAAAAATTTGGTACTGCATGTACATAATTTTACATAAAAATGACATCGGCTCTTAATGGGTTAAGCATTTTTTAAAAACTTTAGTATTTCCCTAAAGATATCTTCAGAAGCTGTAAAATCATACCCATATTGATTTTTTTTTTTTTTTTTACAAAATTCGGTATCTTATGAACCACTCAACGAAATTTTACAGAGGCAGGACAGAGGTGTTTCTCAGTGAATCTACGGACGGTCAGGCCCTAGAGTGAAAGGGGGATTCTTGGTAGTGCACCAAATTTGGTTACCTCAGATATATACTTTTTTTAAAATGTCATAAAAAGTTTATGTTTAACTCGAATGTTAAGATTTTTTAAATTTAATCAGACCTTGAAAATATCTACGTATAAAAATATGCTTAAATATGCAGGGAGAAAATTGGCTTAAACTTTTTGTGTTGTTTATTTTGGCCGACCTTAACTTCGTATTTTCGACTTAGTATGCTTATTAATTATCGGATTATTACTTTAAGACATTTGCTATGTAACTTTTCGTTAAGAAGTTACAAAACTCTGAATTAAGAAATGTAATAAATACCGTTTTTTAAAAATTTTTTTACCCAAGGAGGTGTTATTCTTCTTTTGCTTATGTAATTTAAATCATTTTAAAGACAACCTATAGTAAATGCGAATAAAAGAATAATTAGGTCAACAATTATAACGGTTCCCCCTCCAGCACTTTTTAACATTGCCAAATTTGGAACAAAATTTTCAAATTATTGTAAAACTCCTCGGAGTGCAGAGCACCGATTAAAAAAGGTAAGCGAGCTTTTAAGCGCCCGAATTTTGGGTACATACTTCAAAAAGAATTTTAAAGTCCCGTGATTAATTAAGGCAGGGTAGCTCTACAATATTATTAATTAAGATGTCATACGCTTTCCTTTTATGCTACTTACAAGTATATCGAGCATATATTTAAGCTAGAGGAGCTTCCTAAGCCTCGCCTCCTCGTGATTTTGTTTGTACCAAACCACTTTGTAGAAAACTGAAAACCAGCTAACAAAATGTGTTTATACACATTTTTGGTTTTTACATATAAAATGAGCAAAAAAAAAAACATGACGAGGTGCGGCCTATAATTTTTAAATAAAATCCACTTTCAAAAAGTGTGTGAAACTTCTTTGTTTTATGAAAATTTTAAATATATTTATACAAAAAATTTTTGTAAGAAAAACAAGTTAAACAAAATTTGACATCTAAAAATGTAAACAAGGAAGTCAGCTGATCTACTGCCACTACCTAGTATATTAATGTGCCTTGCCTGTATATGGCTGGTCCCTAACTCGATTTTTTACGAAATTGAAATTTTTCGTGATTCCAATACATTTTACACAAATACACCTTGTTACAAAATTTGAATGCAATAGTATCAAAAATACCGGTTTTCTAAGCATTTGCATTTTTAATATTACATTGTAATAAATACAGTTTCTATTATATATTTACCTTCTCCTGTAAAGTTACTTATATACGAGTTAGGGCCTTTCTACATGAGACCAGCGATATGTAAATTAAAAAAAATAACTTCTTTCAAATTACGATGATGCCACTTTTTTATTATTTTGTTCCCACGAAATTCATAATTGGAGGAACCTTTTCTCGAGAAAATTTTTTTTCAAAGGGAAAGAAATTCCGTGAAAATATTCATGATTGGGCTGATTATTTTTCTTTTATACTTCATAATACCTACTTTTCGCACCGAATTTTTTTAATTTTCCTCAGTCAATGAAAAGGGAAAAAATTTATAATGGGAGAAAAATGAAAACAAAACTTGCCGGTGTTGGAAGTGATTGTGTCAAACACAAATGCCCCAACTATCTCCAAAATTTGGCTTTTTTCTAAAGAATCATTAACATTTGAGGCTTCTGTAGTCTAGGTGGTAAGCACGTTAACTACAAATCTGGCTAACTTCGGTTCAATCCTTGCGACAGTCAAAAAAATAAAAAAATTTTTTTTCTGTTTAATGGATATACCATCAGATCTAACATTAAAACGTGCAGCCTCCTTCGTCGGTACTTCTTCATAGCATATTCGATATGGTTATATCTATCTCATCTATCCCTTTCCTAAAGAATGTAGCACGGTTACAAACTAAGTAGGTATTAATGCCTGAAGTGCTACTTCTCTGCTAAAGCTATTTCCACGCCAGTTCCAGATGATATATCAGAAATGTAAATTGCTTGTAAAATATTTTTTTTTCCTGATATGCCAGAAAAAAATTTGTATCCCAGTGAATTGTGAGTGGTTCTTAGTTTTAAGCCGATTCGAGTACTATGTATTTGCTTTTCTCAAACCATCTTGTTGTTGATAAATAGAAGTGCGATTAACAACATAATTTGGCAAAACTGCAATTAGCTTATAAACAGCATCTCTATGTAGAGCTCAACTTTTATTTATATTAACCCAAAACTGTGTTAAGATCAAATATTTGATTAATCTGACCATACCTTTAGTTTTTTCTTAAAAATTAAAATCGGATTTTAACAAGTTCGACTTTTTGAAAAGCGTTTTCAAAAAACTATGAAATAATCGACATTATTTTAATATAATATTTTATTGACGTATCAAACTCATGAAATTCGTTTTTAATTGTTACACTTAACTTAATACATCAGGAAGCAGAATATTCTTTACATTTTTTATGTTGCCTTCGTAAAATATCATTTCTATTTTCCATTCAATAAAATCATGCAAACTTTATTTTTCGTCACTTCTATTAATTACAAAAGAAACTTAAGTTTTAGTAAACAATAGTAATTCATCATATAACTTACAAAATATGTAAAGAAATCAAATTTCATTCTTTAGATATTTTAGTCTCTTATTGTTTAAATATTTTATGTTACTTTAGTTACTCGTACTTAAAATAATAAAAATCTGCAAAATAAAATATTTCTTGCTTTTTAGTTTAAAAAGACATCATATGTCTTCATAACAATGTTAAACTTAAAAAAAAAATACAAGTCTAAAAAATTTTTATTATAACGTAAAAGTCACACACAATTTAATCTTGTGATTTTATTATTATGAAGTTAAAGTTCTGAATCTTGATAAATTTTTTTATTTGATGTTAATTGTTTTATTATTATATATTGTATTAAAAATATTTATAAACTCTTTAAACGAAATAAATAAAAAAATTGAGATCCTACAATATACATATCAAAAAATACTTTTTTTTAACTTAATGATATTATTATTATTTTATAGTTTGAGTTATATATAAAATTTTAAGTTAAGGTTTTAACAAGGCTCTTTTTATACACCTATTTTATTGTTATGATTATAATTCATTTATCACTATGCAGAATTGTATCACTCAAATGTTTTTTGATTAATTCATATAAAATTTAAAAATGGTTAATATATGTATACGTACGTACTTATTTATTTATTAATTTTTTGTTTTTTTTTTATAATTTTGTGAAATTTTGCATTATTTAGCAACAAGGTTTTCCAGCTGTATTTTATTTACGCATTTCTTTATTTTCCTGTAATTTTTTCCAAGTATCTCCCAATGCCTTTGCAAAATGATCGTCCACTGAAGCTAAAACTTCAGCGTTTTTGTTATTGGTATTCTTTGATGTTTTCCAGCTGGAAGTATTAGGAGACGAGGGGGAATATGTATTAGAAGAATTGCTTGTGGAGTTTAAATTTATGTTGTTATTTGTAGTTGAAGTAGGAGATGCCGGCGGTGTTGGATTATTCGACTTAACATTTTGCAATCCAGGTTCGGTTTTAATGCGTATTATAGCTGGTAAATTCAGCGAAGGATTTGAGACTGGCACGTTAGGTGGCGGTGTGTGGCGGGGTGAAGATACTGGGGAATTAACAACAGATGTTAAGTGAGATAAAGTCACGGCCACAAGTGGTGATTGTTGTTGTAATGGTAATGGAGAAGCTGGTTTGGAGCTAGTCGTTTGCGTTGTGCCCAACTTAACGCAAGTACTAGATGAAGGCGATTGCGGCGATGTTATAGGAGATATAGCAATGCGAGGTGAAGATTTCTGCAAGACATGGGTATGTTGATAATTTTGCAGTGAATTCGGTCTAACTACAAAAGATAATGGAGGAGAATTGGTTTCTGTTGCTAGGACAACAGGTGATAAAAGAACATTATCTGGATTGGATGCTGCGAGTGAATGATTGCCAGACGGTAAATTTGCTGGATAAGCAGGTGGAGGAATTGATTCTGACTGTGTTAAGGTAGATTGTGGAGAAAAAGTTGATACTTCAGATGACAACGGCAATGTTGGTGAGGAACTTCTTATATGAGCTATTGTTGGCTGTGGATTGTGTGGTTGAGGAGAGGGCGATTTAGTCAACTGGGTAGCAGGAGATTTTTTAGCAAATAGAGAAAAATATTCGTTACCCAAAGAACGACGGAAATGTTCATCAATAGATTCTAAAAATACATAAATATATTATTAATTATTAATTAAAGTTTTATATTTATTACCACTACTACGATTGTCACTTTCTCGGTTTGTAATTAATGCAGAATCTCTAACATCTCGTTTTGGTGGAGCTTGTGTTATGACACTTGGTCGGGCTAAAGATGAAGCGAACTGTGAACCAGGTAAGGGCTCCCGATAAGGAGGCGGTGGTGAATTACGCTGTTTTAAACTACCAACAGACATATCTAGCGGTGCATCGTCGTTTTGGGTTAAACTTATATGCTGGAAAACTTGGGAGTGTGCTATTTGGCCCAAATGAATTTGACTTGCTATATGAGATTGCGGAGGTGGGGATGGAGATGGCGGATGACTTGCAGATTCGTTAAAAGGATGCATACTTGCTGCTGCAGCCATCATGATTGATAAGTGATGGGAATTAGAGAGCATATTTGTCTTTGCGGAGCCGGACGAAGTGGAAGAATTTTGAACATGTACGTTTAGCGGCGGTGACAAACTGGGAGACGAAGCACGTACACTACTTACTGAGGATCTAGGCGATGGATGGTTATGTGGATATTGGTACTCACTTGTTCGTAAACGCCTCTCACGACGCCAAGCTGAAGTTGGCAATTCTTTTGAACTTAATCGAGCTTCTAAAATAAAATGTATACCTTAATAAAAAGCTTATTCATATGAAAATTAGTAAGGAGTAAATTAGTATTTAGTATTCATGTATAAAAGTTTCATGTCCAAACCCAACCATTTACAGTTAAAACAAGTAAGAGTGCTATATTCGGCTATACCGAATCTTATATACCATTTACCAACTATGTAAATCTAGTTTAGTGAAGTAACTCCAATAAAAAATGCAAATATTGGAGTGACAGAGAATTTAAAAAATAAAAAAAATTTTTGGTATTGCATATATATAATTTCACATAAGTACGACATCGGCTCTTAATGGATTAAGCATTTTTTTTTAATTTTAGTATTTCCTTAAAAATATATTCAAAAGCTTTAAAATGATACCCATATTGATTTTTTTAAAAATTTGAAAATTTCAGAGCTCTGTAACTCAAAAAATATGGGCGAGCGTCAATTATTTCACTTGACGGTTTTTTATTCTTAATTTTCAATTCTGTATCGCCCCATATTTTTATTTTTTTGAGTGAGGCCTGCTGCCTCGAAGGACATGGACCGATCATGCTGATTTCCAATAGCACCTTTTTCGACACTATATCTGATCAATTGACAAAAAAAGTATTGACAATTGAGTTAGTTACACAAAATTTGAAGATTCTGCATATTGTATTTTTCAAGATACACTAAATTAAATATTTAATTTTAATCGGCGTGGCACCTTTCGTAAACATAGAAAGATACTGTGAAAAGTTAAAAAAATTCGGTCAAGCTGTTTAAACTTCAAACATATGTTCGTAAATACAAACATTATAAGTAATAGCTAGAGTTTTTCTTTTCCCGGCTTTTTTGTTTCCCAGGAAAACGGGACTCATTTTGTGACTTCCCGAAATGCCGGGAAATCCCGAAAATATTACATTAGACATCACATTCATTAGTTGAACCTATTGTCAGTACAGTTTTTTTAAATGCATACAAAAATCACAACGTTTCAAAAAAAGTCAAAAAGTCTATCGAAAACTTTTAGGAATTAAAAGTATAGTAAACACTTTTTATATATTAATTTACTTTAATTGAGCTTGATTCCTTTATATCTTTTAAAACTAAAAATTAATTACTGTGGGGAAAGCATATCCATATGGCCATTTCGCTACTGCTCATATAGCTCATCAGTGGATTTTACCCAAATTTTGTAAAGAAAACCTCAGAGTCTTATATCAAAAGCAAAACTGAATTAATCAGAACTCCATTGAATCCTTGAACTAAAAATAAAAAATCTTTTTGTATCTATTTTTGACAACAATATTGCAATATTGTACAAAATTTAAAACGCAATGATTTGATAGAGTAATCTGAAAGCGATAGTAACAGCGATAATGACGAGAATATTTATGCTTTGTTTGTGTTAATATTTCTTTAGTAACTTAACGATTTTTCAGATCTTTTGTTATCCTATTCTTTTTGAACTTTCCGGCTTTGAAGACCGATTTTAAAAACTAGGGTTTATTTATTTTTTTTATCCGATGTTTCGTTGGAAACTCCAAGTTTATCAGGGAAATTTTATTAAATATATGAAGTCTGTTTCTTTACTTTTTGGCTAAAGTTCGTGAAAATGAGAGAAAGCATTGTTTTCTCTCATAAAGAGACAAAATTAAATAAAAGTACGGGAACACAAAATCTAAAATCTAAACACAAAATAAAAACTCAAAGTATTTTGACTGTTTTAGTAACAAAATTTAATTTTAATAAATCAGCAAAAAGGAATAATAATTTATTCTGTATTTTGTTTGTGCTTTAAGGCTGGTGCACAAGTTTAAATAACTTGCACGAAGAAAAAGTTTGGGCTGTTTTGTGCAAAAAGAAGAAGAACTTTATTTTCTCAAAACCGCTCTCATTTACCCAATTTTGATGTAAGAAAATAATTTTCGTTCAAATTGGGATCGCAAAGTAGAGTAAAAAAACAGACCTATTATCTTAGTTTTTACACAAAAAAATTATTCATTATTTTTATATTAAGAGACAAAAATTCTAATTATAAACAAACTTTTAACATAAAATAAAAACATTGGTATCAAAAATATATGGTTTAAAGTAATAAGTGTAGTGTATAAGGGAGGTGGATGAAATTCACTCCGTAAATAAAAATGTAGAGTAGTATTAGTGAGAACTATTGAACTGCACTTGAAAGCTGGAGAAATTTGAAAATTGAATTTGAAGAAAAAATATTTTTAATCACGTTGCAAAAATGATTCTTATATAAAATTGAAGCTAAAACCGTACATAAAAAGCTGAGAACTGCACGAGTACACCGCAACTCATGAGTACACCGCATACTTACTCTCTACTTTTCGTCACCGAGTGCTTTAGTGCTTAGTGCTTTTCGTACTCGAGTATTTTAAACACCGCAATAAAAAGTTGCTGTGTTTATTTTACCCATTCTTGTAAAAACGAGTAACAAAAATATCACAATCAGAATTTTAAGTATTTTTTATACTTGTACGCGAGAATTTTTTAATTCTCTTTATTTGTAAGCAACGTTGCCACATTTTTACCCTATTAGAGTTTTTTACTGCCGTTTTGTGATATACTGCATTGTATGCAGATCTATTTATAAACAATAAAAAAAAACAAAATTTGATCAAATCTATTGCTTAAACATTATAAACAGAAAAACAGACAACAACCGTTTTCATAGGCATGAAATACAACACATATTTAATGAATAAAATGCAATAAAAACCGCTTAAAGGCACAGTTTTGTACACTATTTAAAGAAGGTATACTTATTTTGTTGTTGTTTTTTATAAATAATTATTTTCAGTTTATGCGCCTTGTTGTCATAAACGTGCTACTCGTACTAACGGTATTTAGGAAAACAAAATGATAAAATGAATCCGTGAATAAAAGGAAAATTACTTAATTGTTTAGTTTTAACAAAACTGTATATACGCTGATGTAATATATTAATTCCTCATAAATAATAATAAATAAAATAAAGTTTTTAGTTTATATATTTTATTTTGTTAAATATAATTATTGCTTTTATACCTATTTATTAATTTTAAAAATCTATTTGCTTAACGAATAGAATTTTTAAATTTCTGTCCTGTGTGACTTATAAAAAACCCTAACAAAAACGTAATATAATAAACAATGAACTATTCTTGAGTTATTAGTAAACTTTTGTTGTGTTTTTAATAAATGAAAATATGGCGAGTTTTACGGGTTCTATTAAATTTATTTTCTGTTATATATTAAATAAACTTTCATAATTTCAAATAAGTATGTATGTTAGCTAATTAAGACATTGGCGACTTTTGATATTTTGTTTGATTTAAGAATTCTGATCTGATAACTCTGTTTTCCTCTCACTACACACGTTAAAATCTCTCTCTTGGTGATTGTTGTGAGTATGAGTACGAATAAAGTAAAGCCAGCATCGCAAACATTTTACTTGAGTATGGTAGACACTTATACTCAAATGGAATGGGTATAGTAAATACTCGCACTTAAGAAATGCGGTGGCGATCACACCGCAACCGCATTTAAGATGAGTATACTTAAAGTATTAAAAACAGACACTCTTGCAGTTCTCTGATAAAAAGTTTCTGAATGTATATATAACATTTTCAATAACTTTGCTAGAAAATCTTTTAAAAAAATTAAAAAAAAAATTAAGTAGGTAATTAATTGATCTAATAACAAGTACGAGTGCTATATTCGGCTATACCGAATCTTATATACCATTCACCATGTAAATCTAGTTTAGTGAAGTAACTCCAATCAAAAAAACAAATATTGGGGTGACAGAGAATTAAAAAAAAAAAAAAATTGGTGCTGCAGTATATAATTTTACATAAAAATGACATCGGCTCTTTAAAAAATGTTATTATTTCCTTAAAGACCTCCTCAGAGCCCCGTAACTCGGAAAATATGGTCGAGCATCAATTTTTTTACGTGATGTTTTTTCTTATTATTTAATTCTCTATCGCCCCATAAATTTGTTTTTTGATTGGAGTTACTTTATTTTTCCAAATGATATGAGGTAGGACATGGACAGATCATGCTGATTTCCAATAGCACTTCTTTCGACACTATATCTGATCGATTGACATATTTATTATAATTAATAATTTTATTTTTTTTTTTTGTGTGAAATCAAGTTTGCCTTTGATTTCAACACTACACAGACGGACAAACAGACATCGCTTAATCATAAGAAGTCAGAATATATATACTTTATGGGGTCGAAATGGATATTGTAGAAATTACATACAATGACAAACTTAGTTATGCCCTTTTTCCACTTTTTGTGGTGAAGGGTATAAAAAGGGTTTGTAAACATATAAACCAATAGCAGTGCCCACGACTTCGTCTGCGTGTCATTTTTAATTTTCTTAAAAATTTGAATTATGAAAAATGTTTTTAAATATTTACTAAAGTAAAATGTGCTGACTTAATAAATGTGCTGAATAAAAGGCATGTTAATAAATTATTAATTTAAAAATATGGAAGATTAAGTATAAAGTTGGTGCCTGTGTGAATAATTTTGTCCGGCTCTGCATATTCACGAAAAAAAACGTATTCTATATTTGAAACAAGATTCTAAGGGACCTCTTCATAAAATTTTATTCAAGTTTATTCAGAATTTTTTAAGTGATGCGAACATAGACAGACAGCCAAAAATTCCAAAAATATGTGTTTTGTATTCCATAACGATTACTACCTACACCAATATCAAAATTTTGAAAAAATATTTCATGTACAGAAATGACGTGCACAGATATATTTGTTTATATCAGTTTTTGTGTGTCTACTCTTATGAGTGCGTATAGATGAGTACTTTTGTGTTTCTGAATCAGCGTTGCCGCTTTGGTCCAATCGGACCAAACTTGGTAGTTTTTTGTTTTTAAAAAACAGTTTGGTAGTTTGGTTGGTTTGTTGCATTTTTTTTAATTTTTGGTAGGTTTTCCTCATCTAGCAATTTTTTAGCAATAGTAAATTTTTCACCTTAAAATTTTAGAACATAAAATAAAAAGAAATGTAACTTTGAATTAAATAAACAATAACTTTGAATAGTGTTACCACTGTTTTCAAAAACTGTATTAGATGCAATCAAAAACATCTCTGCTTTTTTGCATAGAGATGATTAAAGCTATAACCATCTCTGGTTTAAGAAACGCGAACAATATTATGAAATTGAAATTAACAATACTTTTGAGTGAAGGTTAATTTTCAAGTGTATGTATTAAAAAAATTAACAGACAAAATGGAAAAGAAAGTAAACTTTTTTAATTGTAAATATGTACCTATTTATTACATAAAAATTTACTAATATTGCATGTAAAGAAACAGTCAAAAGAATTTGATGGCGCCAGGAAAGATATGGGTGTTCCTCCTGCATAGTATTCTCTAAAACTATTTAAAATCATAACACCCATCTTAAAAATCACCAAAAGACAAACTTCCATCTCAGCAATTACACGAAAAAAACCAAGTGAGTATAACAGAGTTTATATGCAAGAAATGCATTTTTAAATTTTTGGTAGGCTGTGAACGATTTTGGTAGGATTTTTGAAAATTATTGGTAGGAAGTAAATTTCTTGTGTGGCAACGCTGTTTCTGATATAAGTTGATATTGTTACTTTTTCTCATTGGATGGATGCGAATGAGTAAAGAGAAAATGAGAGTAACATATCTGTTCTCCTATGTTTCACACAAACGGATATAAACTGATATTGTTGGTCGTACCATAAGTACTTATTGTATGCTGCGAATCAATGGAATGAATGGATAATTTATCTATGCATTGCACAGAGGAGTATTTGACCCAAAAAGCTGGCCAAAATTATTAAGCGTGGTTTTTGTTTTAAAAGTTTAACTTTTTTGATAGTTTTAGCTTAAGTTTGATAAAAAAAAGGTAGTGGCAAATTATTATTGGGTTAGTGTTATTTTTGACACCCCCCACCCACCAACCACCCACCCAACCACTATTTAGAACTTTGTTTTTTTTTTTTTCATTTTGAAGAGAATTTATTTTTATATATTTGTTGTGTATTTTTAGAAAAATTATTTATTATTACGTATGCCGTTCTCCCCCTCGCATTCCGCCAAAATTTGATTTGCAACTGTACTTTATTCTAAGAGCAAGTCAAATTAAATTTAGATAGTCGAACTATTGTAGTTGTGTAGATACAGGGAAATAAAACAAAGCTTTTTATGGATGTTACAATGTCTCCTTTCTCAAAATTATAATATATCCAATATTAAATATTTATAAAAATTGGTCTCGTAGCTTGGCTTCCTATAAGGAATAAACAACCAAATAAGCAAAAACATGTTCCCTTCTAATATTTATTTTATATTATTAAATACAATGGATATACAATTTTGTTGGCATTGTATAAAATTTCATATTGGTTTTTCGTGAGTTCAGCATTTATAAACAATGCTAAAGCACCCTCCGTTGAAAACTTATTGACTGTGTTGACTTCGGAAGTTGTTAACGATCACTTGTAAATTTTTGCTTTTCTTGGAGATCGTGTTATATCCATTATTAATTTAGCCGCATCTGGCTCATTGATGCAGTAAATGTGATCTCTTCTGTTGTTAATTGCTGACGAATTTCTTCTCTTTCACTTGCTTCATTAAATAATTTTTTTGGTCGCCCTGAAGATGAACTGCCAAATACTGGTATTGTCACAGTTCCTTCCAGCCATTTAGCATACGTGCTTAAAAATCGGTCCTCTTTTCGTTGTGCTAAACCCCAATATCTTTTGAAACAATTTTTGAAATTTATAACACACTGCATTACTGCTTGTATATCCCCATCTCCCTGGCATTCTGAAATCGCACACAATTTACTAGCTAAAAACTGCAACTTCTCGTCAATGATTCTAGCATTAGATTCCTGTACTATTTGGAATAACTCAAATCTTGTGTAATTTTTTCCATGTTATCTCTCAAAGTTGCAAAACTCTTATAATAAGAATTTTGAGCAATAAGCCATATACGTATATTTTTCAAAGTGCATTTTTCCGTTACTTAGTTAATAACCTGATACTTGGGTGCATTTTTTATATACCTGCACCGTTTTTAAATGTAATTTTGATTTGTAACCCTTTTAAATTAGGTATGTTTATAGCTAACTATATTTTCAGAACAAATAAAGTGTCCTGAAAACGATGAAGTATTACATAGACCACTGGTAAACAAAAACAGTTTAATAGGTGTGTATGCGTGGGTTGACTTACAGTTATTTGAATTTATAAAGTAAGAACTGAATTCTAAGAAATTGCTCTTTAAAGGCAGGTAATCCATCATGTTGGTAGTTGTTAAAAGTGATTAAATAATATTTCACATCAATAATTCGAAAAACACAAGTTTATGACGACAATAAAGTATAAGAAAAAGTGCCTTATGAGCAAAAATAGAAAAAAGGTAAAATTTTCAAAAAATCACCAAAAATAATGGCGCAAACTTGCGCAAACTTTTTTTCTTTTTTCTTAAATTAGAGATTTCATATTTTATTGTGGTATATAACATTATTGGTACAACAGCTACCTTCACTTTCAAAAAGCTTTTCCTTTTTTGTTTTTGGTAAGAATTAATATATTTAAATACATAGCTTTTTTTTATAATTAAAATTTTAAAAATAAATATTTATGATAATTTTTTCGTTTTAAATATTGAAAATAGCTGCTGATGAAATCTTTCAGGCAAAAAAAATCAATGTAATACCTCTATTCGTTTAGCCATAAAAAAATATCATATAAATATCTTGAAATCGAAAAAATTCAATAAAAACGCATGCAATTTTCTTCACTTTCCTGACTTTAACAGCGTCCCACAACTACAAATCTTAACTTACACCCTTTAAATTGCACGATATGATGTAGAATTTTGTTCTCTATCGATCTGCGTAATTTTTTCTTAGGATTTCATCAAATTAATTTTTGCCTTTTTGGCCAGCTTTTTGGGTCAAATACTCCTCTGTGCATTGGTTTATTAAGTTTTATTGAAGTTGAATATAAAAAACTGAATTTTTTTAACAACAAATTACGTATGAATATAATGCGTATAATTGTATTAAAAATACTATTATTAATAACTTGTACCAGCGATTACAACAGTTCTAAGGATACAATAACTAAATAAAGATATGTATGCATGTTTCTATATTTAACAAGACGAAAAGCCTGATAATTTAAAATCAACTAAAATATATTTTTATGTTAAGTTTGTTTTAAAATACATTTTGAATCCAAATTAGTTTTAATAACTAAAACTAATTTGGATTTAATATAATCAAAATTCAATTTAAAAATGAAGTATGAATATTTAAATATTTTTAGCAAAAAATTTTTTTTTTCATTACCATTGGCATTAGTTGAAATAATAAAAAAGCGATATCATGCTAATAATTTTATTTTAATTATAATTGTTTTATGAAAAATAAAAATAAAATTATAATAGCAAAACCTTTAATAGAACTATGCATAAAAAATAAACCTTAATTCTTTCGTTGATGGATATATATTCGAAAATTTTAATAATTTATTAAATTTAAATGATATAGGAATAAAACTTGATATGTTGTATCTAAATTTAACTCAAACCCCAGCTATCAAATCTTATTACTTACTCGAAAACAAAAATATATTCTTATAGTGCCTAATGTTAAAACGTAAATATTTTACCAGATTTTTGTGATAAAAATGTCACTTTTTAATTTCGAATAAATTTTACTCTCTATTTATTTAAGCTGTAGGACTTTTTTTAATGCAGAGGTTTTTTTAGTACATGTTAGAAATTTTGAATGTACAAATAAAATAAAAATAAAATAAAAATATCCTTCTAAGTGCATAACAAATAAAAATTGCGTTATATAATATGTACATGTCGCTGGTCTCATGTAGAAAAGCCCTAACTCGATTTTTTACGAAATTGAAATTTTTCGTACTTCCACAGATACACCTTGTCACAAAAGTTTAATGCAATAGTATCAAAAAAGCGGTTTTCTAAGCATTTGCATTTTTAATATTACATTGTGATAAATACAGTTTCTATTATGTTTTTACCTTCTCCTGTAAAGTTACTTATATGCGAGTTAGGGCCTTTCTACATCGTTTTGACTTCTTTTTTATATTCCTCCTCAATTATTTGGTGGCATGTGACATACCGTCCGGGGACATAATATCCATCAACGTAGAGTCATAACGTCCATGGATATTATAGGTTATTTTAAGGTATTCCATGTAAGAAGAATGCAATGTTTTTATAAACTGTTTTTAAGAAAATCTTTGGTAAGCGAAGCCGGTGTTAGTTATGCCATAGAGGAGAAAATCCTTCAGGCCGGCCACAACCGTCTATGTAGAAAATCATTGGCGAGCGAAGCCGGTGTTGGTTAAACCATAGAGAAAATCCCTGCGCCCGGCCGACATAACGTCCATGGACATTATTCCACTTTTGAGTGCGACATAAAGTCCATGACCATTACGTCCTTGGACACTATGACATTCCACCTATTATTTGCCATAAAGTTGCCTTGTTTTTTAGTTTTCGTTTCGCAACTGCACTTTTTATGATCCCCCACAGATTTTCTATAGGATTTAAATCAGGACTTTCTGCTGGCCAAAGTAAGGTTTTAATTTTATTAACTGCAATCTAGTTCTTTACAATAAGTGAACAGTGCTTGGGGTCATTATCGTGTTGAAATCTCCAAGCAAAGGGTAAAGAATCTGCATAATAACCTTCCAAATGCTTATATAATATATCATTGTACATTTCACCAGTCATATTCCCCTTAACTTTAACTAGATGACGTAAAGCAACCCTACACCATCACTGACGAGCTACCATGCTTTACGGTTTTCTTAGTGTATCAAGGTTTGTATTCTGGAAGAGGTGGCCGTCTAACATATGGTTTGTCTAACATATCATTGCCAAACACATTAAATTTCGATTCGTCACTCCAAACCACCAATTTCCAGAATTTAGAGTTTTACGAAAAGGCTCTTTGGCAAACTCTTTTCTTTGTTTCATTTTTTTTTTTTTGTTGAGAATTTCGGTTTTTTTTTCGAGCTATTCGCCCATTCAGAGAATTCTCTTGCAAAAGAAGTTGAACAGTTTTTGCAGATGTTTTAACATGATGTTCCTATAATTGTGCCCTAATTTCACTGGAAGTTATGAATCGATTCGATTTTCTTAGTCTTTTTCGCGTTTTTTAAGTGGTAAATTCGCAAAAGTCTTGTGGTTTTTTGTAAGATGTCATCGCATTATTGATTCTTCCGCTAGAATAACCCAATATATTTGAAATTTTTGCGACGAAGTCTACTAACTGAAATTAACTTAAATTTAGTAAAAAGCTTAGGTTGACGAAAATTTACTGTTCCAAAACAAAATGACCTAATTATGTGAGCACACTTACAACGGCTAACAAATAAATACTTTAATATTCGCTGAAATATAAAACTATTGAACGCGTAATCAATAATCTAAATTGGTAAAGTAACGGTACCTTGCTATCATAAAATAACAGGAATGTAAAAAATTGTAAATACTTCTTACAGAATTAAAAAAAAACTTGTTTTTGACTTAATTATATGAGCACAAACGGAATAGGAAACTTAGATACGGAATGACAAACTTAGATATACCCTTTTTCCACTTTTTGTGGTGAAGGGTAAAATAAAGAACAGAGTTTAGAAAATACACACATCATACACAACATGTGCTATTTGAAAGCAACATACACATAATTTTTTATGTGTGTTCTTTATTTTGCATGTTGTTACACGATTACATGTTCGTGCCGTGTATAAAAAAATATACATAAAACCAGGGGTGTTAGTTGTGACGATTTTACGTCATTTTGTCGACTTTATCTTAAATATCACACTTTGATGTTTGACGATTTTTGCTTTAAATCTTCTTATATCTTGACGATAATGTGGAAGCACTCATATATGTATGTATATACATGGCTCGCCGAATATCGCCACTATAACATAAAACATCAAAATTTAATGACTAATACCAATATAAGAAAAATGAAAATTTCATTTGTAAAAGGTACATTGTTTTTATATAACATAGCGAATCTTGCCGTACTTCGGTACGCATGATCATAGGCGCCTACGTGTTTGTTCTTTTTTGACCGATCGTGAGTTATAAGGTCACAACACACTTGTTAACTTCAATATACTTACATATATATAATAACAATTTTGAATATACATAATTAATACACATAAAAATAAATAACTTATTTAAAAAGTAAGATTAATTAATGTGTACGTTTTAAGTTATTTTTATAATCGAAGCGTAAAACTCGAGATCTTAGTGGTATAATATAATATTTTAATAAATGTTAAAAATAAAAAAAATTGTTTTTAAAACACATACCAATTATTGAATCAAAACTTTCATACACATTTTGTTCGATGATATTATTTTCTTTAATCCTTTCTGCGGTACATTTCATTTGTTTTAAATATTCTTAACATATCTTTTGTTGGAATGATTCATAAATGATATTACTATCAAAAAAAATTCTTTCGACAAAAGCATTATTTATATTAACATATTAAGAACGGCCATTGACAAATCCTTAAAGTGTTCAGTAAGTACCAGCAGCATCCTAGTAATCGTAAATTTTAGGCCAAATTCGTATAGGCTTTTTAGTACTTTATTATCGAAATATTGAGTCCAGTTTATAAAAGAATGTTTTCTCCACTTAGTTTCATAAATACCAAGTGCGTAATTAGGGTTTCCTAATCTTTTGAAAACTTCTAAAACACTAGAAACATTTGTTACAGATACAGTTACAGGTTTTAAAAATTGAAAATTGACAATAAACTTCTAAAATAGACATGTTTTCTGGAAGCCGATCAAACATTTCTTTTAGTGACATTTTTAAATATAGAAAAAAATTTTCTTGTAAAATCAACGTATCAGTTACATCTAAAACAGCCTTATTTATTGTTTAATTCAGTTTGAAAGTCTGGAACAAAATCAATGTTAATTATTTTCAAAAAGAATTTTATAAATGAATTTCCGCTTTCAATTTTTATTTCTTCATCGCTATTTTCTTTATTTCTTTTTTTTTTTTTTTTTTGTTGTCGATACCATTTCTCATTTAATTTTAACAATTTTGATTTTTGTAACCAACTGCATTTTATAAGCGTCTTTGCCATTTGGCACTTATTTAATTCAAGTATTAATATATATTTGTGTATACTAATCAGATAAAAAGGTAAATACAAACATAGAAGTAATTTTCCTAATGATTACTTTGCCCTGCTTAATTGTTGTGCCGGCTTATATTTTCTTCTTAACGAGGGTAGCCTAATTACTTGTGAATTTTGCAATGCCTTTCATTTCCCTACAAAATCTGCTTTTAGCGGAATACATTTAGTCCATATATTTCCAATTATTCTAAGACTAGGCTCTGTTTTAGGATAATCTCTTACAGCCGCACAGTTCGCCAATTCGTTAAAAGGGAGGAGAAAAGAATTGTTTTTTTTTAAATGTGTTTTTTACTTAGATAGATTACACTCTATAGTGCGTTTCAATTGACGTGGTTTTGTCCAATTATTGAATTTGCTCAAATCAAATGTTTTTATACTTGATTTTCCATACATTTTTCATGCTAACAAAACCACTTAAATCACTTGATTTACTTTAAAGCATGTCGAAAATATATTTTTTTGAACTTTTCTTTGCGACACTGTGTTGTGTTCAGGATATTCAAGCACATGAATTCTAAATTTCACATTTTTCTATTGAGGCTGAATTTACAAAAAATTTTCGCCTGAGTCGTGTTCTTGCTCTGAAACTAATTGAAAGTTTGGTCACATAAATAAAATTACATCAACTATTAAAGGCACTCTTTTATATTCCAAATCCAAGCTTTTTACTTGTTATTATAGCGGACTTAGCAATACACGTTCTTTGTAAAATTCAACTGTCTGGCTACACCAGTTCAAAAGTATGGCCATAAGCATCAAATTGAATGAACTATTAGATCACCCTTTAGTTTATATTTTTGAATATTCCTCCTTGTTATTACAACGGTCATAGTATTCGATATGTCCAATTTTTAAAGCGTTTGTCTATAACATTTCAAAAGATATGCCCATGATGGTTAATTTGTCCCCTATGGGGCCACCCTTAACTTTTTTGATTTATTTGTGTATCATTTTTTTCCCCTATTGGGAGCTGTGGGGATATGCAGTTTTTTTTTAAATTTAAGAGCGGTGTACTTTACGGCTCATAATACACGTACAAAACATATACTCGTATGTAGTTTGGGGACACCGTTTAATAGATAAATTTAATAGATAAAAACTTTTTATTGTAACATATAAATTCCCGCAACGGGGGAAAAAATTTGAAAAAAAATTTTTTTTTTGTTTGTCAAATCCTTTTTGGAGTATGTAGCGAACCATTGTGCTTTAACGTTTTTAATATGATCTTTGCACTTCGAGCAATTTTACAATAAACGGTAAATTTTGTTTCAAAATTGGCTATGTTTTGATAGGCCTGGAGGAAGAACTGTTATAATTTTTGACCTAGTTTGCCTTTTTTTGCATTTGCTATCATTTGTGTTTAAAATGCTCTATATATTTGTGTTTAAAATGCTCTATATATTTCTGTACTAATAGTGAAAATGCGAATATTTATAATCAAAAATGGTTTTATTGTTTTTCAAAGTATTCCCCAGCATGATTTATATATTTTGCATGTGCTCAAACCAGTTGTCGAAGCACTTTTTCCACTCCGATTGAGACACCTCTAAAACATGATTTTTAAACACTTCAACAGCTTCTTCTGGCGACGAAAATCGTTGACCACTCATTTTTTTCTTGATGTGCGGAAACAAGAAGAAGTAATTAGGTGCCAAGTCAGGGCTGTACGGCGGATGACCCATTAATTCGACGTTTTGGCCGGTCAAAAACGCTCTGGTTTGTGCCGATGTGTGAGAGCTCGCATTGTCATGGTGAACAATGATTCGTCTTCTCTTGTTGGTTTTTCGAATTTCTCCGATGACTTCAGGCAAACAAATTGTAGTGTACCACTCAGAAGTGACCGTCCTACGTTGCTCAAGCGGAACAGTCGCCACATGACCAGTTTTGCCGAAGAAACAGGCGACCATTTGCTTCGAAGTGCTTCTTCCACGAACAACTTTCGTTGGATTTTGCTCGTCTTTGAAGACCCACTCGGTCGATTGTTGTTTTGTTTCGGGCTCATACGCATAGATCCATGATTCGTCACCTGTGACGATCTTATAAACGTCTTTTGAGCACCGCAATCCTTTTTTTTCAACATTTCTTTGCATCAATCGACACGAGCCTTTTTTTTAACGACTTTCAAATTGTGCGAGATCCAACGAGAACAAACCTTTTTTACTGCCAGGTGTTCATGCAGTATCGAATGTATGCTGGTGGAAGAAATGTCCAAGGATGTCTCTATCTCTCGGTATGTCGCATGTCGATCTTGCATTATGAGTTCACGTACGGCATCAATGTTCTCTGGCACAACAGCCGTTTTTGGACGACCTTCACGGAATTCGTCTTTGAACGAGTTTCGGCCGCGATTAAATTCATTATACCAATTTTTCACAGTGCTATAGGATGGTGCTTCATCGCCATACAAAGATTTAAGTTCATCAATGCACTCTTGTCGTGATAATCCATGTCAAAAGTTGTGAAAAATGATGGCACGAAAACGTTCACGAGTAAATTCTATTTTTTTCTATATTCAATTTTTCTAGACACTGTTAACAACACAAATAATGGTCGTACGTCAAAACGACTTGAGTACGATTATGCTTAAAAATGACAAACTTTCCAATGGAAATGTCAGATTGCACTTGGCAGTACCCAGTGTTGCCAGGCCAGAAATATATATAGCAGCCCTCGTACCGAAATAAATTTACATATACAAAAAAGGGAAAATCCTAAAAAAGGTATATTTTACATTTGTCCAATTTAGAGGCTTTAACGAAAAGCGCTGTTAAAGCAAAACTTTAAACTTGTTATTAATTCTAAATTTTATTAAGAATATAACAAATGTCTTTAAAGTAATAATCCGATCATTAATAAGTTAACTACGCCAAAAATACTAAGTGAAGGTGAGCCAAAATAAAAGCAAAATTGAAAGCCAACATGTTAGCACTATTTTTAAAGATATTTTTAAGGTCTTATTAAATTTAAATCTTATCATTTCAATTAAAAATAAATTTTTTATGACATTTCCAAAAAATTATATGCCCGAGGTACCCAACTTTGAGAGCCTACCGAGAAGCCCCTTTTCCCTAGAGGACTGTTTTCAGCTCTACTGAGAAACACCTCTGCTTTGCCTCTGTGAAATTTTATTCTTCTTCGTTAGAAAATACTAATTGTGTATGTGTAAGTACATACTATGAATTCATACATAGAAACAAACCTTTTTTCAAATGTAGCTTTTGTTGTTGATATAAATGATGATGCACAGCAGCTTGTTGCAATTCTCGCCATGGTTGCCATATCAGACTATCAGACATATTGGAGTTATCTAATTGTTGTTGGACCGAAAAATTGTTTACACTGGAAGTGTGATTCTGCAATTGCTGTTGCAATTGATGTTGATGCAGCAAAAATTTTTGTTTTTGTTGTTTGAAATCATTTAGAATATAAAGATAATCCATTTTCTTTTTAATTGCAGCGAAAAACTTAAAACGTATTAGAATCAATATAAATCCTAATTAATATTAGATTTATTAAATTTTAATTGCTTACCACTATAAAAATAAGAAGGCGTAAAACATAAGCATAGATAATTTTTTATGTATACACAGTTTTTTGTGATGCAAAATGATTCTTTTCATTTACTTTCGTGCTGACTTTCGTAAAATACACACGTTTTTATACACTTAAAAATTAAAATGTATGATTGTATGCATCTGGTGTATACATGGTGTATACATTACCACTAGATTAATTTAAAACTTAATTTAAACAAAAAATCGTATCATGAGATCGTTCTTCTCGCTTTGTTAATCTCCATTACGATAATTTAAAAGCATTGACAGAGGCAGGCTTTCGATTAACAAACAAAAGGTAAACCTATTATCTAGGTGTTTTTATTTTTTTAGTTCAAATTAACAAAAGGTTTAAAGAGATTTTATGGCATTGTTTTCTTTTAAATATAAATGTAATAATCATTTGGCCATTTTAGGATTTGTTTAAGCTTTCAATTAACTTTTTTTTTTTTTCAAAATACTTTCATTTCACAGATTTATTTAGCTTTTACAACACAATACATTTAAAATGTGCAAAATAAAAACCAAACTTTATCTACATAGAAATATATTCGTGTATGTATTTTTTCATATTCTATTGATTTTTGTTGGCTTTAAAATGCCGTCATCTTGTGCTTTGATTAACAACTTAGTACACTGACTGAATCTCACTTAGCAAGTCTCTCCGTTGTTGCTCAATTTTCTTAAAGAAAATGGAACAAGGAACAAAACAAAAAAATGCTCTCTTCAACATTGTAATAGCTTTGATCTCGGCTTTTAAAGTGTTTAAAGTGGCCTACGGCGCTTTAAAAGTGAACACAACAAAATTGGTTTACGTACTTTTTGTTAACCTCAGAACTAATAGAAAAATATTCGTTTTATATAATTTTAAAACTGTTTTTAAGTACTTTTTTTGTTAACAAATAAAAAAATCAATTTTTATCATAAAAAATCTGATGTATAAAAAAATATCACCACATTTATTAGTTGAAACATTACATACATTTCGCATTTATTTATATAAAAAAAATAAATAAATAAATATGAAGAAAAATAAAACGAAAACAAAAATGTGATCTTGCAGTATAAAATAATTCAAAACTAAATTTGTAATTGTCCAATTTACATTCTGTTATTATTGTATCGGTGTCATAATTGTATTGCAAGGAAATATTTTATTATTTTTAGTAACTTTTATCGAAATGTGTGATACAACTTTACATTTTCGTCTGATGTGTTTTATAAATTTATTTTCAATATAATGCCCACTGCCCTTTTTTAAAAGAAAAACAATAAAAAATATACAAAATTTTATCAAAGTTTAACTGCCATATTCATAAAAAATAAAATAACTTTGAAATGTTAAATACAAATTTGTCTTAACATACATTTTATTATTTTATGAATACGCAGCAAAAGAATTAAAATGAAAAATAGTGTAAAATGATTATAAGAAAGGCGTAAAAAAATTGGTCAAACATTTTTATTTTTACGTATATTTTGTGTGAAATTTTGCATAGATTTCGGTCACTTTGTTTTAGGTAGTGCGAAATGCAAAAGTTATTGCATAATTATTATCTATGTGATTGTTATGTTTGAAAACAAGTAAGAGCACTGTATGCCGAATCTTATATACGCTTCACCATCTATGTTAATCTAGTTTAGTGAAGTAGCTCCAAACAAAAAAGCAAATATTGGTGTGAGAGAGAAATAAAAAAAAAATTGGTACTGCATATATATAATTTTAGATAAAGATTACATCGGCTCTTAATGGGTTAAGCATTTTTTTAAAATTTAGCATTTCCTTAAAGATCTATTCAAAAGCTTTAATGTGATACCATACTGATATTTTAAAAAAATTTGAAAATTTCAGAGCCCCGTAAATACAGGCGAGCGCCAATTTTTTCACTGGAAGTTTTTTCTTATTTTTTAATTTTCTATCGCCCCACATAATTATTTCTTTGGTTGGAGTTACTTTATTGTTCCAAATGAAATAAAATAATTAAAAGTAGGCACGGTGTTTTGCCTGCTGCCTTGAAGAACATGGATTTCAACACTAACACGGACGGACAGACTATGTGCTATGAAAGCACATAGTGTCAAATTAAGGCTTGCAAGCGAGTGCAAAAAGGCTATCTGATGGAAAAGTATAGAGTTAGATTTTGTTGGATTCCGGGCATTTGAAACTTTAACGTTAACAAGATTATTGACGAACTAGTAGGATGTGCGTAAATTTATACCGTCTTACAATTGGATTAAATTTCAATAAAGTTGCATTTTGTTTTAAACAACAGCCTTTTTAAAGAACAGAAAGAAAGTAAAACCGGACTGCTCACGGACGACTACGTAAAAATTAGAATTTACATAACGCGTTTCGGTTTATTCGTATGAAATATTCGTTGACGCTATTGAATCTCGCTGAAACTTTAAAAGAGAATTGAAAAAATGGCATGCAAAAACGGTACTGTAAATTAGCCAACTTACACAGCAAAAATTTTCATTAAACTAGTTTCATGACGTCCTATTACCGCTAATTATTACGTCCTCGTTCTGTAAGACTTGCGAATTCCTTACCAATTTCTCTTCTTAGGGTAGCATCTGAATCATTGCATCCCTTGCAAATATATGCAAGATTCCGATTTTTATCCAAGGAGGGGAAGAGGGTATTAATAACATTTTCGCAGTCGGTGTAATACCAAGAGTCACAAGGTATGCAAAGAAGAAAATTTATATTTGGCCAAATTTTCAGAACTTTTTTACGACACAGCCACAAAATAAAGTAATATTACGAAAAAAGTACTTGTTTCATTATTTCATACAGGAACTACCCGTCTATGTTAGCCGTTAACAAATCGGGTTTACTAACAAAGATTACAAATAATGCCACAAATGTTACATGTGTTTCTTGTATAAAATAATTTTATGTTTAAAAATTTTTCGCAAATTTTTATAAATAAACTAATTAAGTCTTTCAAAATAGAATAAAGGAAAGACACAAAAGTTTGCAAATATCTGTTTTACTTTTAATCTAAAAAAATGCCAATAAATATTTAATTGATCTAAAAAAACAAGTAATCGTTTTATATTAGGCTATGCCGAATCCTATATACCCTTTACCATACTTCAAATATGCCATTGAATAGTTTAAATAAAAATCGGCATATAAAATTCTTTCTTCTATAGTTTTTCTGTTAAAAAAGGTTTGTTATCCTAACTTAGTAAAGGAAAAGGTTGCAGTATCAGGTAAAAGCTGACCAAATTTTCTTACGTTTATCATTAATTTTTTATCATAAACAACAACCATGTTTTGCCTGCTGTCTCGAACGACATAGACCGATAGATGGACAGACGACGTAGACCGATAGATGCTCAATCGACTTCGCCATGCTATAGGGTCGAAAATGGATATTGTACAAATTACAAACGAAATAACAAAATTAGATATACCCTTTTCCACCTGTGGTGAGGGTATAAAAAATGATACATACAGCTGCATGCAAACAATCAGGGACACCATACTAAATCGATGTTACATTTATCGCATTAAAATGCAAAAAAAAATTATATATAATGATTCGTTTTATACAAAACAAATTTTTTTAGTTCTTTTATAATACGTGTATTCAAATACACTACTAAACATCAAAGTTGTTTTTAATTTGTATACCTACATACATATGGACTGTGAAATTAAAATATATTTACTATTTCTTCAAGTATTTACATAATAATCGTTCAAAAAATTATTTTCAATAGGTAAGAAAGTATTATTAATACCGAAATTTAACATGGAACTTGAGTGGTCAGTTAAATTATCGATAAAAATACAAGAGATTTATATAAGACAAAAGCACATTTAAGTTAAGCGAATAACATTATATTTAACATCTTGAGAATAACTACATACCATTTGCATTATCCTGCACCATTGTAGCAGCACGTGATAAAACATCCAATGCAGATTCCATTTTACGAAACAGCTCTGAATACAAATTAAGTAAAGGAAATAATTTTCCTATGCACTTTCTCTTTAAACGCTTTTCGTTTTTTACTTGCGATTTTGGTAGTAAACAAGGTTATATTAATGCATTTGTGTAGCTACTAAACTTAATTACAAATTTATTTAAATTGACGAAACGACTTGGCTCAGTACATAAATATTCCTTGTTATTTTTTTACGTTTATGAATTAGTGGCAGTTAGGAGTATATTACAGCAAACATAATTTATTAAGTGAATATTTTTATAAACATTCAAAAATTAAAAAAAAATATTTAGGTATTAAAACACTTTGATTATTAAAGTTACTTTAGATAGCGCTAGCAGAATTATAATAATTAACTTTTCCGTAATTATTCATAAGAGTACACTGAGCCTGATTATTTTTGTATTCGACACTTCAACGTAAAATATTTAACAGCATATCCAAGCTAAAGTGGTTTTTCAAGAAGCCTGAAAATAAAAGAAAAACTTTTAAATAAATGTTGATTAAACAATAAAATTTATATTCAAACTTAGGTTATAGGTACATAACATATCTACTTTTATTCTTTAAAACTTGTGGCTAGTTGTTATATGTATGTGTATATATTTGAGATGGAACTTTTTAACAAACAAAACTTGTCGGAGTCAAATGAAATTTTATAAGAAAAAGTTGAAGAAAGAACGCGACTCAAAAAAGACAATAAAAACCGGCAAATGAGAGAAACAGCAAACACCCAAATAAAGTCAAAGAAACCAACAGAAGTAAGAAAATATATACAAACTTACAAACACATATATACATACATATGTATGTGTCCATATAAAATGTAAATTACATTCTTTTACTGACTATTATAATAAACCTTTTTTGATTTCAACATTTATTTATGCATGTATATTTTTAATTTATACATTTTTATTTGAAACAATACATCGTAAACTAAGAGGGAATTAATAGGTACTGCTAAGGGAGAAAACGAGATCAAGCGAAAAATTTAATAGAATTTCGCCGAATTGTAAAGCTAACTTGTCCTTGTGGGAACAACTTGTTTCTGTGGTAGTGAAAATTTTCAAGCATGAGTTTTCAGAAAGTTAGTTAAAGTTAATAAATCTAAATAGTTTTTTTTAATAAAAACGCATCAATAGAATCTATCGTTTTAGAAATTTAAATTCAAAAATGAATGAAGAACTCACACAGCTGTTTAAAACCATATAATTTTAACATTTAAACGCAAAAAATCCATAATGATTTAAGAAAGTGATTATCATGGTGACGTTGAAACCAGTTTATATATGTGCGTGTGTTAGTTTTATGTAAATATGTACTAACTGTGATCATTAGCGTCGGGCTTATCTGGACGCTCATTTAGTTCCACAGTTCAACTTCAGTGCAACTTTTTGAAGTACTCAGAATTCGTTGCCAGACTTAACGTTTTTCCAGATCCAAAACGTCTGTATATGATTGAACGATTTTGAATTCGTGCAAACTTTAGACGAACCATCTACACGACTGTACGAACCATCGGTTTAACCGTTCGTGAGTTATGTCACAACACACAACAATTTTTATATATATAGATTTGGGTAGTTTAAAATAATATTTCCAAAGAGTATCATGTAATGGTTTATTTTAATAAAAATTAAATTTTTTTCTTGAGTAGCGTAGTAATTTTTGCTACTACTTGAAAAAATAACTTGCATCAGTAGATTTTGTTTTATACGGAAATCTAGTAGAAATGAAATAAATTTTGCCCAAAATCTCTTAAGTGCTATATTTTGGTGTAATGTAAATGCACTATCAACGAGAAGAAATAAAAATGTGTTACATGTAACTTTACTTTTGGTCTAAAGTTGTTAAAATTTTATTGCATTTGTATGCAAAAGTGTCTTGCCTGACACCAATGAAAAAGTTAAATGTAATAAGACCAAAGGGCGGGTCGTTAAGAAGTTGCACAAGAAAATAAAAAAAACCAAGAATCCTAGGGGGTATAAGCTATACTTATTAAAAAAGGAACCAGTCTAGCACCCCCTTGAAATATCTACCTATACTGCCAAATATGGGAAAAAAGATGAACACCTATTCATCAGCTACGGAGTTGTTAAAGTTTTCTTCTTGTTTAATTTGCACTTAATGAAAATATATGCTTAGTAAATATTTGCTATATCACCTTTCTGATTGTTTTGTGGTAGTTGCAAGTAATCTTGATTAATTTTTGATTATTTGATTATTTTAATTTTACAATTATAGCTGTTGAATAAAATTAGATCATTACTTATGATTACTTTTAATTATTTAACAGCTAAAGGTGGATGTAAGTATATCTCGAATAAATTTATTTTAATAAAGCGGATATACTTGAAAGTGGCATCATTGCAATATGTATTTTACAATAAACATTAGTTGCTCACGATGTTGATGTCGTTTTCATTAGATTTTGTAGAAAATTTGTATTTTTTGGGAATATTGCAGTCAACAACATTTTTAGTCATGCAAAAAAAAGTTGTCCATGGGGAGTAAAATGTAATTTTAAGCAAAAAATGTTAAGATACAAATTTGGGGCTGACGGACTTTGGAAGTTTGTATGTATAATATTATTATTATAATTTTTTATTAGTATTAAAAATTCTTTTCAGCTCTATTACATTCAAATTTGTCTATAAATTTTTTGGCATCACATATTGTGTTTTACATAGTAGACAATATGTTTTTTAACTAAATTCATATTACGTTCCAATTTTACATTGTTGGGCAAGGAGTTGTAAGCCCTTATAAAATAACGACCGTTGCATTGCAGTTGTTAATACTCTTTCAATTCTAAAATGGTCCACGTTTCTTAACTGGTACGGTTGAGTGTCTTTCACATATGTTATTTGTTCCGTTAAGAATTCTGTGGCTTCGCCTATTTTAATTTTGTTTAATAAAGTTTAGTGTGTTCAGTTTGAACCTTTGTTCTATGTTGAGCCACTTTAGTGTTTCTAGCATGAAGTTAATATGTGTGTATTTGTTACACTTTAGTATGGTTCGCATTGCTCTATTTTGTAGTTTCCGTAGACGTTCAATCTGGTTTGCTGTGCAACATTTGTACAATATGGTTGACGCGAATTCGAAATGAGGTTTAATTATAGTGTTATATATGTTGATTGCTGTTATGATTGAAATTTGTTTTCTAATTCGTTAAAAATTAAATTGCTTTTAGTGTTCATTTCCATAATTTTGGTTTTATTTTCGTTTAGTTTAAGTTTGTTCATGTTAAGCCAGTTATCTTCTTCCAGTTTATTAAATAACTTCTAGCAGTGTCACATGTATAATTCCTTCTGAATCCAGACTGGTACTTTGATAATATTGAGTAACTTTTCATATGTTACTCTAGTTGCTCCTTTACTACTTTCTCTATTATTTTCTCACATGTCTTCAATGTGTTTATAGGTCGAAATGCTTCTCATTTTCTTGCCTTTGCAATCTTTTCGATTGGTGTAACCATTTAAGTTTTCCAATTTTCAGGGAATACTCCTGTCTCTAACAATTTGTTTTTTATATCTAATATTTTTTCCCACGATACTCTAAATATTTAAAAACATTTTACTTGATATTTTATTATAGTCCGGCTTATTTTTTAAATTTTTACATACTTTTCTTAGTTCCTCTAATGATATTGCACGAAATTTAAACTGAGAGGTTATATCAGGAATATTATTAACATATTGCGCATCATTTATCGTATCTCTAATTGTTTAAATATGGCACACATCTAGCATTTTATGGCGGATTGAGACAATATTGGTATCATTGGAAAGGTAATTTCAATATCTATTTAATTGAAAAGAAAAAAACTTCAGTTAAAGGCAAAAAATTTTTATTTATATAAACATAGCTACCTACCTATATCAAATAAAATAAGTTTAGCGGCAATAGTATTCAAAAAAGATTTAGCAGAAAATTTTTATTAAGCGAAGCCGGTGTTAGTCATACCATAGATGAGAAAACCATTGCGCCCGGCCATAGGTCGTCTACACAGGAAATCTTTAGTAAGTGAATCCGGTGTTTGTTATTCTACAGAAGGTCGAAGGCCGGTCATGCAGAGAATCGTTAGTAAGCAAAGCCGCTATGTGTCATTACGTTTTACATCCCCTGGTCAACTTTTCTTGTGTTGTATTGCTAAACTTAATTTATTTCATAAAGTTACCTATGTTTATATGAAAAAAAGATTTTTTTGGTTGTTAACTGATTTTGTTTTTCATTTTTTTTTATTTTTAGTTAAATAGGTATTAAAATTATCTTTCCGTTGATACCCATATTGCCTCTATTCGCCATGAAATACTCGATAGGTATTTTACCATACTATACATACAAACTTTAGAGGTCCATAACTCCAAAACTAAGCGTCAGCCCAAAATTTTTCACCACATTTTTTGCTTAAAATTCCATTTTATACCCCGTAGAACACTTTTTTTATTTTTGAGTTGCGTCCGCAAACTGGATTTGTTCCTATAGCTATTCTTAATAATAACCTTGCGTTCTTTTATTTAGCAAGTTAATATATGCAGTTATAAATCTTACAAGTTTAGTAGTTTGTGTTCTTAATAATGTTTACTGTTCCTTTAGTTGGCTAATCAGAATATATGAAACCTATAAAAAAGATGTGTGGTTATATTTCACTGCATTGTTTTGTGTATGTACATATATAGTACAAATTGTACTATGATATATGAATATAGGAAACTTTTATGGCCGGATGGAACTAACGAAATAGTTAATTACAATACTACGCTTATTTATGATCAGCAATGTCCGGTAAATCATAAATAGAATGAGCTTGAAGAAGTTATATATTTATTTACAATACGTAGAAAGCCAGATTTGCTTCAAAAATGAGTAATCAATTCAGCTATCAATCAATTGCTCAATGCTTAGACTTATTTTTGGCTTAGTGGATTTGTTAATAAACAAAATTTATGCGTAGTTTGGTGACCGCTGCCATTGTCATTTACTCAAAAGCATTTTCAAATGTTATCTCACTGTATTGATCATTCAAATAGTAAAAAATTTGATTAATATTATATTTTTTATGTTTGAAATTAAAGTACAATCAAGTTTAAAGAAACACCTCACACATAAAAAAGATAAAATATATTTTTTTAAAACATAAAGGCAGAAATATTTTGTCAACACAAACGAACTACGTACAAATGTATGTACATGTATTCAATATTTATCCATTTTTTACTCACACGGGGACAAAAGATACTAAACAAATTTTCCTGTAACAAAAAAATTAAACTTTACCGTTTGCAGATCTTAGACGTTAAAATATCAGTATTTATTATTATTCTTCATATTTATAAAATATTCTTGCACAAAAATTAACTACAAAACCAATTCAAAGTATTTCCTTCTATGAATTTAATAAATGGAATGCGAATAATCTTAATGGAATTTTTCTTTGCTGCTGATTTAGCACATTCTCATATTCTCAGTTATTGCCTTCCACTCCGACTTCCCGTTAAGAGATGCCATATTAACGTGCATTGTAAATAAAATTAACTCTGTAACATGGCGAAATAATACAGGTGAACGCACGAGCGAAAAAGCCCATCAGCTGTATACATTACAGTTGTCAAAAAAATTTGTCAAAAATAAATAATTTGTTAATTTTTTTTTTTGATTGCTAATAGAAAACAAACAATTGAAATTCCTGGAGAAAACTACCACAACATGGAACCGTATTTGCGGTTCCTGATGTGTATAATCAAAATATGCGTAAAAAGATAGTGAAATTATTGTTAACACATTTATAATTCCTTGGTTTTTTTGTGGCATATTATGTTAGTCTTCAAATGGTCAACGTGCAAGAATGGAACGATGCATGTGATTTGGGCAAACTAGTTGTATAAAAGAATTTTGATCACTTTTCCTGTATTTTTATTTTTATGTAACTTAATTTTTATAATTTTCTTATTCTGATAATTACAACCACTTTTTTTTCAAATATATTTTTTTTATTTTGTTTGTTTTTTTACGATATTTTTTTGACAACATACAAATTTTGTAGCAACAAATTGCCTGTTGTTTTTTGTGTTGTTGGATTGTTGTAGCCGTGCGGTCACCTGTATTAATTCGCCTTGCTCTGTAACATGGCAAAATAATACCAGGTGGTCGCAATGGCGAATTCATAATTTTCGCCGCAAAAGTCAAATGTCAAACCCCATATAAAAAATATATATACACATTTTTTATATATGGAGTTTGACATTTAGCGTTTACGGCGAAAGTGATAAATTCGCCTTCGAGACCACCTGTATTATTTCACCATGCTCTGTAACGTTTTGAACAAGCCGAATTGATAACCAGGTGGTATCATCAGCATCAAGGCAGATTTATTTTACTAGGTAGTATCGTCCGCCCAGCTGGTTTGTAGTTGAAAATGTCAAAAGTTTTTGTATTTTCCTTTGTTTGTTTACGAATTTCAAAAAACACTAACAACAAGCGTTTGCGAGACAAAGCAAGCATGTGTATTGCGAGCAATTATATTTTATTTCTCTTTGTGTTTTTGACGTTTCAACGCACAAAACAACAATAAAAAGGCATGTGTTTTTGTAAATGTTGTATTACCGCTACTACCTAGTAAAATAAATCTGCGTTGATCAGCATGAAGTACCATGGCGAAAAGACACTAGATGGTCATAATTTTCGCCGCAAACGTGAAATGTCGAACACCATATAAAAAAAATATATACACATTTTTTTATGTATGGAGTTTGACATTTAGTGTTTACGGCAAAAGTGATAAAATCGCCATCGAGACCACCTGTATTATTTCGCCATGTGAAGTACTGTTCGAAATAACGTCAAAGTTTGTTTTGTTTTTTTAATTCGGTTTGTTTTTCGTTTCTTGTATTTTCTTTATTTGCTTATATACATGTGTGCATACCACTTAAATTTCGTATTCAGTGCGCCCTTTTTTCTGCAAGGAGCTAAATTGTACTACTATCCGAAACAGAATTTTCTTAAGATTCCAAAAATAAATACAACAAGTTCAGAGTTTAAGGCAACTGTTTTTCCACAAAAAACAAAAAAAAAATTGTATATTTTATAAAATTTTGTTCCATTTATATGACCCATTTTGAACCCACTTTTCGTTTTTTTAATTATTTCCAATTATGTAGTAGCATTTAATTTAAACTACTAGAAAAAAACTACTTTTCACTAACATTAGTGGAAAATGGGCAAGAACAGTATATAATAGTTAATGACCTATCAGGATATTACGCATGAAATTGGGCAAAGAAATACAAAGTGTTGCTATGTAAAAATAAATTTATATGTATTTTAAAGTGGTTCTAATCAACTGATCCAAAGCGTATATAAGTACGTATATACAAACGCAATAAATAAAAAAATAAAAATTTTGAAATTATTCCAGAAAAAATGTGTTTTTGGTTCCAGTATTAAGAAAGTCCCACTACATGTATTTATTTTTGTTTCGTTAAATTTTGTATTGTTTATTTTTTAAATATTTTTATTCTTGTTTTGAATTTTTTGACTGTTTGCTTTATATTTTTCAAAGCAAATGAAAAGTTTATTCGCCTCAACCACTGATTTTGACACGGAATCGTACCAAAAAGTTGCTTTGTTGTAACAATTCGCCGATGACTACACCTTATAGATGCGCCTTGGTCAAGGCGAATCAAATACAATGGCGAATTCGTTCATTTTCGCCGGTATTGTAACTGTCAAACTTCATATATAAATAATTATACACAGATTTTTTATTTATGGAGTTTGACAGTAGTGTACACGGCGAAAATTAATGAATTCGTCTACGGTGCCGCCTGGTAATTGATTCGCCTTGGCCTTGGTTTTGAAATTCCAGCACTAAGGCCATGACAAGGCGAATTAATTACCAGGCGGTAGCGATGGCGTATTCATTAATTTTCGCCGGTAGTGAACTGCCAAACTCCGTATATAAAAAATCTGTGTTAGTCATACCAAGGCGAATTCATAGCAGGTATACTCACGGCGAAAATAATTACAACACTGCAATATAAACATGTAAATTTTGTTTTTGTACAAATATTTTTCGGCTGTCAAAAGCAAAGGAGATTATAACTTTTGAAGAAACTACAAGGCGAATCAATTACCAGGTGGCAGCGATGGCGAATTCATTAATTTTCGCCATGTACACTACTGTCAAACTCCATATCTGTGTATATTTTTTATATGAAGTTTGACAGTAGTTTTTACCAGCAAAAAATAATGAATTCGCCTACGCTGCCACCTGGTAATTTATTCGCCTTGGTTTGCAGCGAAAATCGCTGAATTCGCCATTGCGTGGTGGCAGTAGCGAATTTATACATTTTCGCCGCTACATGATTTGTCAAACTTCATATAAAAAAATTTGATTCGGAGCCAAGGCGAATTAATACAGGTGACCGCACTGCTACAACAATCCAACAACACAAAAAACAACAGGCAATTTGTTGCTACAAAATTATGTATGTTGTCAAAAAATATTGTAAAAAAACAAACAAAATAAAAAAATATATTTGATGAAAAAGAGTAGTTGTAATTTTCAGAATAAAAAATTTATAAAAATTAAGTTACATAAAAATAAAAATACAGGAAAAGTGACCAAAATTATTTTGTACCAATAATTTGCCCAAATCACATGCATCGTTCCATTCTTGCACGTTGACCATTTGAAGACTAACATACATAATCTTTCACAAAAAAACCAAAAAATTATAAATGTGTTAATAATAATTTTACTATCTTTTTACGCATGTTTTGATTATACACATCAGGAGCTGCAAATACGGTTCCATGTTGTGGTAGTTTTCTCTAGGAATTTCAATTGTTTGTTTTCTATTAGCAATCAAAAAAAAAAATTAAATTAAAAAAAATTTAACAAATTATTTATTTTTGACAAATTTTTTTGACAACTGTAATGTTTACAGCTGATGGGCTTTTTCGCCCCTGCGTTCACCTGTATTCAAGGCGAATGTTATCAATTTGCCTTGCCTGTATTATTTCGCCATGTTCGGAGCCAGCGTTGCCACACAAGAAATTGACTTCCTACCAATAATTTTCAAAAATCCTACCAAAATCGTTCACAGCCTACCAAAAATTTAAAAATGCATTTCTTGCACATAAACTCTGTTGAGATGGAAGTTTGTCTTTTTAGAATGAACACCCATCCCTTTCCTGGAGCCAATCAAATTCACTCAAACATTCGGTTCTAAATTTTCTTTTGACAGATTCTTTACAATGTTCACTAAAAGTATTATATTATTTAAAAATGTTTTAAAACAAAAATTTTAAGAGTGGTTCTATCTGGTTGATGGAATTTCGTCTTCTGAAATTATATTTTTTTCATTTAATACATGCAATATTAACAAATATTTATGTAATTAAAAGGAACGTATTTACAATTAAAAAAAAAATTACTTATTTTCCAATTTGTCTGTTAATTTTTTTTAAACATACACTTGAAAATAAACCTTCACTCAAAAATATTGTTAATTTCAATTTCATAATATTGTTCGGGTTTCTTAAACCAGAGATGGTTATAGCTTTAATCATCTCTATGCAAAAAAGAAGAGATGTTTTTTATTACACCTAAAACAGTTTTTGAAAACAGTGGTAACACTATTCAAAGTTATTGTGTATTTAATTCAAAGTTACATTTTTTTTTTTAATTTTATGTTCTGAATTTTTAAGGTGAAAAATTTACTATTACTAAAAAATTGCTACAGGAGGAAATCCTACCAATAATTTAAAAAAATGCAACAAACCAACCAAACTACCAAACTGTTTTTTAAAAACGAAGAACTACCAAGTTTGGTCCGATTGGACCAAAGCGGCAACGCTGTTCGGAGCTCATTAAAGAAAAATATTAACAGGCAACATTTATTTGCTTAATTAAGTGAAAGCGTACAAGTTTCATGTGAGTCAAAACTAAAAGAGAAATAGCAAAAGTCCATTTATCCATGCACCGGTATCTTAAGGTGCTTTGTGATCTTAAGTAGGTGGCTCATAAATATAAGATTTAAGGTCGTCTACTAAGTTGTATTCGTCGTTTTAGGGTGTATTAAATATAACAAAAAGGCAAGTAATGAGCATTAGTTTCGAGAAATATCGGGAGCAGATTGAGGCCGCTTGGAGAGATGTCTTGGATGACAAATCTTTCACTAATTGGTAAGTATATATTTTCTCACAATAAAAATTTTGATTTCATTCGTGCTCATAAATACTAGAATGCACATGCATATATGTATGTTCATAGTTTATAATTGCATTGTGTATATGAAGACATGTGTTTATGTTTTTGCATTTGGATGACAATTTTCCAGAAAATAAAGCAATACAAATTATTTTTTTTTTTTTATTAACAGGGCATTATTTGGCTATGAGGGCCAGACAAATTCTTTAAAACTTGTCGCTAAAGGTGAAGGAGGCGTGGATGAATTATGTGAGGATTTAAATAGTGGAAAAATTTTATATGCCTTTGTGCGAATTGAGGATCCAAAAACGGGGCTAATTAAATTCTTACTCATAAACTGGCAGGTAAAACGTTCACCAAACTTTTACTAAAACTATACATTTATATTTAAATGTATAATTGCGTACATACGTTTATATGGATGTATACAATTACACATAAATCGATTACCTATCACATAGACAACGAATGTGTGGCTGCAAAACTCACCTTGTTGTCAGCAGGGCTACTTTGATGATATTTAGTACATGAATGTCATAAATATTGCATTGATTAGGATTTCAAACGAGTCGACTTATTAAAAACATTCATCCTTTTATAAGTTGTTTGACAATGGTGCACACGAAGCTCTAGGGAAGTAAGGTCAATATTACTTCAATGTACTTTTATAAAATTTACGATGAGCATCCATTTTAATTCTGGCACTCAATGTATGCCTAGACTTTTTCGGACTACAATGTAATTGAAATTGACGATAAAAAAGAATCTATTCATGTATTGGAAACACAATGTGCTATGGTAAAAAGTCAGATTGGAAAAATATTGAGCTCTGTTCTGTTAACCGATTCATACTAACATTTTCGATTTCAAATTATTTATTTCCAATTTCCGTAATATAAAAAGCGTTTCTAGGCCAGTAAAGTATAAGTTACAAAGCAAATTTTCAATTACAATAAAGATTTAATAGTAATATAAAGATATAAATGTGATAAAATTCAATTGACAATTCCTATGCTTAAAATCAAATTAAAATTAAATTCAGTTTTTTGTTTCTGTGTAAATCGCAACCACCAAACTTTACTCGTTTTGAAATTGAATTGTTATTGTAACAGCTATGTTGCTGTTTTCTGTCTGGTCTTTCCGGACAGAAGATCCATTTGTCGTGGGATTAAGTAAGCAAACCTAGTTTAAAGTAAATTTATTACTATTTTGTAAAACTTGTGAAATGCTATAAAAGCACTTAGAACACATAGTCAAAATTCTCTACAGTGAACTTTTGTACAATGAAGCTCTTCCTATTATACGTTCCAATGTTTCAATTAAAATTTTTACTCTCTAGAAATGTGAACATTTCCCAAAATGCATTTCGTATACATGTATGGTAGCTTCACATTTGGAAGTATTTAGTTTAATACTCCAAAAATATTGTTGACATAAAAAAGTAATACATAAAAGCGTTATTTTTAAGGATTATAAAACTTTAACAAATAATATAAAAAATCATTATCATTATTTTAAAATTTGTAAAAAAAAAAAATTATATTGTAATGTCAAAACAAAATCGGGAGATTTTAAACTTATTGGTGTTTTACTGCAGAAAAGTAGTATTTTTTATTGTTTTACGTTCAACACTTTGATCCTTATCTGGTTCGAAAATCATTATAATTCAGCAAATTCATTAAAATTTTTTGTTAGATTTTCCAAATACATTATCTAAACCATATATCCTTTAACGAAATTTCCCAGCCCAGCATACAACCCCATACCATTACTGAACTACCTCCATGCTTAACAGTAGAGATTACAGTAGAAATTACATTGCAGGAGGTCCTGATTTTCTCCACACATATGATGGGCTGTCAGGGCAAAAAAGATTAATTTTTGACTCATCAATAAACAAGACAGTTTTACAAAAAGAAAAATATTCATCTTTGTACTCATTAGCGAATTTTTTGATTTCTTTTGTTTGCTGATAGAAAGCTACTCTACGGGTTACTCTACTATTAAATTTGTGGATTTTAAGTATATGTCTTACTAGCAGTGCCCAAGATCTCGTCCGCATGTCGTTTCTAATTTTCATCAAATTCAAATTTAGAAAAATCAGGTATGTTCTGAATTCCACATAAAATTTGAAGTGAAAATTTCGTGTGGAATTAAGAACATGCCTGAATGTGTTTTTAATTATTTAATTCAGAGTTTTGTAGACAGTGCTGAGAACTGCTTTAGTACCATTATACTGGTAAAATTGATTGCTTTCACATTTGTATTAATTTTCGTTAAGCGAACAAAAATTCCAATAATAGGTGTTATGTATTTTATATCGATAACTATTATATGAATAGATTGCTTCCCGGTTAGCGCCTTTTTTGAGGTCTTGTGATGCCAACTCATGCCAGCTCATATCAGTCAAAAAATGTTTAATTAAGTAATATGTTGTTGTTTTTTTAAGCAAAAAAAAAACGGAATTTGGTTTCTGCGATTTTTTTATTAAAATTATTTTAGTATTGTTAGTAGTTTTTATTAACTATATGTATAAGGCCCTTTGGGCTCAGTTATGTAAATGAAGATTTAATAAAAAAAAAAAAAAAATAATAATATCGACTAAAAAACACGGTCAAACATATTTATTTATAACTAGCTATTCCGGTGCGCTTCGCTACCCCAATGAGAATAATTGTACCACGACCACTCTTCCAAGCAAGTATTTTATTTGATCAATATGGACAGATTTTCTTCCGCCTATTGGACCTTTATGGTAACTTGCCACAAATTGCAGTGGTAATGCTGTAATTCATACCAAATAACTAGATTATAAGTTATCTCTTTTTTAACATCACTGCAAATAGCAAAAAACACATTGTTAATTTTTAAGGTTATACTACTTCTTCGCTTACTTTTTTTTCCTCTGCAAATATGAGGATTGAATTTTAATAATAAATTAAATTTCATATTGAATAAAATACGCGTGCGTTTCCAGTACAATTACAAAGGTTGTAATAACCTTATAAATCAGAACTTGTTTATATTTCAAATATTCTTAAAATTGCTTTTTGTGAAAATCGATTCCGCGCATTTTGTTTGTCATTCCGTGTGTAATTTCTACAATATATATTTCCGACCCATATTCTGAATCCTTATGCATAGCGAAGTCGATTGAGCGATGTCCGTCTGTCCGTCCGTGTTAGTGTTGAAATCACAAAGAAAAAAAATTTGTCAATCCATCAGATATAGTGTCGAAAGAGGAGTATTGGAAATAGCATGATCGGTCCATGTCCTTCAAGGCAGCAGGCAAAACACCACGCCTACTTCTCATTTTTTCATGTCATATAGAACAGTAAAGTAACTCCAATCAAAAAAATAAATATATTAAATTTAAATTAAATGTAAATTTTTTTCTTATTTGCATTTTTTTTTAATTTTTTTTTTTTTTAATTTTCTGTCACCCTAATATTTACTTTTTTGATTGGAGTTACTTCACTAAAGTAGATTTATATAGCAGTCTTACTTGTTTTTTAAATAAGCATACCCTCTAAGAACTACTAAATAATTTTTTTTAATCGGTGCAGCCGTAAATGCCTGTTTCACAGCCATACTTAAACAAAAGCGGAAAACGGAATGTTTTCTTCCGCATTGCTTTAACGCTCAAATGCCTAAATAAAAGCGCCAACGCTATGTCAAAACTATAAAAACAGAGTTATAAAAAAATTATAACATCCCATATAATTTTAACAAGAAAAAATTTTCTGGTGTTTGAAATTTTATAAACAAAAAATGAATAATTTGGACGATTTGGAGGACTTCGAAAATTTAAAAATTTTTAAAAGTCGGAATTCAAATGTTTTTTTTTCTAAAGGTGTTAATATTTTAGTTGAAAAAAACCCAGAACTAGTTTCCAAATCCACCAGGCTAAATCATGAACAGTTTAATGTTCTGTTGAATTTAGTTGAACCGTGGCTAAAAAAATTCTCCCACCGGAAACCCATTCAACCAGAACAAAGGTTGTACATTACCTTATAGTGAGTACAATCAACTCAATTAATAGTTGATTTGAACTCTATTATATTATGTAAAACAGCTTTTTAGCTCATGGTAGCGCACACCATGTTCGATGGAAAACACATAAAAATAAAATGTCCACCAAATTTCGGTTCACAATTTTTTAATAAATAAAAATTTTGTAGCATCGTAAGTATTTTTTTTTTAATATTTGTTATTTACAAATAAGGCTTCTTTTCGAAGGTTTTACTTGCGGCTTGTGGCAATAACTACACCTTTACTTTAGTTGACGAAGGGGCATATGGCAGCCAGAGCGATGGTGGAGTTTTAAGAAATTCACAATTTGGGAAAATAAAACGTTAAATACACCTGAAGCAACAAACTTGCCAGGGTCAAATGTTGAATTTCCATACTATTTTATAGCTGAAGTAGCGTTTCCATTAAAGGAAAAAATTATGAAGCCTTTCTCAAAAGTTATTGATGTAACTAAAGAGGTTTTTAACAAAAAAATAAGTTGTTCAAGAATACGTATTGAGATTGCTTTTGGTAAGGAACAGATCAACTATAAGAATGTACACATAAAAAAATTATGTTTTAACATTTAATATTTTAAGAAATACTTACTTCTCGTTGGATGGTTTTAATGACGAGCAAATCATTTTTTCCAGAAAATGCAAAAAAGGTATTAACATATGTATCTATATATGTTGACTATATATTCATATAAAACAAAAATACTTTTTTCCTTAATTAGATTGTATTAGCAACAGTCGTGCTTCACAATTTCCTCAGATTTAGCATAATCAATACAACAGTTATGGAGGAAAGGGATACTTCAAATTTGAATAGTGTGAGTAGACATGATTTGCATACTGCCAACACATCAAGCCCTTAATTTAAGAAATAAACTTAGCGATTATTTAAATTCTATTAAAAAAAACAATATTGTTGTATTACAACAGATTTAAATTAAATTCATTGTTGTACTCGAAAAACTTAAAAATAAAAACAAACAAAATTAAACTCATTTTACTAAAAAAGGCATCGTAGTTTCAAATTTAGGTAAGTTTAAGGCACAGATAAGCAAATATCTTCATACAGCTTTTACTTTTTATAAACATTTTTTTGATCAACTACTTTTAAAATTTATAGTTGAACATCATCCACTTCGCTTTCGTCTAATCTGTCGAACTTTTCTATTAACATTTCAAAAAAGTTGGTGTATGATTCTTTGTTTGCTGTTTTTGGTGGCTCTTCATACATTTTTTCATAGCCATTAAAACCTCCGTAAAAAGATCATCATTTTTTCTTTTTCGTGATGACTGTGTGTTGGAACACGTTGCTTGGCTGCTGCTATCATCGCGTAACCACTTAACACTTGTATCGAGATCGTCAGAAATATAACTAATTGTACTGAAATTGAATATTGTAACCGATTATGGCCAAGAGGCTAGGTTATTAAAAAACAAATATATAAATAAATAAAATAAATCAAGAGAACGATTTTCAGGACTATTTTCACTTTTAAAAGTATTCAATAAATTTTTTACTTTGCAGATTCTGCCAAAAAAAACTTAAGCTTTGCATATGCTTCCACGGAGTTCCAAGCTTTTGCGAAGAGCTAGAGGGAAGGTTTTCCATCATTTTTTGCTTCCTGTATCTGTCCCACAAGCTTTTCCACTTCACTTTGCACTCTTTGCAAGAGAACTTTTGACAGCAAAAAAACGCTTTCCGTTCTTATTTAGGTATGGCTGTCAGTCATAACTCACGAACGCGTCGATCGATTTCGTGTAAACTTTAGATAAACGATTAAAAATACCGATTCAAAATGTTTAATTTTTTTTGATTAGTTCTTTGATTGATGCATCATTACAAACGGTCTGCACTTGAGATCTGGAATATTTATCTCAAAACGCGTTAAATTCAATCCAGGGACAATTTTCTTACGCCTACACCTTAAATTAGTTTCAATTCGTTGCCATGATATGAATAAAACGCAAACTTTATTAAACCCTTTAAAAACGGATCTAACAAAAAAAAAAAAAAAATTATCTTCCCTTCTCCGTTCAAATATTATGGATGACTTAGCCAGTACGAAAAACAAACTTTACCCACTACTTAAAAATGCTTGCCATTACTGCCAGAATAAAAAAGCAAAAATTTTTCAATTATCATATTGCAATTAAGTAGAAAAAAACAAATTAATTAAAATTAATCTAGGCCTAAATTTAAGTTTTTCGTGTTTTCTTGGAAAAAAATCCGCATACGTTTGCAAATAACTTTTTTTTCTTAAAATTTTTTAGAAATTAAAATATGAATAAATTAATTATAATTCATTTGTTATAACATCAAACAGTTCGAATAATAATTTCTCGAACCCGACGATTGACAATAGAAATTTTTAAATTAGGTATCTTTATATCTATGACCTCATAAATCAAAACATTAAATTGTTGGTAAGCTCATAAGGCGGGGGTTTGCTTTTTCGCTCCTGCTGACTCCCTAGAAGTTTAAGTTCAGCGATACTTGTATGTGCGCGAATGTTTTTATATATTAGGATCGCATTATAATGAATAATGTTTCTTTTCATACAGGGCGAGGGAGCACCAGTTCTAAGAAAAGGTACTTGTGCCAATCATATACATGACGTAGCTAAATTGCTTTCAGGCGCTCACTTAACAATTAATGCGCGTAATGATGATGACATTGATTTAGAAAGAATATTAAAAAAACTAAGCACGGTATCATCATATAGTTTTAAGGAACAGCGCAGGGTTAATGAAGATCAAAAAGCACCAATAGGTACTAACTATACTCGTGTTATTCCAACTAAGGAACTAAATGCTTCAGTCATGCAAAACTTTTGGAAAAAAGAAGAAGAAGAGGAGAAAAATCGTCTTGCAACTGAAAAAGAATTAAAGCGTTCGGAACAAGACAAGTTGGAAAAGGAACAGAGAACTCGTGAGGAGAAGGAGCATCTAGCAAGAGAAAAAAAATTAGAAAATTATAATGAACTACAACCAGCTCATATACCAATTAAAACGTAATACTTACATTAAGCACAATTGAATTTTTTTTAATAAATTGAACATTTTTTAAAGTTCGCCACAACCTCTGAGTCCTGAAAAAACTGTTGGTGGTAGTTTTGGTTCGGCTTTAACTGAAGCGGAACGTATGCGTCAACAACGTAGTCAAGAAGCTAGAGAATTAATAGGATCTCGCGTTGTATCTGCAAAAGCAATTTTTACAAAACACACTAGTGAGGGAGTCATTCAAAGCAAGTAAGTAAAGAAGTATTTATTGAAGTATTTGCCGTATTTTTTTTTTATAGACTTAATACAGCACCACCCGCAAAGCCTGTTCGGAATTCTATAACACAGCGTATAAGTGTTTTTAATCAAAATCAATCGCAACATGCTCCATCATTACATGAACAATATTTTACTGACTTATCACTTAAAACTAAAAATAAAAAGGAGGAGGAAAAACATATTGTACAATCGAATTTGGAGCCAGTTAAGCCCGAAATGACAGCGGTGGCCAATAATGAAGAGGAAGTTAATAACATTGATGATTTTCCTTTAGAACCAGATAGTGAACAGTATTCAACTATTAAAAGATCGCCTCATAGCAAATCCAATTCGTTGCAATCACCTAATGAAACGTCTGTATCAAATAACGCTGACAATATTGTGTTTAAAGGCAACGATGATGAGGTCATGCGCACTAAAGTGTCGGTAACAGTACAACAATCACAGTCACAATCAGTTACAAATAAGAATGGTAACTTGGCAGATAGGAGTGCTAGTAAGTTAATAATTATCTAAGGTTACATTTTATTACATATATAAATTATATGTATTACTGCAGTTTATATTTTTTCGTTGCAGTTAACGACTTAGTAAACGAAGATGACTTTATATTCCACGATTCTTTACGAGATTTGGGTTTAAAAGCTCGCGCTTTATATGATTATCAAGCAGGTCAGCATAAAGAAGCTAAAATCTTATAAATTTCATAAGCTCTCTTAAATTGTTACAGCTGATGATTCTGAGATTACATTTGATCCTGGCGATATTATTACTCACATTGATCAAATTGATGAAGGTTGGTGGCAGGGTTTGGGTCCCGATGGAACTTACGGGTTGTTTCCGGCAAATTATGTCGAACTGATAGACTAACCATCTAAAGAAAATACCTTACTTAAAGTAAGGATTTATCGACATTAAAAAATTCTATCGATAATTTTAATCACAGAATTAACATTTAATGGAAAACGTCATTGAAACGATATAAATTCATAAATTTTCTATTTCTACCTTTTAATTATTTTTATTTACTGTTTTAAAACTTATAATCATGAACAAGGAAATTGATCGATTTAGTAGCTCTCGTTTTTGAATTTGTATTCGTTCTTAAATCTATTTTTCATACATTTTAAAAGATTTTATTTTTTGTTCGGATGTTGAAATCGATCGAAATTCATAACACCCTTTAAACGATCAATTTTCGTCTCATACCTTAATAATTTCTTGTAATGTAAAGTTTACATTTATATACATATAATTCATATAAAATAATTAATGCTAACTTATTAATACAAATAAAAGTAAAGTTACAATAAATTTAGAACCAAGTAAAACTAAATATCACCTATTTCAAGAGTAAGAAAATGAAAACTAACCTGTAGTATCTAAACGGCTAACTCGATATACTCTTCGTTAGGATCAAAAAACTAAGCTTATTTAATACTGTCCCAACACATTGTGCTGCCATAACATGATATGAGAACATATGCCGTAATATCAATTCATACTGAAAAAAAAAATTAAAAATTCGCCTCGAACCAAGTGTAAAAGCCAATTAAAAGAGGATGTGTCCGGTCTTTTACGTTCATTTATCAAAGACAGATCCGTTCGTTCAATTCGTTTAATCATCCAAACTGCACAACAATCCTGATTATATGTTAGAGGCCTGCTTAAATACTTTTGAACACACAATCAAGACATCACATAATTTTTAAAGGCTTTATTGCAGTAAGGTGGCGACAAACAAATACTCTCAAATACTGTAAAAATGAAACGCAAATACTATAGAAATGAGACACAAAATACTTTCTTGTGTGTATTAAAAAACTGTGTTGATGTCAACAAGATATCTTGAAATGTTTCAAGACGTTTAAATGGTCAAATACTATAGAAATAAACACACAAGAAAGCATTATTATATACTTTCTTGTGTGTATTTAAATTTTGACAGCATTGCAACCATAAGCTTACACGTGAGTGGAACAAAACACACAAGAGCAAATTATATGTTTTTTTTATCTTAATCTTATAAGGAATTTATTTAAATATTGTTTAGTATTTTTGTTACTTTAATTTTATATTTAAAATTATTTAAATAAAAAAAGTATGTGCATATGAAAAAAAATTTTTTTTTAGATTTATACTAGTATGCATTAAGTATTTAAAGTGGTAGCTGCCATATTCATAAAAATAAAATAATTTTGAAATGCGTTTTATGCCAAATTGAAAAATATTTGATAATTACTTTTATATAAGCTAATAGTTCATTTGAACTAACACAACTATTGGTCAATTAGTATTAAAACTGTGTTTTATTTGATAATAATATTATAAGACAAACGAACTGAATAATAATAAAACATTTTTTCTAACAAGAAAAAAATGTAGAGAATACAATTTCAAAACATACTAAAAGTAAAATGTAATATTTGTTTAGGCATGAACAAGTGGAAAACAAAGTATATTTTTAACACTCCTCCTCAATTGTGAATGCATTTAGATTTGCCTTACTTCGTAATGTTTATATTTTTAAGTTTGATAAAGGTTTTGTTGACATATCTGCAATCATTTCTTCAGAGGGGCAGTATTTGCATTCGATGATTTTCTTGTCAACATAGTCTTTCCAAAATGTAATTTGATGTCAATATGTTTTGATCTATTACTTAGTTTCTCTTCTTTGATTAGATTTAGATAGCTTCTATTGTCTTCAAAAATTACAGTTGGTTCTTCTTGTTTGCAGTTTAAATCATTTAAAACATTTCTAATCCAAACAGCTTCCTTAGCGGCTTCGGATAATGCAATAAATTCTGCTTCGGTTGTCGATAACGAAACAGTTGTTTGTTTCTTTCAAGCCCAACTTACTGCACTATTATTAAGTAAGAAAATGTATCCCGAATTTGATTTTCTATCAATTCTGCACTCGGCCCAGTTAGCATCAGCATAACCAATAAGGGTATTTTGATTAGCTGTACTTTCATTGAGATTTAAAAACAAAGTTTTTGTTCCCTTTAAATACTTTGCAACACGTTTTAATTCATTCCAATCTTCTTGATTTGGATTACACGTTTTTCTGGCTAGAATCAAAACACTAGCACAAACATCAGGTCGAAAATTGACTGCAATGTAAAGTAACGAACCTAATAAGCTTTGGTATTCATCATTGCGTAACAAAAGCTCCGAGTCAGTTCTACCATATGATGGTTCAAGTGGATATTTCGATGATTTTGCATCTTGTAAACCAAATTTGATAAGAATTTTCTTAATATACTGCATTTGACGTATTTTAAATTGATTTTTTTTCGATTTTACTATTTCCAGCCCAAGATAATAGGATATTTCACCTAAACTATTAACTTCAAATTGGCTGTTAAGTAGTTTTAGTACATGTTTAATTAAAACTTTATTCGTAGTGGCAACTACCAAATCGTCAACATAAATAAGAATATAAATATCTTCCCCATTGACGACTTTGCTATACAAACATGGATCTGATTTACTTTGTCTGAATTCACCACTTACAAGCACATCATTTAAAGCTTTGTTCCAAACGTTTGCTAATTGCTTAAGTCCATACAAACCACGTCTTAGCTTGCACACTTTGCTTTCATCACCATCATTAAAACCAGGCGGTTGTTTCATGTATATAATTTCTTTAATGTAACCATTTAAAAAAGCACACTTTACATCCATGTGTTCCACATGCAATTTTTTAACACTAGAAATTGATAAAAGTATACGAAATGTAGTTTAACGTACCACAGGTGCAAATATCTCATCATAATCACAACCATATTTTTGATTAAAACCTTGAGCAACTAAACGCGCTTTAAAACGTTTAATCTAACCATTAGCGTCTCGTTTTGCTTTGAATGTCCATTTACAACCAATTACATTAGCACCTGGTGGCGCTGGAACCAAATCCCATGTATGGTTTTTCGTAAGAGACTCCATCTCCTCCTTCATTGCAAATTCCCATTCATATTTTTCTTTTGATTTTATGGCTTGTTTGTAAGTTTTGGGTTCAATTATGTCAGTTGTCTTTTCAATGTCATTTGAATGAATTAAATGAGGAGGCACACCTTTGTTTATTCTTGACGATCTTTGAAGTGTTGGTTCGATTTCTTGAATTTCTATGACAGATGGGTTAGTAGTCGTTTCAGAATTGGTACAATATTCAAGGTCATCTGTAATACTGCAATAAGAACCATCATCAGATTCATAATCGTTATCAATAGCCTTAGACGACGCAGTAACTTCTAAGTATTTATCAGTGTCTAATATTTTGCTATCACTCTTTGAATTACTTATTATTTTTGAAGAAACGAATTTAAAATCTCTGCTAATAGTTACTCTGTTGGTACTTGTATCAACAAAACGTAAACCTTTGCTTTCCTCATCACAACCCACGTATGTAAGGAGTCTTGATTTGTTATCAAATTTCTTTCTACTTGTATCAGGTACTAAGACATAAGCTTTGGATCCAAATATGTTTATATTTTCAACATTAGGTTTTTCTTTTTCCCATCTCTCATATGGAGTACAAGGTATAACACTTGAAATGATTCTATTTTGTAAGTAGTTAGAATGCATAACAGCTTCTCCCCAATAAATTTTCGGTAAATTGGCTTCTTCCAACAAACATCGAGCCATTTCAACTAGATAGCGATTCTTTCTTTCAGCTACTCCATTCTGTTGAGGACAATAAGGAACGCTAAATTGAGTCATAATACCATAACATTTTAGAAATTCAACCATCTTTTTCGATTTATATTCCGTTCCATTATCTGATCTAATACACATGGGGACCTTTCCAAACTTGTTTTTTACCATTTCTATACAATGTCTGGTTTTATTAAAAACTTCGGACTTCTCGCACAGCAAATAAATAACAGTATATCGGCTGTTATCATCAATGTACGTTAAAAAATACCTTTTCTTTCCTGGAGTTATATTTTGCATGGGTCCACAGACATCCGAATGAACAAGCTCAAGAACTGCTTTAGATTTATTTAACGATTTCTTTGGAAACGGATTCTTTGTAAGTTTGCATTTAGCACAAACGTCGCAAGTTGTTCGAACGCCACAGTCTATAATTGTAAAATCCTTATTTAGCTTACCAGATTGCATTCCTTTTATGGCGTTAATGTCTCTGTGTCCAAAAAGCTTCTGGTAATAATGTTGACATTTAATGAGATTACATACAACTTTGTTAGCTTCGTCATGCTCTTTAGTTTTTAGTTGATATAAACTGTTGACACACTCAGCAAAACCGACTTCAATATTATTTATATCAAGAATTTTACATATTGTTCCCAAAAACAAAAACTTTAAGCCTTTTGCTGATAACTTCTTTACTGACAGTAAGTTTCCTTTAAACGATGGGATATATAGAACATCTTCGACGGTTATAATTTCTTCATCACCTTGTTGATTCAGTATTTTTAACCTGCAGTCGCCTTTTCCATTTGAATAAACTCTATCACCATTTGCAACAGTTACTTTTTCGTGCCATGACTTATCTAGATTTACAAACTCATTTTCGTTGCTACAAATATGACAAGTGGCACCAGAATCAACTACCCAAATATCATTTTCACCATTAAGAACAAAACACAAATTATTTTCTTCGTTTTTAGCAACTTTAGCTTTTTGATGCTTCACTCGAAATTTTTTCCCTTTTCTCCAAATTGCAATCGTGGATAATTCACGTGAACAATTTTTCACTTAACCAAAAATGCCGCTTATCGGGATTGATTTTTTCCCTCGAAATTTTTTCCCTTATATTTGTTCACTTAAATTTTGCTGGGGAACTGCATACATTATGCCAGTTTTTATATGTTTTAATTGGAATATTTACATCAATAAAACTTTTTTAGTTCAACATCAGTTAGTGCAGTGCAGACTGACATTATGCTCGTCAAGATGCCAAACAAAGAGATTTATCCATGAAGATGAAGATTTTTTATTAAAAAAATATTTTTTAAGTGATCCGATAAAAAAAATTATTTTATTGAAATGGGTCAGTACCAATGTCTAGGGTATGTTAGGCAGGCAGCCGTGTTGCCACAGCCCACTTGGGTCCATTGATTAGACCTTTTGCGTCTAGGGAATCTTCAAGGGCTTTTAAGCGTGTTGCACTTCACGTTCTTGAAATGAAATTGTTCTCTGTTGTAGTATCTCCTCCTCTTGCAACAACACAATAGCACTAATCATTAACATTTCTAAATTTTTCAAAACTTTAAAAAAATTTGAATATTTTTTTCCCTATTAATATTTTCTTCTTTCTAATTTGTATTCAGTACGAATTGATAGCGGGAACAAACGTTCCCATGAAATTCAAGATAGCAATTTTCCCTTCATGGGAACAAAAATTTCACATTTTATTCACGATAGGGGTGATTGTGTCTTCAACGGAATTTCTCCTCTTGTGCTTTTCAAATTCTTCCAGCAGTTTATTTTCGACAACAGTCATAGTGAGATCCTTCTCATCTCTTACTTCTAATGCTGTTATTAGAGTATCGTATACGGTAGGTAGACTACTAAGTAGCATAGAAATTATCCAAGACTCAGAAATTTGTTCACCAAGTGATTGCAATTTGCAAAACAATAACTTCATTTGCGTAATATGTTTGTCCATATCTTCTCCTGGGTTTAATTTCAATTCACAAATTGATCTCATTAATTTAACTTTGTTGCTAAGTGTTGACTTTTCATGGTATGATTTAAGAATATTCCAGGCATCTTTAGCATATTTACAGTTGGAAATGCGGAACACTTCTGTTTCATCAACAGCCAAACCAATTAATATAGTTGCTTCATTATCTCGATCCCTCCAATTTTCATTAGGATTTTCAGTGATTTCTTTTTCAATAACTTCCCATACCTTTTCTTCTTCAGTAATAATTTCATACGGTATTTCCATATTTCATAATTTTCGCGATTAAGTTTTGTAATTAGCAATTTGGTGTCAGCCATTCCGCACAAAATCAAAATCTTTCAAGCCACGACTTGCTACACAGTGGGTATTCAGGCAAAAGAACCCTTAATCTATATTTCACACGCGTATCTTACACAAATTTTAACTATAGAAGGCCCATAACCTATTAAAACTGTGTTTTATTTGATAATAATATTATAAGACAAACGAACTGAATAATAATAAAACATTTTTTCTAACAAGGAAAAAATGTAGAGAATACAATTTCAAAACATACTAAAAGTAAAATGTAATATTTGTTTAGGCATGAACAAGTGGAAAACAAAGTATATTTTTAACAATTAGCTTTGGTGCGATTTATTTAATTATAAAAATCGGCACATGTTTAAAAATTTTAACTTTTTATTTCCTTCATCAATAGAACAATTGTGTATCTGCACAATTATTATTTTTAATCCAATAAAAAAGCAATACTGAATTTGTAACTAATATAAATTAATCTAATACTTGAAATTTTTTTTTATATTTATTTTTATTTAAGTTAATGACAAATTGACCTGTACAGAGCATCTAATCGTTCATATGATACACACATAAGAACAGAAGCTTTAAAGAAAACACACAAATTACAAGAAAAGATGTTGGTATTCAATTGAATTTATTCAAACACCTGAAGTATTTGATCTTTTTTTCTACTGCCACAGGCAGTATTTACTCTATTTACTTCGTGCTACGAACAGTATACGACAGTAATATATGTTGTTGTAATGCAGGGAATATGTGTGTAAACCATTTAAGGGTGTTTGATGTTTAAATACATTTGTGCAGACCTCTATTATACGTGATTTTCTTGTCCTTTTACCAATTATGGTTTAAGAAACAGATTTGGAACTGTCCATACGCCATATTCTTTATATTTTTTTGTCGACAGCTAAGAAAAAAAGCTTCCGTTTTCCAGCAAAAGTCAACGGAATTGTTGCTGTGGCAACTAGTAACGAGGCATGCTGCGTTCATTTGAAGTTGTAAGGGGATAAAGTCGTCAGGGCGTGGCCGTTTGTTTCAGATCGGGTTGTTTTTTAAAATGGAGCTGAAGCGGTTAGTGCGATGGTGGGGTGAAACCTTTTCATCGCGGATAAAATTCAAGATGCGAATAAAAAAGAATTCACTCAAGAAACAAACAACGATATTAAAAAACGGTACAGTGAAATAACTCCTCAAAAAAAAAAAAAAATTAAATAACTCTCAACAAAAAAATCAAAAATCCCATATAAATATAAATATTTCTTTAAATAACTCCTAACTGGATTCTGTTGGTAGTTATTTCATTTGTTTTGATAATTGACTAAAATTGCATTTCACTTTATTCAGATATTATAACGCTTGCTTTAACTTAATCTTAGAGTTGTTTTAATTTTTTTTATTTCTCCTCCATGGCATAGTGAGCATCGGTTTCGCTTACAAACTTTTTCTGTATGGCCGGCCTTCGGCCATGCTGAACAATTTTCTCCTCTATAATGTTTCGAACACCGGCTTTGCTAACAAAATATTTTCCTCCTTCAACCTTCCGGTACGGTACAGAAGTAATTAAACTTTAATTATTTAAAGAGGAGTTTAGGAGTCACCTAATGAAAGCTATTTAATTAGGACTTATTCCATTATTATGGCTACAAAGAAAACTTTTAGTTAGCGAAGCCGGAATAAAATCCTTCCGCCCGGCCGGGACTTGTTATACTACAGAGGATAAACCCTTCTATCCGCCCGGGATGGCCGGGATGGCACAATGATCTCTCTATGGTATATGGAACATCGGCTTCGCTAACAAAATATTGTCTGTATAGCCGGCCTTTGGTCATATATCTATGATATATGGTATGATATCAAAGTAAAGGACCTCTTTCATCGGGAGGTACCTGTCATACCATAGAGGTTAAACCAGTTAAACAGTGCCCGGGTGCAAATATATTTGTTTTGGGAGTTATTTCATTTTTGTTGGGACTTATTTCATTTTTTTTTTTGTAAAAATATACTTTGAATTAACGGTTAAGTTTTTGGGTTGTCGTGTGCAACCAGTGAAAAGAATAAGGCAGGGTTACACGATAAGGCCGTTAAAGAAAACCGCGCTATCAATGTAAACTGAATAATGCTGAAAAGAAGAGGGAGATGGGAAAGCAGCAAAAAGAAAAATGTAGGAAAATTAGGTTTTCAATAGCTGAAAAGCCAAAAAAAAATGAGTTAAAACGGGGCTTAGACGACATATTGTGGCGTCTAAGAGGTTACTTCGGTGGAACTCACCAATAATTTGGTCCCTTTTTGAAAGTCAGAGATCGAAGCGACAAGGTGTGCCGGAAAAAAGAAAAAGTTTGAACAAAATTTAAAGAAACTTACCCTTAAAACCTAATTCCAATTAGAAAAAATCAAGAGTGACAATAGTTTTGGGAAAGATTTATTTTGGTTGAAAAGTGATTTGTTTTGAATCATTTGATTATAAATGAATATTAGTAATTTATAAAATAAACTTCAATGAAAACATAAGCTACAAAATTTTTATATTTCAAAAACAAAAGAACTAAATAAATTAAAGTTTGACAAACTCAAAAAAAGAAAAAAAAGAAACAAGTTATTTAAAATAAAAACTAAATTATTTAAATCTGCAAAGCACTACCTTCTTCGCTGTCGCTTCCACCGAGGGACTTGTCCACCGCAGAGGAAGACACCACCAATCCTGGGGTGTCAGGTAACAGCCATTTGACTACTAGACTGTACCACGTACGACCTACGGACTGCAAATATAAAATAATTATATATTTAGCTTAGCCATATTTTGTTTAATTAGGGAAAATACTTACCGTCAGCAACACCATTCCTCTTGATAGTTTTGTTTAAGAGTGCGCGGTTAGGGTTGAGCTCAAACCTATAGTTCGTCTCGCGTCTAGGGAATTTTGACCCACAGTGTTTTCCTTAACAAAGAAAAGTGGAAAAAAATATACGGCAAAGTGAAATATATAGTTTTAAGTAAATACGTACGTACCCAAACGTAGGACGTAGGACACGTCACGTACTGACGGCAGTTCCTGCACCAAATTGTGAACATTTCATCCGCTTAGAAGTCCGGGAGAAGAACCTTAAAAGCAATAAAATAAGAAATCTGTTCAAATGATTAAATAAATTATTTTTTTAATATGTTAATTTCATTTTTTATAAAAAAAAGAAAGATCTGATATGTTTCATTAAATTAATTTTGTTTTAAAGTTTGAAATTAATTCTTTCGAGTAATTAATTAATTGCTTTGGTATTAACCTTTTTCGTTTTTGTTATTTTTATTCAAAATTTTCGCATTTTTTTTGTTGTAAATCGAATGTATAATTTTTGAATTAGAAAAATTCTTTTAATTTGTTTTTATTATTTAATAAACAAAATGTTTGTATTTTTATATTTTAAATGAATCGCTTAAATTTTTATTAATTATGACGGCTTAAATTTATTAAAAGCGGTAAGTAGGGGAAAGGTAAAGTAAGAGAAGGAAGGTAAAGTGTGTATTTGGGGCATCTAAAAACTTATATAATTACGATGCCATGGTGAGGTTTTACAGCCTCAAGTGGGAGGGCTTAGGTTTCCTGGCAGAACATCAGCCAGAGGAGTTTTGTGTGTGTGCATAAAGGGAACTGGCTAGACTTGCTTCGGGCTCCAAAATTTTTAAATAATTACCAACCTTTAAATTTTTCTTAAGCCACAGCTGGTATGATTATTTGTAGCTGCTGAAATGACCGGATGTGTTGGCAAGAACCACCCCAAGACGGCGAGCCCTAGCCGGTGCTTAACGCCAGCATACCAGCGCGGCCAGCAGTCTGGTAACACACCAAAAATGTTTACATTTTTGTTTTTTTTTATACAGCAGCCGCTACAAAAATGGCGCCCAACGTGGGGCCCGAAGCAAGTCCTGGCTTTAGAATTTCATTTTGTTTTTTTATTTTTTTTTAATTTTGGTGTTTTTATTGAAAAGCGTATGACCAGTTAGGTCTTAAGAGTCCCTAACTAGTAGCGACGCAATTCAGCAAAAAGCTAGTTTATTTTGGCAATTTAGTAATTTCAGTGAATCTGTTAAATCGTCATGACATCCATCTCTCACACATACGTAAGTCCCGGTGCCTAAGACGTAGCATCTGGTATCGTGTTGCGACGTACGGTGTGAGCTATGGAGTCATGGAGATTTATAGATTCTAAACCTCAACCGTTTCCGTCAGCTTGAGGCTTAAATATTCTTATGTTTTTAAAACTAATTTGTTTAACTGCTCAAGTTGAGGGTAAAGTGTAGAGGTATGTTTTTTATATTAATACAATAGCCCTAAAAATAGTTATGGGTGGAAAAAAATACGTACATTTGTAACAATAATATCACACCAGCTCTCCAAGTGGCTTCGTTAGTCCGTGAAGGTAATGGAGTAACATTTCTCCACTTTATCGTTGCAGCAAAGCTAACTTTAAGGGTTGAGTCACATGACTATTTTCTTAAATTTCCATTTTATTGCCTCTTGGTCAGTTTCTGAAAAAAAGAATATACATAAAATTATTATAGAAATTTGCACACACAGATTAACTATAAAACCATAAACTTTACCTTATTTTTATTTCTACTTTTTCCCCGAAACACTGCCGTTTTTCCAGAATACATTGTTTTTTTTCAAAATCGTTTGAGCAGATTTTATTGATCTTTTTCATTTTTTTTTTATTTTTTTTCCTTTGTTGTTGGAGAAAATTTCTGTTTAGTTAAAGATTTTGAGAAATCTCGATTTTTTTATAATTACCTTTTTTTTATTTAAACAAAATTTAAACAAACAATTAGTATATTCATTATATTAATATATTATTGAATTTTTGCGCCAAAATTATTTGGTTTTATATCGTTTTTTTTATTATTTAATTTATTTTTTTTTTTGTTGTATATATATATACCTTTTTTTTATTAATGCCTTTAACTCGTCGTGCGAGCAAACTATTGCTAGACACAAATAATATGCCTACGTCTACAGCAGGTGCGACTTGTAGCACGAATACAGCTACCACTACAACAGTTTCATCGCTAATAAATCCAGCGTCCACTACCACCAGCGTTACAACATTTTCTACGGTAAATAATCCGATTTTGTCAACCTCAGTTTCGCATGATTGTTCCATCAGCTCCGAAAGTGCTGACCAAACTGTAATTTCGCCAACATTTAACAGCATCACCGCTCAAAACATTAGGCGGGAATTACGTGAAGGTGCTAATAGTCCAGCCACCGAGATGCCAGTAAATACTGGTAATATTCAGCATATTGTAGAGGCGTCAGTCGGTCTTTGTCAGGTGAAATTGATGCAGGAGGTCGACAATAAAATTGAAAGAGCCCTGAGGGAAATAAAACAGGTTTTGTTGTCACAGGCAGCTCACCATCAGGCTCCCGTAGCAGCTCCAAACGTAGAGAGTGTACCACCTAGACCTACTCAGGTACAATCAACTTTTTCCCAGCCACCAGTTGGTTTCCGGCCTTCTGTTGTGACTGGGTACAATCAACAACAAAATGCCCGAGGGCAAGTACAACATGTTTTGGTCCAACCGCCACCGTTAATTCCAGCTCCACAATACGTCGAAGCTGGTCAGCAGTCGCAAAGTCCACCGACAGGGGTAGCTGCGATGCAGGTACCTTTGCAGCAACCACAGGCTGCATATCAGCAGCAGTATGTGCTACAGCAGCAGAATTTATTGCCGCAGCAGAATGAATTGCAGCAGCAGAATCCGTCGCCGCATCATGAGCAGCAAAGTCTGCCGCAACAAAATAATTTGCCATTGCCGCATAATTACCAAACGTCAACTAATTCGCAGCCCAGGTATCCACAGGATGCTTGGTCTGCACCAGCTTTTTATCAGCCACCACCTCAGCAGCAAAATTATCATCTGGCTATGTCAGTGCCAAGCCAGCATGAGGCCCTAGACAGATTTAAGCTGGCCAAATGGGGTGTTAAGTTTGATGGTACCAGCAAGACTATGAATGTCCAAGAATTTATTTTTAGAGTAGGAACCCTCAGGAGAGATTACAACTGTTCCGATAGTGAGATTTTGCGCTCATTTCATCTTCTGTTGGATGGTCCTGCACTTGACTGGTACTGGGATTATAGAAAAATTGTACCCATCAGCACTTGGGCAGACTTAGAAAAAGCGCTTTTGGCCCAGTACAGGCGTTTTGCTAAAGAGTATCAGGTTCAGATGCAGATTTTAAATCGCAGGCAGCTGCCTCAGGAATCTTTTGACGATTTCTACAACGCTGTGATTAAGCTGCGAAATCAGCAAGAAAGCCCATACGAGGAGGAGCAGCTAGTGGAAATTATGAGGGGTAATCTGAAACCTTCATTAGCACAAATGATGTTTTCATTAAACTTGCGAACATTGTCTAAGTTTTGTCGTGAGGTAAGGCGAGCAGAAAATTTGTTAGCCAGTCAGCGCCAGCTTTATCAGCAGCGCACAAATTTCACACAGCGGGTAAATGAGATTTTGTATGACGACGAGGATTTATTGCCGGTCAACCTTGAAGTGGAGGCGTTACGTTCTGCAAGTCATTACACCTGCTGGAACTGCAAGGTTGTTGGTCACAGCTTTGTGGACTGTCCTGAGCCCTTAACTAGGCAGTTTTGTTTTAGGTGTGGTAGGGAAAATGTAGTGACCCCTAAATGTCCCAAATGTCAGGGAAACCGATCCCGAAACCCGTCTCGAGCTGGGGAGGCGCGGTCGACAGATGTTTAAGCCCAGTTTTGAATCAACAAATTGAATCGGAATATGGTAAGATTAGAATTTTAGCAAATAAGGAAAGGATAGCGACTACTGAAAATTTTGAGCCTCGATTAAGAGAGCTAAAACCTCTTCATCTCAGGGTTAAGGAATATAATGAGGCCAAGTTTCGAATTTTCGGAAAAATTACAAATAAAATTAAAAAGGCGCGCGAGCGGTACAAAATTCGTAAAAAATTACGGCACGAGATTTCGGCGGCTTCACTATATGAGGGTATAGACTCGCGTCTGTACACTCGAATTAATTTAGGGGGCCACGAAATTGAAGGTCTGTTAGACAGCGGTGCTACAGTAACGTGCTTAGGCCGTAACTGTCTTGAGTTTGTAGAAAAGGCGGGGCTTAAAATCCACAATTTTTCTACCATTATCAAGACAGCTGATGGTACCGCGCACAACATTGTCGGTCGCGTACGTGCGGAGGTGACGTTTGGCCAACTAACGCAGGCCATAACGTTCTACTTAGTGCCTACTCTGAGTCGTGAGCTATTTTTGGGTATCGACTTTATGAAGGTTTTCAAACTTTTTGCCAATATTGAGAGTCTTACGACCAATGGTGTTAGTCTCTGCGTAGAGACAGATAATACCCCAGATGTCGTGACTCATGTTTTGACAGCTGAACAGCGCCAGGAATTAGATTCTGTCATATTGATGTTCCCCTGCTATACAAAGAAGGGTTTAGGAAAAACGCATTTAGAAACACATTCGATAGATACTCGTGACGCAACTCCAGTGAAAGATCGTCACTATCCTGTCTCTCCGGCGGTGCAAAAACTGATGTATGCAGAGCTTGATAGGATGCTTGGTCTTGGCGTCATTGAAGTTAGCGAAAGTCCCTGGAGCCATCCGGTTACTTTGGTCCGTAAGGGCGAAAAGAATCGGCTGTGTCTGGACGCTCGAAAACTCAATGCGCTGACGGTCAAGGATGCCTATCCTCTGCCACACATCGAGGGTTTGCTTAGTCGCTTGGGAGACACGATATTTATTTCAAGTGTCGATCTTAAAGATGCATTCTGGCAGATTCCACTAGACCCATCCAGTAGGGAGAAAACTGCTTTTACGGTACCAGGGCGGCCACTTTACCATTTTACTGTCATGCCTTTTGGGCTGTGTAATGCGGCCCAAAGGTTATGTCGGTTAATGGATAAGGTGATCCCCGCGGCGCTACGTGAGAGAGTTTTCGTCTACTTGGATGACCTATTGATAGTTTCTCCAGATTTTGCTACTCACTTGCAGTTGTTGGCACGAGTAGCTAAGTGTCTATCAGAAGCAGGACTGACCATCAATGTGGCAAAATCTAAATTCTGTTTCAAAGAGTTAAGGTATCTGGGTTATATAGTAGGAGGTGGTAAAATTAAACCTGATCCGGCCAAGGTGGACACAATTACTCGTTTTGCTTATCCTAAGACAGCAAGACAGGTGCGGAGCTTCATGGGGGCAACAGGCTGGTATAGAAAATTTATACCAGACTATGCCACCATTGCGGCTCCAATCTTTGAAACACTGAAAAAGGGTAAGCAATTCAAGTTTTCTGACGAAGCTAAGGTTGCGTTTGATCGGCTCAAAAATGCTCTGACTTCGAGCCCACTACTTAGTCACCCTGACTTCTCTAGGCATTTCTACGTTCAGTGTGACGCATCAGATGTAGGTGTTGGGGCTGTGCTCTTTCAGAAGGACGATTCTGACGAAGAGCATCCAATAGCCTATTTTTCGCACAAATTAACACCAGCGCAGAAGAATTACTCTGTCACTGAACGTGAGTGTCTAGCAGTGGTTTTGGCGATTAAAAAGTTTAGGCCCTATATAGAACTTATGCCTTTTTCGGTAATTACAGATCACAGCAGCCTTAAGTGGCTTATGTCTCACAAAGACTTAAGCGGCCGCCTAGCCAGGTGGAGTCTGCATCTCCAGTCATACGATTTTACGGTAGAGCATAGACAGGGGAAGCAGAATGTAGTACCCGATACCTTATCGCGCTACGAGATGGATGAAATCGCTGCAGACGTAGAGGGGCTGATTGATCTGAATTCTGATGCGTTTAAGGCCGGTGATTACTTAGAGCTTGTTTCTACGGTAGAGGCAAATTCTGAGAAATTACCTGATTTGAAGGTAGTCGACGGCTTTGTGTATAAGAGAATTAGGCCATATGATGGAGTGGAATTATCTGAGGACTTCGCCTGGAAGCTCTGGGTTCCGTTAGAATTGACAGAGTCCATTATAGATAAATCCCATAACTCGCCGCAAGCTTCTCACGGAGGCATAGGAAAAACTCTGCGAAGAATTAGGGAGTATTTTTATTGGCCAAATCAGAGCACGCAAGTGCGAAATTTTGTGGCTAAATGTCAGATATGCAAGGAGTCAAAGCCTGCAAATGTAACTCTAAGACCACCTATGGGTGCAGAATCGCTAAGCGAGCGTCCGTTTCAACGAATTTTTGTTGACTTTTTAGGTCCATACCCGCGCTCTAAAAACGGAAATTGTTTTATTTTTATTGTTTTAGACCATTTGACGAAATTCGTTTTGCTTAAAGCTTTGCCCAAAGCAAGTACTAAAAACGTCATAAAATTTTTAATAATGGAAGTTTTTCATAAGTTTGGAACGCCAGAAACGATTGTGTCGGACAATGGTAAGCAGTTTGTGAGCAAAGAATTTGCCGATTTAGTAAATAGCTTTGGCGTTAAACACGTACGGACAGCTATTCATTCACCGCAGTGGCGGCAGTGCGCTCCTATATGCAAGATGACCATTCAGAATGGGACAAACATTTATCTGAAATAGAATTTTCTTTAAGGTCGTCAGTGCAAACTTCCATTGGAGTCACTCCATATTTCGCTCTATTCGGAATGAATATGATTGGCCATGGTAGTATGTATAGTTTAGCCAGGAAGCTTAAAAGCTTAGAAGATCCCGAATTCAGTGCCTGCGAAAAGTCTACCAAAATGTCTCTAATACGTGAGAAAATACGCGACAGCCTACATAGAGCACACCTACGTAATGAAAAAACCTACAACACGCGTTGTCGTATTATAAAATTTGTCCCGGGACAAGAAGTTTATCGCAGAAACTTCCAGCAAAGCGATTTTAAGAGTGGCTTTAATGCAAAACTTGCCCGGAAATTCGTAAAATGTCGCATCATTAAGCCCGTCGGTAATAGCCTATACGAGGTTGAAGACTTGAAAGGGAGGTCGTTAGGTGTCTTTCATGGAAAGGACCTAAAGCAATAATAGCACGAAAGACTACTTCGAATTAAATAAGAAAAGGTCTTGATAATTACCCGAATTGCCAATTTATTAGTAAATCGATTGTATAATTAATTTGTTAGTTTTATTAGGCTAATTAAAGTTAGGTCTGCTTATCTAAAGTTAAATATTATTACCACAGTCATAACCGGTTTCTTTTTCGCAAGTTATGATATTGAAATATATTCCAGGGGAATCTAATGCCTATCACAGTATGTAATTTCTATTTTGCCGACTCAAGCAGGTGTTCGCAATCTAATTACATTTGTAACTAGTCACTACTCCAATAGTGCAACCAAATGATCACTCTGCGGAACTGTGCCATTAAGAGCTATTGGTTGTTAGACACCTAGAGCAGCAACCGGCAAACTAAAGCGAATCAAGGCAGAACTGAAATGACTATGATATCCGTAGAAGCTAGATTCCGTCTGGCAAGTGAGACTTAATTTTCGTTTACTTGCTTAAATTAACTGGTTGGCTGTGGTACCCAGTTTAGTTTTATGCAGAGCAATAAATATCTACTGTATATCTATTATATCTTAGAATCTAAGACTTACCAGAAGATTTCGATTTGTTGATGATGTTGTTTTCTGCTGGAGGATGCTGGTTGTGTCAGGTCGATTAATTTGCTGATAGTTGAAATCTGTAAAAAAAAAAAATTAATATGACTTTAGTATATAGGAATAATTGTATTTAATTATAAAATGAATTTTTTTTTTATCTTGGTGGCCTACTCATGGAATTAGATCATGGGCCTATGGGCACTTTTGGGTTAGTCTCCTTATCAGGTTTTCAAAAAATCCTATAGCCTGTGAGAGGATAAAAAAAGTAATAGTTATTAGTTTTAATAAATAGAGTAAAGCATCAAAAAGGAAATGAATGCGTAAACGGTTAATTTTGAATACTTCCTTTTAGTTGGTTTACTGCGAATTACAAAATTCAGTAATAAAATAAAAAAAATATATACGTAAGGAAAAGAAAATTAAAATTAAAATAAAAAAATAAAAAAAAAAAAAAAAAAAAAAAAATACAAAAAAAATACAAAATGAAATATATAAAAAAAAAAAAGTTACACAAAAATTTGAAAAACATATGAAGAATTAGGATTTTTTTCTTTTTAAATAAAAATAAGGAAATATGAATTATTTTTCTTTACTGAGTTTACTGTCGTCGTTTTTTTTTTGTTTTTTTTTTCATTGTTTTGGTTCGCGTGGCAGAAGTTGCAAGGGGTCCGTACCGCCAAGGAAAAAAGTACTTGGTGGTCTTAGTCCTTGTAATTACTGCCTAGGAAAACCGTAAAAATTAATAATATTCTATGGTCACTTACCTGGTTTTATTTAGGTCCCAGTGTTGTCTTCCCATAGGTCGTCTTTGTCCCGCATCGCTGGAAATAATTAAAATAATATTTCTTCACTTTTCTTTTATTTCATCTTTTTACTTTACCTCGAAACGCCTGGCATTATCTATTCCAACCTGAAAAAAAGTTTTGTTCATATCTTTTTATTTAAATAATTTATTTTTACACTTACCTTTTTTTTTCTCCATAGCTCGTTTCCACCCTCGTATCGTACTCTTTATTTTCATCTGAAAATAGTAAGGATAAATTTAATTAATATAAAGTAAGAAAAAAATTTATTAGCGTAAAATTAGTTTTGACCATAAGGCCGCCACCCAAAAATTTTTTCCGCCGCCGTAAAATCGGCGTGGAAGTCTTTCGCTTGTTTTTATTGATGAATGAATTTTACTATGCATGTACTTACCTTAATCTTTTCGATTTATCAGCCGCTTACTATTTCCTAAAAGAAATAAAATTAATTATTTTAAATAAATATAAATTTGTTAAGCTAAAAGGCAATTATTTGTTAAATCTTAATAAATTTTACTTGCCATTAATTATACCCATGCTGCTGTTCTCTTTAATGTGTTATACAGTTGTATTTAGTGCTGCCAAGTCTTAAGGTGATAAAAAGCTTTAATATAGGGTGGCCAGACGGCGTTTTTTTTAAGAGTGTTTTTTTTGGGCGTTTTATTTTCCCTCCCATCCTGGATCCACTCATGGACTCCAGGAATGGTTGGGTTTGTCGTGTGCAACCAGTGAAAAGAATAAGGCAGGGTTACACGATAAGGCCGTTAAAGAAAACCGCGCTATCAATGTAAACTGAATAATGCTGAAAAGAAGAGGGAGATGGGAAAGCAGCAAAAAGAAAAATGTAGGAAAATTAGGTTTTCAATAGCTGAAAAGCCAAAAAAAAATGAGTTAAAACGGGGCTTAGACGACATATTGTGGCGTCTAAGAGGTTACTTCGGTGGAACTCACCAATAATTTGGTCCCTTTTTGAAAGTCAGAGATCGAAGCGACAAGGTGTGCCGGAAAAAAGAAAAAGTTTGAACAAAATTTAAAGAAACTTACCCTTAAAACCTAATTCCAATTAGAAAAAATCAAGAGTGACAATAGTTTTGGGAAAGATTTATTTTGGTTGAAAAGTGATTTGTTTTGAATCATTTGATTATAAATGAATATTAGTAATTTATAAAATAAACTTCAATGAAAACATAAGCTACAAAATTTTTATATTTCAAAAACAAAAGAACTAAATAAATTAAAGTTTGACAAACTCAAAAAAAGAAAAAAAAGAAACAAGTTATTTAAAATAAAAACTAAATTATTTAAATCTGCAAAGCACTACCTTCTTCGCTGTCGCTTCCACCGAGGGACTTGTCCACCGCAGAGGAAGACACCACCAATCCTGGGGTGTCAGGTAACAGCCATTTGACTACTAGACTGTACCACGTACGACCTACGGACTGCAAATATAAAATAATTATATATTTAGCTTAGCCATATTTTGTTTAATTAGGGAAAATACTTACCGTCAGCAACACCATTCCTCTTGATAGTTTTGTTTAAGAGTGCGCGGTTAGGGTTGAGCTCAAACCTATAGTTCGTCTCGCGTCTAGGGAATTTTGACCCACAGTGTTTTCCTTAACAAAGAAAAGTGGAAAAAAATATACGGCAAAGTGAAATATATAGTTTTAAGTAAATACGTACGTACCCAAACGTAGGACGTAGGACACGTCACGTACTGACGGCAGTTCCTGCACCAAATTGTGAACATTTCATCCGCTTAGAAGTCCGGGAGAAGAACCTTAAAAGCAATAAAATAAGAAATCTGTTCAAATGATTAAATAAATTATTTTTTTAATATGTTAATTTCATTTTTTATAAAAAAAAGAAAGATCTGATATGTTTCATTAAATTAATTTTGTTTTAAAGTTTGAAATTAATTCTTTCGAGTAATTAATTAATTGCTTTGGTATTAACCTTTTTCGTTTTTGTTATTTTTATTCAAAATTTTCGCATTTTTTTTGTTGTAAATCGAATGTATAATTTTTGAATTAGAAAAATTCTTTTAATTTGTTTTTATTATTTAATAAACAAAATGTTTGTATTTTTATATTTTAAATGAATCGCTTAAATTTTTATTAATTATGACGGCTTAAATTTATTAAAAGCGGTAAGTAGGGGAAAGGTAAAGTAAGAGAAGGAAGGTAAAGTGTGTATTTGGGGCATCTAAAAACTTATATAATTACGATGCCATGGTGAGGTTTTACAGCCTCAAGTGGGAGGGCTTAGGTTTCCTGGCAGAACATCAGCCAGAGGAGTTTTGTGTGTGTGCATAAAGGGAACTGGCTAGACTTGCTTCGGGCTCCAAAATTTTTAAATAATTACCAACCTTTAAATTTTTCTTAAGCCACAGCTGGTATGATTATTTGTAGCTGCTGAAATGACCGGATGTGTTGGCAAGAACCACCCCAAGACGGCGAGCCCTAGCCGGTGCTTAACGCCAGCATACCAGCGCGGCCAGCAGTCTGGTAACACACCAAAAATGTTTACATTTTTGTTTTTTTTTATACAGCAGCCGCTACAGGGTCTTATTTCATTTTGGAGTTGGGAGTTATTTTTTTTTTAATTTGGGAGTTATCTCATTTTCGTTGGATGGTATTTCATTGGAAGTTATTGCGTTAGAAATTATTTCATTTGGTAGTTATTCCGTGAAATAAAAAAAGTGTTATATTCAGCTAGGCGGAATCTTATATACCCTTGACCATCTATGTTAATCTAGTTAAGTGAAGTAACTAATCAAAAAAGCATATATTGGGGTGCCAGAGAATTAAAAAACAAAAAAAATTTTGGTACTGCATAAACTATATAATTTTACAAAAAATTGACATCGGCTCTTAATGGGTTATGCATTTTTTTAAAATTTTAGATCTCTTAAAAAAATTCAAAGCGATATCCATATTGATATATTAAAGAATTCAAAAACTTCAGAGCCCCTAACTCGGAAAATATGGGCGAGCGCCAATTTTTTCCACTTGATCTTTCGTTCTTATTTTTTAATTCTCTATCGCCCTATATATTATTGTTTCAAATGACATGAAAAAATTAGAGGTACGCGTGGTGTTTTGCTTGCTGCCTCGAAGGACATGGACTAATCATGCTGATTTCCAATAGCACCCCATTTGACAGTATATCTGATCATTGACATATTAATTTCTTTGTAGAAATCAAGTTTTCAACACTAACACGGACGTACAGACGGACATCGCTCAATAGACTTCGCTATGCATAAGAAGTCAGAATATACTTTGTGGGTCCGGAAATGGATATTGTAGAAATTACACACGGAATGACAAACTTAGATATACCTGTTTTGTGGTGGATGATATAAAAATAAAACACGTTAATAACAGACAAAAGACTTCTTTGATCGGGGAATCCCAAACAGAAAACATGTCTTTCTTAATTTTAAATTTTGCTTTGTTTAGATTAGATGTATATATGTTGCGATGGCAACACTACCAACAAAATAAATTTTGACATGGAACCTCTCTAGGAAAGGTTTTATATTTTTAAATATAAGAAGGAAAGGCGGGCTTTTATAAAACTAATAAGATGTGTGTCACAAAGGAAATTACCAGGAAAAGATTTATTTGTAGCAAACAACATTGCCAGTGACTTTTACAAAGAATATAATACAAATTTTTCATGATCTTTGGAAAATATTTAATTACAAAACTTTTTTTAGCTTCATTTTGAACTTTGTTAAGCTAAAACTTCGATTAAATTAAAAAAAAAAATAATTCATTTTAACTTAATACCAAAAGCAGCACAACGGCAACGCTGTTTCAGTATAAAATTATTGCTAATGGGTTAGTAGAAAATTGTGCATGTATAAGATTCGCTAACTCATTTCTTGCTAGGTTTTCATTATTTTTGTATGTGTAAAAACAAAATTTGAATCTTTTCAAACTTAGATAAACCAGCTAAGATTTACAGTGTAGTAGTGTTGAATTGCGAATTTTTATCATTAATCTTTCAAATTCCAGTTGAGTAAGCTCATTGAGGTGAAGTATCTAATCTACAGAAAGTGCTTGTTTTGTTTTTCGTTTGTTTTTTCCGGAATGGAATCGAATTCCAAAAGATGTTATCGAAAATTTGGTAGAAAGCATGCCAAAACGCATAAACCAAGTTATTTCTAATAAGGGTCTATGGACTAAATATTAATATTGGGTTAACTATTAATTTTCCTGAAACGTGCAAAATTGAGTTTTCGATTTCTTTTAAAATTTTTTGAATTGATCCCATTTTTTAATGTATTTTAACTTCTAATTGTAACAAATATAATAAGAAATATATAACTAAAAATGTTTTTTTTATTATTTGCTTGCATGGTTTTGTTTTTATTAATGACAAAAGTCAGTTCCGTAACATGCACTCGCTTCTGCTCGCCACTGTATATATATCGTCAGCTAAAACGCAGACAACCCTAACTATTAGAAAAACCAAAATCAGTTTTTTTTATTGATTCTGATGCCTTGCTTAAAAATACACAACCACAAAAAAATTTACAGTTGTTTGACCAAAGTTAGCGATTTTATTAACGAAAAGCAAACGGCCCTGTATGCAAAAGTGTTTATTTGATAAACGCAAAAATTAAAAGTGGTCAACAAAAGTGACAACAAAAAAACTGAGCAATTTCCCCGCTGAAGACAATTATGCCCAGATTCCAGAAAGAACTGAAAACAAAATTAATACTGTTTATTTCCGAACCTGCATAAAGAAAGATTGAAAATTTCTAAAAAGAAGTGGCAGCACCTGCATGATTTAAAACCACAACTACCAAAAGATTGTCATTTTTTCTATGATAGCATGCCATTTGAAAAATAATTCATATTTTCTAAATTCATTTTGCAATTTTGAAAACTTTAAAATAAAGTCTTTTGTTTAATTTTAATGAATTCTTTTAATTTACTTTTTGTTTTTGCAATATCTTCATATTTTTCATTTTTTTGTATAAATCAGTTTGTAATTATAAAACTTTTAATTTTAAGTTAAACCCAATTTAAAAATCAAGGCAGATTTATTTTACTAGGTAGTAGCGGTAATACAACAAATACAACATTTACAAAAACAACATGCCTTTTTATTGTTGTTTTGTGCGTTGGAAACGTCAAAAACACAAAGAGAAATAAAAGATAATTGCTCTCATTACACATGCTTTCTTTGTCTCGCAAACGCTTGTTGCTAGTGTTTTTTTGAAATTCGTAAACAAACAAAGGAAAATACAAAAGCTTTTGACATTTCCAACTACAAACCAGCTGGGCGGACGACACTATCTAGTAAAGTAAATCTGCCTTGTTAAAAATTTTACAGTTTTTCAACTTTTATATCGTATAGTAACTTACTCTGCTCATGTCGTAAATACGCGTCTTTGCTTGAAATTAATTCAGCACATTAAATCGAGCTCTCAAAGAAAAACTAATCAGTTAACAGGTTAATGCTTCGTTTGTTCATATTTTTTTTTTGTTTATTTATTATTATTATTTTGTTAATTCCATACAATTACACATAATTTGAAAAATGTACAGGCTTTTTGGTTTAAATATCGCCTCAAATCAATCTTTTTTAAAATTTTTAAAATAAAAGTGACGTTTTTTGGCAGACATCGTTGTATGAACAAATGTTCTGACAACACTCTTTGAACAAGTACATGACATCCACAACGATGGTCTAAACAGGACATTTTAATGTGCACACATTTAATTGTTCAATGGTTGCACAAATCAACGGCTCGTCAAGTCGGCGTGTAAATAACGAAACATTTTCATACAAAAAATAAATTACGATTTTTCCAATTTTCCTCATTTTCCGCAATTTTCCATGATATTCACTAAGAACTTTCTATTTTCTGATTTGGAAAGCCATTAAGGAATAATTTTACGCAAAATTTCATACAAAAACTCAATTTTTCAAAAAAAAAGACCTTCTCCTCGAAAATACGAATAACTGACAAACAAATTTACAGAAATCGGCCTAGCCGTTTTCATTTTATGAATTACTATACATTTTTTACACCATTTTTAGCTATATAATATAGAAGAAGATATAGATATAGATATTTGAATGTCCACTACTTTGTCTGGCATATTAAGAAGCATAAATATTTAAAATATAAATTTATTTGTGCTACAATAATAAATGTTATTTGATGTACATGGTCAAACGGTTAAACCGTTATAGACAGACGGTGGGAATTTAAAAATAACCTGTATTGCTTAGTCCGCTACAACAGCAAGTATAAAATTTGAATTTAGATATTAAAGGGTGCCTCTATAGTTTATGTTATTTGAGGAATATTACATTAATGTTGAATACTTGTGGACAAATGGTTGAAAATTACAAAGAAACTGAATTGTTAAGTCCGCTATAACAAGTATAAAAGTTGTATTTGGAGTTTGAAGGGTGTCCCAATTGTTTATTTAATTTGATATACAATACAGCAATACTATTGAACAGTTGTAGGCAACGGTTGAAGTTTACCGTTATAGCAACGAGAATAAAATTTGGATTTATTTACACACTTGCTAACGACAGCAAAAAAATCATCTTGTTTGTACTTACAAACACTTTACGTCGAATTTATAACTCGAACTGAACCAAGACGCATCTCTACCACATTTGTATTTATCCATCATATTTCTAGTAACCTGGTAATATCATGTTGTTATAAAATTCACAGACAGGTGAAATAAATAAAAAAAAAAAAAAAACGAGAGGAACCTTTTTTGTTGCAGTCTGACTAAATCCAGTGTTTAGTAATTACAGAGACGCCATGTATTAATCTAAGGTTGCGGAATTTTTCGTATATATATATACATGTACTTATATTTATGTACATACATATGTATAAAAATTTGATAACGTCGTTTGAGTACAACTATTTCAACAGTTTTGCAACAGCTTAAGAAAAAAACATAGAAACGAAATTGATGCAGGTTAATGGTATTGTTATGCAAAAACCATTCTTGTTTTATCGATTTGATTGAAAAGAGTTTTTGAAATTAACGAAACATGAATAAAATAAATACATGTATGTATGTATTAGTTAAAAATAAAAATATGTTACAGACAACGAATTAAAAGAACAAAAAAACATATATGTACATAAATGAATAATGGGCAATACTGAGAGTAATGTGACAAGTGGTGTTAAAAAACAAGCTGGAGTTTCTACTCAGGCGTTATATAAATTCGTAAATCTTAAGGGCGGTGGACTCTTAGTTGACATGATGAAGCGTGCTTGCCAAACAAAACAATTCGCTGAAATCGATCATGCTATTAAGACTAAAATAGAACCATTTTTATATAATAAAGGAGCTGGACGTTACTTTCCAATTTCGAAAATGGTTTTATTACGAAATAAAGAGCGAGCTAGAACCAAGCAACTGCCAGAGATTAGAGCATTAGAAAACCCTGATGATGACTTTAATATACACGACTATTGTATAGAAGTTTCTGAGGAGGAGTACATATCAAACCCTACTGCTTATCGTTTTGTCTGCTGGAATTTAAACGTTAGTAATTAATGAGCAATAATTCCTAGCAGTCTCTCACTAATTATTTTATCATTTTATTCAGGAAAGGGGGGCTGTTGGGGAAACTATTCTACATTTGTGTTTGTTAAACGCGTCTTCTCTGCATGCTGACTTAGCGAAGAGGCTTCTTAAGTTCTACCCAAAACTCATTATGGATATATATCTTAGTGATGAATATTACGGGGAAAGTGTTCTCCATATTGCTATTGTAAATGAAGATCCTGCTATGGTAAAATATCTTTTAGATGCTAACGCATATGTGGAAGAAAGGTAAAGTTTTCGTTGAAGGTGTGTGTGTGTGTGCGTGTGCGTGTGTATATTTTTTGGCCCACTATCACGGACAAATATTCAATTATGCACGAAAAGTTTTGTAATTCTTACGCCAATGGCAAAATAAATATAAAATTGTTAGTAAGACTTACTTAAAACTATGCGAACACACATATGTACATATGTATGTAGATAGTTGAACTGCATAATGACATTGTAAAGCAATTAGACAGCTGAAAATTCCTGTTTGCTCTTTCACCCTTAAACTACTAACAGCTCCGTTAAAGTTATATTTGAACTTTTTTATATAGTATTTCCAATTTCTAAATGTTCATATATTCACCCCTATCGGGAATAAGACATTTTGTACACGTGAAATTTTTATACCACCCGAACGGAAAAACAAAAAAAATGTGCACTGGATGTAAAACGAAATTGTAAGCAAAAAATGTAAAATGAAAAATTTAGGGCTGACGCTTGGATTCAGAGCTACGGACCTCCGAAACGTGTATGTATAATATGGCATATATCGGGTATTTTATAAAGAAATAAAACAATATGGGTAGAGGAGATGTAAAATGTAATTTTAAGAAGCAGCGACCAAACACCACGCCTACCTCTAATTTCTCCATATCATTTGGAACAATCAAGAAAACTTATGTATATGGGGAAATAAAAAATAAGAAAAAATTATCAAGTAAAAAAATTGCGCTCGCCCATATTTTTCCGAATTATGGGCCTCTGAAATTTTCAAACCTTGGAAAATATCAATATGGGTATCATTTAAAAGCTTTTGAAGTGATCTTTAAAGGAATTCTACACTTTTTAAAAAATGTATTACCTAATTTTTTTATCTTATTTTTATTTCTCTGTCTCCCCAATATTTGCTTTTTTGATAGAAGTTACTACATTAACCTAGATTAACATAGATAGTGAAGGGTATATGAGATACGGCATAGCCGAATATAGCACTCTTAGTTATGATTTTTTCACTTTGTTTACATTGCACACTGGTTTGAAAACGATTTATTTAAAAAAAATTCGGTATCTCATGAACCACTTAAGATATCATAATAAAATTTCACAGAGGCAAAGCAGAAGTGTTTCTCAGTAAACCTGCGAAAGGTCGGCCTCCTAAGGTGAAGGGGGGATCTACACAAATGATCCCGTTACAGTTTTATTTTATATATCGAAAAGTTTTGAACCAAAATGTTCCTTCTGGTTGTCTAAAGCAATTTTTTAGTACATATTTTTGGACGGGGAAAATACCGTCCACGTAGCATGTATAACTTTGTTATATTTGGCCAAATTTTCGTGCAGATACGGAATAAGGTAATATTACTGAAAAAGTACTTGTTTCATTATTTGAGGTAAGAACCTTTCTGGCAGCTGTTTCTCTTAACATATCGATTCTGCTTTTAAAACAAAGATTACACAGTTGCAAATGCTATCAAAATCCCACATAAAAATTAGTTCGAAACAAAAAATAACGTAACTGAAGTTGTACTCTGTTCATGCTTAGAATCAGCAAAATGTTTCTGGCAACAATTTTTCCCAACTGTGATATATGAGCTGCACTTATTCCGTGCGAAAATCTAAGTACTCTGTTCAAATTTGCGAAGATCGTTAGTAACTTTAACTTATTCCGCTTATTTGAAAGCTACATAGCTAGTGGTACCGTACGAAAACCTCGATTAAAAAAAATTGTAGGTAATTTTATGTTGAAGTTTTAAGCAATAAGACTTTTTGTCTTTAATAACGGTATTTTTGAAATTAATAAAATATTAAATTCTATCGAAGCTCAATCTAAAAAAAATTAATGACGGAGTATAAGTATTGAGTCCTGAATTAAATGCTCATGAGAATTATCGGGCTAAATATTATGCGGACGTTTTCCAAAGAAAACAAGAAAAGTTAGACGCCGGAAGAATGTAATGCTGCACTTTCTTGACCGCTACAACCTTCAGCATTCTTCGCATATACCTACCTTATATTTTAAATAAATTACAGTAAATTAGTATTTATTAAAGGAAAATTTCAAAATTTAACTTTTATTGAAAATATGTAACTTTTTTGAAGGAAAAGCGTTACTTGTTCCTGTCTTTATCTGGCAACATTGATTATGACAGGCAAGTGGAAAAATTTAAAAATCGAGTTCGTCTTTTTTTTAGCAATGAACTAAATGAAAACAAAATACGAAACTTAATGCAATACGAGCTGCTCGAATCTTTACTGAGAATAAATACACATTTTACAAATAATGCAATTTGTTGTGATACTTTTGTTCCATCTTCAAAAATGTTTCAATTTGTAACTCCAAAAGTGTGTATTAAAAATTGTTTTAGATAACGAGAATGAACAATTTGCTTCAGAACTTTTCAATTTACATCGCCAGATATACGTAGAACATCTATTAATAAATGAAGAAGAGGTTAATTTAAGAGAAAAAAGGCACAGTCTCCCTGCCTAGGTTATGTAGATATTGTGAACTTTGTGTTAATGTTGAACATTTAAAAAAAGCTTTCAGTCCGAATATATCGGCTGACATGGCCAAGTTACTTATCACCTGTAAATGTTAAAGTAGCAGTGCCGCTTATTAAATCTTCGAAATATTAACACATGTATTTTAAATTTAATTAAAAAAACGCGAGACATCGTCTTTATTTTGTTTAGCATAAGTAACTGTTATTTTACTTTAATTAATTTAAAATTTTCAGGTGCTGCGGTGCGTTTATGTCTGCTGAAGATCAGAAACCTTCTCGTTATGATTCCCCAGACCATGAATACGTGGGTGTCAACCCAATTACCAATTACGACGGCTACGTATATTGGGGGGAGTATCCTCTAAGTTTTGCCGCCTGCCTCTCGCAGGAAGAATGTTTTCGCTTGGTTTTAGCTCGAGGAGCCGATCCTGACTTGCAGGATACAAATGGCAATAATGTACTGCACATGATGGTAATATATGAAAAAATTGATATGTTTGACGTAGCTTACGAAGTGGGCACTAATGTGCATCAAAGAAACGTACTTAATCTAACACCTTTAACATTGGCTGCCAAACTGGGCAGGGTAGAAATGTTCTTTCACATAATGAGTATCGAACGCGAAATATATTGGCAGCTAGGTAGTATAACCTGTGCAGCTTATCCTTTGTCAAAAATTGATACGATCGACGTCAAAACAGGAAATATTAACAAGGATTCGGCCTTGAACTTCGTGGTGTTTGGTGTAAGTGAAAATAATATTTTATTTTTGCAAAATTTATTCTTTAAATATAAAATTTCATTCTAGGACAAATTAGAACACTTGGAGTTACTAGACGGTGTTGTCATAGATCTCTTAAAAACCAAATGGGATACCTTCGTTAAGTCTCGCTTTTATAAGCAGTTTTACATGTTTTCGCTTTATTTTATATTCTCTTTGGTTAGTTTTATTCTACGACCAGGGCCAGCTAAAAAAACAAAGGTGGATAACTACCCAGTGCCCACTACTGAAATAAGTAATTCTTCATTTAACATTCAAGAATATTCATCAGTAACAAAAATAAACGATAACCGACAATTATCTTATAGTAAGTAGATATGTATTTGTAAATGTATATCGATGGCTTAATGTAAAAAAGGCCTAACTAAATTTTTTGTTACTTTACAGGAGAAGGAAAAAACTTTAGATACAACAAAAATTTTAATGCAATTTTTAATAAAAAAGTAACTTCAATTCTTAACGCCCCATATATATTTTTTTGATTGGAGTTATATTATTGTTCCAAATGACATGAAAAAGTTATAGGCGTGGTGTTTTGCCCGCTACCTCGAAGGACATGGACCGATCGTACTGATTTACAATAGCACCTCTTTCGACACTATATCTGATTTTTAGGCAATTGGTCTTTTGTTTTTTTATATATATATTTTTTTGATATTTCGCTACTCTATTGTGTAGCATCATCAGGAAAACAAAAATTTATGTAAATAAAAAAACAACAACAAAAATATAATAAACATTTTTCCAAACTAACATATTTCAAAAAACCAAAAAATTAGTGAAATTAGAAATTTTTTGATTGTAATAAATATAAAATGGCATACAAAACAAACTACACTTTAAAAAGGTTGTTTAGCAAAGATTCCATGTAGCGGAAACGAAAATGAGGTTTGTAATAAACTAAATATATAGGAACGACGAAAACTAAACTAAAAACAAGAAGTGCTGGTCATAAATCTGATCAAAGATATAGAAATATTAATTCACAAAAACCTGTATTATCGCCTCATTGTGCCAGATTAAATCACTATCCCAATTTTGGAAATGTTTCAGTAATAAACATGGAAAACAATTATAAACGACGTTTTATTTTAAAGATGTTACAAATTATTAATACACCGACAGTACAGAGAATTTAATTTTAGCTCAGATTTATAGACATTTAGTAAATAAGAAATAATTTTGTACTTTGTATTTGTTTAAAAAAATTTTTTTATATGACAAAATAATTTTTAATTTTTTTTTTTTTTTTTGAAATACATATCGCACTTAATCAACAAGAGGGTGTTAACTCAAAATATTAAAGTTTTCAGTACAGGTGAAAAACGGTTTGTGGTTACATTTTAAGAGAATTTTAAAATCCGAATTTATCATAGTAAGCAAATTCCATTAGAAAATATATTTACATCGTTTTTCCTAGAAATCTGTGCAAGTATTGCAAAAAAAATCAATTTTTTGAGTTAATACAATTTTTCTGAAATTTTTCGATCATAAATGAAATAATTTTTATCAACAAGACAGTATCAACTCAAAATAAAACCAAATTGAAAAGAGACTAACTCAAAATAATAACTTTTTTATGAAAATTTACGAATCAGTTCCATGTTAACTTTTGTATTAACACGAAATAATACCTTTTTGTTGAAAGGAAGGTACTCACTACATAATCACGAAAATGGTCTCAAATGTTGTTTTAGAGATGAAAGAGTTATCGGACTGTGTTGAAATTTATACAGTAGATAGATACTGGTTGTTAGTGGATTTCTTGCAAAAAATGAAAATTTAAAAACTTTAAGTTAATACCCTCTTGTTGATCAAGTGCGATATGTTAATTTGGAAAAATGTTTATAACATTTTTGTTGTTGTTTTTTTTTTATTATTGAAATATCGAAAATATATAAATAAAAGAAGAAGAAACTAAAAACATAATTTATTAAAAAGGTCAAATAAAAAATTTTTATTAAAATATCCTTTTTTGTGAAATTTCAACACTAACACGGACTGACAGACGGACATCGCTCAATCGACCTCGCTATTCATAAGAAGTCAGAATATACATGTGTCCCTTATGGGGTAGGATATTGTTCTATATCTGAACTTAGATTCTAAGGGACCTATTTTTAAAAATTTTATTCAAACGCTTTGAGCAGTTTTTACGACAGACAGACAGACAGACAGACAAAAATTGCAGTTTTGTTACATGTATAGATATACAGACTAGTAACCTATAAAGTTTATTAAAAAAGATATTTTTTGTATTGTGTCACCAACAAAAAACTACATGAATGTTGTATGTCTGTCTTAACAGTGATTTATAATTTAATATCAAATCATTTTGTTCGACTGATAGACTTTTAAATAAAACAATGACTGGCGTGAGGGAGAAATAAGAAAAGCTAAACTTATCTGGAGCATTACTGACATTTGGAAAGGTGTGTATGTTGAGTTTCAGAACGGCTGTGTTACCATAAAACAAAGGTAATAACAAACGATATTTGCGTTGTTATTTCTGGGCGCACACAAACCTGACACTAAAGATTTTGACAATTACCAAACCTTAGCTATTTCACAGTAGCTCTTATTTACGAAATAATTAGTTACTTACTGCGGCATTATTGTAAGAACGCCTTTCATTGAAGCAACTACTGCTTTTAAATTTTGTGAATAAAGTTGTTTCGCTAAAGTTGTTATGTTATCATGATGCATTTTCTATTTTTTTAGGAACATTTTGGCTTAACTTTAGCGAGAATAAGGGAGATGAACGCGATATTCCCAATTTTTCCTCGTGGTGGAGCAGTTATGAAGGTTGTCCGCTAATGGATATGGAATCGAGTTTGGATAAGGTGAGATGTATTTTTATTTTTTTACATTGAATTTTTAAATAAATATCTTTCTTGTTATATACGAAGATTCGAATTATATCGGAAATAGTAATATTTTTTGGTGCTATATTGTACCTGTTATCGGCTCTGCGTGAAGCTCGATTTTTGGGATGTAAAATGTTTATTGAAAATCTTGTAAGTATGTTGTGTGTTGTTATTGTTGTTGTGTTTCAGCGAGAACAAACTCAACTTTAATTATAGATATTTAATTGTATTTTTTACTTTAAGATGACAGCACCATCAAGGGTTATGTTTTTATTTTCCTGTTGTTTAATGATGACCACACCCTGGTTGAGATTATCTTGTTTGACGGAATTGGATGATCATGTGGCGGTGTGCATAATGTTAACAACAGCGCCTTACTTTCTATTTTTTTGTCGGTATGTTGTTAAAATGTAACAGTTTGAGTCGTTAGTACTTAAACTAGAGATTTTTCGTCTTTTAGGGGTTTTAAAACTGTTGGGCCTTTTGTGGTAATGATTTATCGAATGGTGATGGGTGATTTGATTCGATTTGTTTCTATTTACCTAGTGTTTGTAATGGGATTTTCCCAAGCGTATTATATTATATTTTTAACTTATGATAATCCAGCAACTCCAGAAGAGATTGATGATGCTGGCACCAATCCATTGCCTTCGCCTATGGAATCGGTTGTGGCCATGTTTTTAATGTCTCTAACCAACTTTGGCGATTATTACGGCGCAATGTCCTCAACACAACATGAAATTGAAGCAAAAATTCTTTTCTTTTTATTTATGGTTATAGTGAGTGTATTGTTGGTGAATATGTTAATTGCTATGATGGGAAACACATACCAAAAAATAGCAGAGATACGCAATGAGTGGCAAAGACAGTGGGCTCGAATCGTGTTGGTTGTTGAACGTAGCGTTCCACCTGCGGTAAGGCTAACAAATTTTATGCAATATTCCCAGCCGATGTCAGATGGCAGAAGAGCTTTAGTTTTACGTTTGAATATGAGTGTGAGAATTAATATTTTTTTTAATACAATAAAACATAGTTTATTTTTTCATAAATGCGCATATACCTTTTAGGACGAAGACAAGGAGGAAATGAAAGAAGTCCAAGAAATGAAAAGAATACATGAAAGATTTTCGAAAAAACGCCAACTAGAAAGACAAGTTCGTTGTAAAGCTAGGCAACAAGGATATGAAAATTTCTTTGGAGCAACTTCATATAATAGCGAAAACAATAGCTAAAGGAAGAAGATAATCTTTGCATTTAACTACAATCACAATGCATCAAGCTTTCGACATTCTTCAATAAATAAGGACTATTTAGATAATTTAAAATGTATGTACATACATACTATTGTTAATTTCTTGTATGTATGTATATATATTCATACAAATGTAAATATATTTTATTATGAAATTTTTATTATTTAAAAGCGTTTTTTAAGTTCTATATAGTATTTATAATCACGCTAGAGCTCTGTTGTTCAACTGAATGCAATGATCCAGTCATTTAGCTGAGGCCTTTTCGTTCAATAGTGTACGGATTATAATATGGTGTATGTTTCATTTTCCTTCAGGTGTTTGTTCTCGTTTGGAGGAGTTGCTGTTTATGTATTTATACGCACTTATGTAAGTGCATAATTCATTTAAGCATCGGTTTGTCGCTGCCACCATCCTTTTTACTTGAATTAACAGTCATTTTGAACCGTTTTATAATTAAATTCTTTATTTTCACCAATAATAATTTTTACTTGTGGAAAATAACTTTTTGTGCTTTCTTGTTAAATATCTAGTTTTAGTTTTGTATATTTTCCCTTCTTCGTAATAAAAAGCACTGTATTTGACTTTCTCTTGAGAAGTAATAGCAAACCTGGTTATATTGTTTTCTTAGTGCCAAGGGTTTCAACACTGTATAGTTGTGGTTTTGATAAAAAGACAAGAAAATCACATATAATCTGATCGGATCTGTCTTTAATAAATGAACGAAAAAGACCTGTACATGAACAAAAAAAAAAAAAAATATCTGCAATTAACCCTCCGATGAGTTAGAACGTCCCTAGGGACCTTTTTGCCTTTTCAAAATAAAATTACTCCTACTTTGGCCACTACAACAAAAAAAAAAAAAAAATATTTTTGTATGTATGTATGTAGAATTTAGTTATAAACAATAAAAATAAAAAAATAAAATTTATATGAAAAAAACATGATTTACAAAAAAGGTCCGCAGGGACCTTTTCACACGGCCGTGAAGTTCAGAACTGTCACTCATCGGAGGGTTAATTAACTCACTGTTTATTTATACGGAAGTGTAGTGTACCGAATAGCAAAATAGCTTCGTCCCCCTACCTTTTGTGTAAACGATCAACAATAGGGTATTAACTCAAAATTTTTGAAATATCACTTTTTTCAAGAAATCAGCTAACAACATCAATATCTATCTACTGTAAAAATTTCAACGTATTCCGTTTACTCTTTCATCTCAAAAACCACTTTTGAGACCATATTCATGTTAATGTAGTGATTATCTTTGTTTCAACAAGAAGGTATTATTTCGAGTTAATACAAAAGTTAAGATGGAACTGATTCCTAAATTTTCATGAAAAAGGTATTATTTTGAGTTGAGTCTCTTTTCAATTTGGTTTTATTTTGAGTTGATACTGTCTTGTTGATAAAATTTGTTTCATTAATGATCGAAAAATTTTAGAAAAATGGTATTAACTCAAAAAATTGATTTTTTTTGCAATGCTTGCACAGATTTCTAGGAAAAACGATGTAAATATATTTTTAAATGGAATTTGCTTCCAATTGTATATTTGAATTTTTAAATTCTGTTAAAATGTGGCCACAAACAGTTTTTTGACCCTACTGAAAATTTAAAAATTTTGAGTTAATACCCTTTTGTTGATCAAGTGCGATATATTATTCTAAATTGACCAAAAAATGCCTAAAAGTAAGGAAACAAAAAAAACCAAACTACTATCCCGAAATAATGTCAAAAACACAAATATTTTGTATGTTCCTTAATTTATTTTTTGAGATAAAATTTTTAAATAACGCGTTTGGTAGATATTTGCGTGCATGACGCATACATATGTATAATTTTTTGTATTTTCAACCAGCTGCTTGTTTTTAAGTTAACACAATCTACCCAAAGAAAAAGTTTGGACTGTTTCGTGCAGAAAGACGAATAACTTTATTTTCTCAAAAGCTCTCTCTTTTACCAAAACTTGTAGTACCGGAACAGTTTTCGGTAACATTGGGATCCCGCGGGAACGCACCTATTATATTAAATGGGCAATACTGATTTAAAAAAATATATTAAAAGAGGAGAATAGCAAAAACCCTAGAAATATATGAGGACGTGGCAACGTTTTTATTTGCAAACAGTTTTGTTAATCTGGACTTGTTTTCGTGAAATAATTATTCGCAAATTATATATTAACTAAAATATTTAGAGACCCATACGGAAATTTTTATATTAAAATGTTCCCTTTATACAGAAAAAATAGCAGTCAAGGCGAATCAATTACCAGGTGGACTAATTCTGATGCAATGAGAAATTTCACAGTATAGGGACGCAATGAAACTCGCTGAAACTTTTAAACAGAATTGAAAAAAAGCATGTAATAATTGCACATGTAAGTCTGCACTTTGTTGGCAAAATGTGGAGACAAAGCACATTATTTATAAGATGTCAGCGCGAAGACAACAAATACGATAAGATTTAATAGAGTTGTTAGAAGAAATGAATTGCAATTCATTTGAATTGATTTTGAAATCTCTTATTTGTTGTTATTGCATATTGCACTTTGATGACTGAAATATGTAGAAATATTAAAAACAACAATTATATGTTGAAATTCAAAGTTACTAAAAACTTTATTTTTAATTTAATTTTTATTCAAAATCAATTTAAATGAATTGGAATTCATTTTTTTATTTTACCAATTTATTTGAATAAAAATGAATTGCAATTCATTTTGCCCAATTCAAGATTCGCAAATCAATTCAAAAATTAATGATTCGTTTACAACTCTAAAATCTTAATTTATATTTTAAACTCGTTATAGTGGACTTAGGAATACAGATACTTTGTAAATTTCAAGCAGCTGACTACAACTGTTCAAAAGCAAAAGAGCATATTCTTATACATCAAATTAAAAGAACTATTGAGGCACCCTCTAATTATTACTATACCAATTAAAGTAGCCAACATTCTATTCAATTTGCAAGCATTTGTCTATAACGGTTCAAAAGATAGGCATATAAGTCAATTTACGTCACCTATGGAGACACCCTTCAATTTTCAGATTTATTTTTGTATTACTTTTTGACATTGGGAACTATAGTGTTACGCAGTTTTTTAATTTTAAAGTGGTGCCCTTTACAGTTGATAATACGCGTAAAAACATGTATGTTGTATGGGGTTATCCTTGATTTTTAAGACTATGAACTGTTATTAAAACGGGACCAATCTGTAAGCATCATCTTTAAAATAAAAAAAAATAAAAACCTATCCTGAGTTATGGAGCCACAAACATAAAAAACAGCATTCAGTCGAATTGATTGATAACCTCCTTCTTTTTTCGAAGTCGGTTAAAAAACAATAATAAAACCCATTATCAGTAAAAGGAGATTAAATACTAGAATATTTTTATTGCACGACAAAGAATTTGAATACCAAGTAAACTGTAAAAACTCGCACGGAATTTTTGTTTATATTTGGGCTGAGTATATTTTTTAAAAACTCTCCGCTTATTTCAGGAATTTTTCAGGATCACATATTGCACTTGATCGAGGGAGGGTATTAACTCAAAATTTTAAAACTTCAAGTAGAGGTGAAAAACTGTTAGCGGTTACATTTTAAGAGAATTTAAAAATCCGAATACATCATAGCAAGCAAATTCCATTAGAAAATATATTTATATTGTTTATTCTTTAAATCTGTGCAAGTATTGCCAAAAAAATGTATTTTTTGAGTTAATACCATTTTTCTACAATTTGTCGATCGTAAATGGAACAAATTTTATCAGCAAAACAGTATCAAGTCAAAATAAAACCGTATTTAAATAAAACAATTTGATTATTTTTATTTTGAAGAAAGGCTCAACTCTAATACCTTCTTATGAAAATATACGATGCATTTCTATTATAACTTTTGTATTAACTCAAAATAATACCTTTTTGTTGATATGAAAGTAATGTAGTCACTACATAACTACGAAAATGTTGTTTTAGAGATGAAAGAGATACTGATGTTGTTAGTGGATTTCTTTCAAAAAGTGAAATTGTAACAATTTTGAGTTAATAACCTCTATTTGATCAAGTGCGATATGTAAAAGACAGTTTATACGTATCTGTACGTTATTTATTAAATATTTTTGTTTTATTATTTAAATTCTTTATTTAGACCTAATTGCTAATGAATTGTGATTTTTTTAAATAAATTTGGTTGACTTTAAATCGTAAGCACATATTGAAGTGAAGTTATGATTTTTTATTCAAAGATGCTAAATGCAATATCACTAATCCATTTGTCGTCAGAATATTTCTTGCTTTGTGTTATTTTTTTAAATTAATAAATATTCATTAGATTAGAATTTCTTTTGGAAAATCAATCTAAGCAGGGCAGTTGCCGGTATTTTTTGTAATTTTCTTTTGTTTGTTTATGTTTTGCACCGTAAAATCACATGTTTTTGCAAATGGCGTGAGTTTCAGAACATTTAAAACAAAAGTGCGATTTCAAAAACATGCCTGTATATCTGTACTTTATTCTAAGAGCTAAGGCCAATAAAAAAATTAAGTTTGGAACCCTGTTATATCAAGTTTTTCAGTTACGGTTTCCAAGATGCTGATAGTTTTAAATATTTTATTGTTAAAACTACGTTAACTGGTAGAATACTCTTCAATTTTTATTTTGTATAAATTACTGTGTTATTTGGTGTAGTTTGTATAACAATACTGTCATGTTTTTGTTGTTGTAGCGCCAAGAGTTTTAATTTTATATACAATCAATCGTGTGTATCGTACACCAAATAACATGTTTAATGTATTTTTTTTTTTTACTATACACGACACATGTTCTTTTTTTCTGAACACGTGTTCGTGTAAGAGGCTGACTTCCAAAACGTCAGTTGCTTTGTATTCGAACAGTGTATTGTATGTCACAATGCCGTGATACCAAATGTTAACAATGCATACCATTCTAAAATGTCGCAGACAAGTATAAGAAACGTTGCAACCGAGCAACCAGCGGATCAGTTTCTAAATTGATGCTTTGTTTTACAATTTTGTGTATGTACAATATCTAAATACCGCAGCAAAACTGTATACAAACTGTGTTTTAATACATTTTGGAAATCAGCCGTTCAACCGCACTAAAGCCTAGTGTACTCTGTTCGATTTTGCGAAAAATGTTGACCAACATGCATTATTTCGCATGAAAAAATTGACAATTAGCTACTAGTGCCAACACAGAATACAACATTGTCTGGAAAAAATTTAAAATTTACTGAATCCATACTTGTGGGATTTATCTAATATATATATTTGTTTTTTAATTGCAGTAATGGGCAAACGCTTTTCTGCGGCATTAAATAAATTTTGTCTTTTTCTATTTTTATCAGTTTTCTTTTTTAAATTTTTTGAAAAAAATTAAATCGAAACACACGGTCTGAAAATATTGTTTTTAAAAAAATCCATACGAAAAAAGTGCTGCCTATATTATTTCGTAGTTGAAGAAAAAAAATGCTGCCAAGCACCTTTTTAGTCAGAAATCTTTGTATTGAAAATATAAGGTTTAAGGTTTAATTTATTGAACCTTTTATAAAACATAATACTCGAGGTAGGTTATACATTTGACCTTGATAGTTACGCCCTAGGGACAGTTATAGCCCTGGGAGTAAATTTTATAAAAATATCCCCTTTGTATTTGAGCTCCCTTAAGGAGAGCAGCTAGGTGTTCGGTGTGTTCATAAAAGATTTTGGGCGGAGAAAATTAATCGGGGCTGGTCATACATTCGACCGTTCTACCGGTGAACCTAGAAAAGTTATTTTCTTTTGTCTCTGCCCTCAACTTTGAGCGCGATGAGGCGACCTTTGCCCCCATCTGACCGCCATTATTTCTTCGGCTTAAATATTTTTTCTGAACCTCACAAAATGCATGTCGAAATCTTAAAGTCGTCACTATGCCATAGTTAATGTACATAGATAATGATAAACCCAAATAACTTTTTACTAAAGTCGATATAAGTTTTTAAATATGCTTTTAAGTTGATCACTATTGTTGTTATTAAATGAATGTTTGCGGATTTAATGTTTACGAAATAAAATGTGTAAACAGTTATTTTATTTCCGGTTTTACCTAAATTTTTATGGAGAATATAAGACTCTTGTGTCCCAAACTAATTTTATTAAATGAGATGTGAATTTTATCAACAAAGCAAACAGACCGCAAAATCTAAATTCTACGATTTCCCTTGTTGCAAATTACCCTTGTGTTTTTTTGTATATACTCGTATATAGATTTTCAAACAACCTGCAACTTAATATTACAAGGAAAATAAAAAAAGGCCTGTACAAGGCTGTACAATTTAAGAAATTCTGAAGATTTTCTTATTGGCAGATGAAGAACGACACAAATGAAGAAGACATTATTATACAAAAAAGGGGAGCAGATAATAATAAAATATCAAATGATATAGATGCGAAAATTATATTGTTAAATTCAAAATTATATTGTTATAATAAAAATGTGTAATTTTTACAGATTTGGTTAATGATTAGTTTATAATTTAAAATAATAGAATATATTGTCAAAGCATTTTAAATACTTTATTATTAGATTAAAAAAACAGAATATTTATTTTGTCTGTAAACATAATCAGGGGTGTCATAGAAACCAAGTCGGTTTTGATGTTTCTCGGTTTTGAAAACCAATATTGGTTTCATTTGGTGTCATGAAACCATGTCGGTTTTGTTATCTTCGAATGCAAATAAAACCAATATTCGAATCAGCTGTTATTTAAATTTGTATAATTGTTTGGAACTAAATTAAAATTTTTTGGATGAAATATAAAGTTTGTTTATTGAAAATATTAAAAATTTCAGTGTTTTTAAATAAATAAATAAAAAAGTTAAGAAGAAAAACATTGCGAAATTGTAGCAATCCGCTTGAGTTGCCGGAGACAGCGTAAATATATTTTTTAATATGTGCGTTCACATTTAAAGCTGCTTTGCATGTTCATAGGATACTGCCGACTAAACAAAGAAGCTTTTCGTTGTTCCCAAAGAGAGTCTACGGTTGGTTTATCCCTCTTTGTAAAGCCGCTCGCAAGGTCTGGATATTTGTAAATCCGTCAGCAGTTAGCTGCTTGGTTTTTTTCAGGGGTCAAACCGATAATATTGGTTTCTATGACACCTAAAACCAACAATAATTCTAGATGGAAAATAAAACCGATAATATTGAAATTCATGACACCAAGTTATTTTTTTTTTGCCGTTTTTAAAACTAATTCCAATAATATTGGTTTCTATGACACCCCTGATTACTTCCAAAAATCAACAAGGTTAAACAAATGTACATCTTTATATTTGTAACATACGATAACAAACCCAAATGTAGTAAACAATTTATAAATAATAATAATAATGAAAAAATGTTCGCTAATATTTCTTGCACAAACACCCTTTGTGCTGCATAACCGATTTCTATTCTCTTATGAGTTGGTCTTTAGATAATTGGTCAGTGTAATTTTTGTTCTCTAAACATTACTGACCAGAATACATGATTATGATCGAAAAAGAAATTTAGGATAAAATTTATTAAAACCCATTGGAAATTTGAAAGCAATTGTGTTATTCAGAACAAAGTTAAAGGAAGAACGTTTATTTATTGCTAAAAGTTTGGCGGCAATTTGAATTTAAGCTTTAAGTGAAATACAATTTAAAAGCTTCTAAAATGTTTTGTCCGGATATAAACAGCTACACACATTTATTTCCAGATTAATGAAAAAGTTAAATTTATATTATAGTGTTAGTTCCTAATTATTTTTTATGACTTTCGTTTTAAATGATGCCTTTTTATAGCTGGCGGTTTTGTTATACTAGTTTCGTTTCATCATTTTGCTTCAGATGAAGCCTTCTTTAATGTGCTCTCAACTATAGGTGAGGATTCTACATTGATGCAACATGTGGGTACATCATCCTCAGGACAATCCTCAATTTTAACTTCATTGAATTTTTCATTTTTGGGTGGAGGAAGTGGTATCGGTTCATTAATTTTGCTATCTGCTGATTCCACTGTTGGTTTAACTGTTGTGTTTAATTCTTTGGCCATTTCTTCTACTACCGTTGATTTAAGTGTTTCAGGTGCTGGTACTAATGACGCTACCACTTCTGCAGAAGGTTCTTGAACTGGCTCGTTACTAGCCTCTATATTTGATTTAGCTGCCTTTTTATTTTCCTCTGCTTTGGCTTCCAGTACATTAATTGAGGCCTGTATACATTTTATTGCTTCTTTACGTGCTAAACGGATACTATCCTTGCCATTTGTATCGATGTTATCCAATTTCAAAAGATTTCTTGTCAACATTTCGTCTATATATACGTACTCCTTGTCGGCACGAGTGCCTGTAAATTTTTCTACACGTGACATTAATTCGAGAACATCACGCTGTATGTCTTGGATTTTATTTATTGTATCCACGGTATGAGGTGTTTCAGGTAGTGTGCCGCCACTGCTTTGGGCTGTAGGTTGTTGTTGAGTATTAAGTGGTGTTAAACGGTGCGTCTGTTGTTTTGGTGGCGTGAAAGCTCTAGAGTTGCCAGAACCATGCGAAACATTTGGTGCCGAATTTTGATTAGGAATTTCCTTATTATTTATTATTGGTTCGGATCTTCCTTCTACAAATATTGGTATGGTACGTATGTTAGAACCACCTGGTGTTTGTGGTTGTTGTTGTTGCAGAGGCTTGCTTGTTTTCAGTGGTGGAGTGTCCTGCTTTTGTTGAGGATGTGTCTGTTGTTGTGGAGCGTAATATACTTTTTGAAATTGGGGAGATTGACAAAGATTACCACCGGGCGGTATTTGTGGGCTAGTCTGAGTGGCAAATTGATGTTGTTGAGGAGATGAAGTTTGACGTTTAGGTCCATTCACTGGAATCTGTTGCGGTTGAGTATAAAAGTTTTGCTGTTGATTTTGTTGTTGCTCTGTCGGTGGTGCTGACGAAGATCTTGGACTTTTGATTTCGTTCTCTGATGGAGATTTTACTCCCATATCAATGGTATTACGAAAGCCATGTTGAGAAAGGTTTTCAGTATTCATCAAATGGTCAATTTCAGAGCGGCCAGCTGGGTCTTCAGTTTGAATAGCGGCATCACATACTTTTCTTCGTGGAGACTGGGGCATAGTATTATAAAAATGTGTTTGAGGATGTTGCTGTGTCGACTGTTGAGTATGAACCATTGCAGGGCCACTATTTTGGCTGCCGGCCATACCTGAACCTGCACGTCTATGTCCAAAACTTTCAGGCATATATTGTCGAAATTCTGATGGTAACCGATTAAAGAAATCATCATCGTTATAGGGATTAATACGACGACGACCTAATGAGCTGAACTGGGGAAACCCAAAATCAGCTGCGTCATCAAAGTAACGAGAAAAACCATTAGTTTGAAATTGAGGATCATGTAAACTTATGCGCTTACGTGTTGTACCTCCAAAATCTCCAAACGGATCATGTGTCATGCGTCCCAAACGAGTTCGAGGGAACATTTCAATATCAACATCAGGTTCAAAATCGAAGTGCTGCTGTAAAAAGCAAAAAATAATTATTTATTAAATTTTTTTCACTAATTTGAACATTATACATGAAAGTAATTAATTAGATAGAGTAATTATATGTGTGTGAAGTTAAATTTTAAAATTTATAACCCTAGCCACATTCTGTTACGATAACAGAGCTATGTTAATCACTTAACATAACCAATGTTAATACAAAAAATCTAATAGGTATAAAAGTTTCCGGATGATTTTTAAATAAAATAAAAGTGGATATAAAAAATTATTGGAAAACACTTCTAGTAGTGTCTTTATTAAACTCCAATAGTCAAATATATTAACATTTTGTTTTTTAAGAAATTATAGAGGTTTTTCCAAAAACACCACTTTTGAAATTTGAAAAAGGACTTTGGTCCTTTTCTCGAAAATGAAAGAGAGTGGTCGAAAAAAAATTATTGGAGAACGCTTCTAGTAGTGTCTTTATTAAACTCCAATAGTCAAATATATTAACGTTTTGTTTTTTAAGAAATTATAGAGGTTTTTCCAAAAACACCACTTTTGAAATTTGAAAAAGGACTTTGGTCCTTTTATCGAAAATGAAAGAGAGTGGGCGAAAAAAATTTATTGGAGAACACTTCTAATAGTGTCTTTATTCAACTCTAATCGTCAAATATATTAACATTTTTCAAATTTCAAAGGTGTTTTTGGAAAAACCTCTATAATTTCTTAAACAAAATGTTAATATATTTGACTATTAGAGTTTAATAAAGACACTACTAGAAGTGTTCTCCAATAAATTTTTTTCGCCCACTCTCTTTCATTTTCGAGAAAAGGACCAAAGTCCTTTTTCAAATTTCAAAAGTGGTGTTTTTGGAAAAACCTCTATAATTTCTTAAACAAAATGTTAATATATTTGACTATTAGAGTTTATTAAAGACACTACTAGAAGTGTTCTCCAATAATTTTTTTTCGCCCACTCTCTTTCATTTTCGATAAAAGGACCAATGTCCTTTTTCAAATTTCAAAAGTGGTGTTTTTGGAAAAACCTCTATAATTTCTTAAAAAACAAAATGTTAATATATTTGACTATTGTGGTTCAATAAAGACACTACTAGAAGTGTTCTCCAATTAATTTTTTTCGCCCACTCTCTTTCATTTTCGAGAAAAGGACCAAAGTCCTTTTTCAAATTTCAAAAGTGGTGTTTTTGGAAAAACCTCTATAATTTCTTAAAAAACAAAATGTTAATATATTTGACTATTGGGGTTCAATAAAGACACTACTAGAAGTGTTCTCCAATAAATTTTTTTCGCCCACTCTCTTTCATTTTCGAGAAAAGGACCAAAGTCCTTTTTCAAATTTTAAAAGTGGTGTTTTTGGAAAAACCTCTATAATTTCTTAAAAAACAAAATGTTAATATATTTGACTATTGGGGTTTAATAAAGACACTACTAGAAGTGTTTTCCAATAATTTTTTTTTATATCCACTTTAATTTTATTTAAAAATCGTCCGGAAACTTTTATACCTATTAGATTTTTTGTATTAACATTGGTTATGTTAAGTGATTAACATAGCTCTGTTATCGTAACAGAATGTGGCTAGGGTTATAAATTTTAAAATTTAACTTCACACACATGTAATTATCTGCCCATTTTATTAGCATTGCATGATAAATAATGCTGATGCGTTTTTAGCATTACGATTTTTTACAGCAATGATAAATAATGCTTTTAAAAGGTTTCATTAATAATTAATTAAAAAAGAAATAGTATCAAAGTATTACCTCTATAGAATAGTAGAGAGAAATTTGGTGAATTGCGGAGATATAGTTTTTAAAATTCTTAGGATAAATAAGAGAATACGAGAATATATTTATGTTTTCCTATTAGTAGGTAACTTTGGATATCAGACATAAAGCTTTACATATCTTTTACTTAAAAAAATTTTGAAATATACAACAGGCGGGTATGATTGCTTTCTGCGATCATTAATTTGTTTCATAAAAACAATTATTTTTTACCCAATTGTAATTTCTTTACTATTTACGTAAATAACGACTTAAATTAAAAAAAAGTTCTTATTTTAGATTTAAAGTTAACATTAGTTACTAAAGAAATTTTGTTTAGCAAACGATTTTATACTATTTTTTTTTAGCAGTGTTTACATAATTTCAGAAGTATTGAAGTTACCAATACAGTTAAGATAACAATATAATAAGCTTAACATTAAAAAAACACCAATAAGCTGAAGCTAAAAATTATTTGACCCATTTTAATTTGGGCTTTACTGGAATAAATCTAGCTTAGCGTAAAAACTTCAAAAGAAAAAATGTATAAAATAAAAATATTTGTGGTTTCTCCTATTTTCGGGATTGTGGACTACCAAAGGTTTTTAAGCTGTGGATAATAATATCTAATATTGGTTACTAGTAATAAAGAAATGTTTTTTACAGATTATAAATAACTTAAAATTTTTGTATAACATAGGAACGCATTTTTTATAAAATGTCACTCATTAATATAAAGAAAAAAAGGGTATTTATCATACTAGCAGTGCCCACGACTTGGTCTGTGTTTCATTTATAATTTTATTAAAATTCAAATTTAACTATATATTCCATAGTTCTGTAGAGAGTGTTAAAAATTGTCCATCTACAAAAATAAAAAGTGCTGACAACTTTTTTAGTATCATTTTACCGGTAAAATTGGGTGCTTTCACAATTATATCTATATTTGGTCTACGAAATTACCTATTTTTACAAAAAAAAAAATGTATTCTTTATTGGAACCAAGGTTCTAAGGCACCTCCTTACAAATTTTGATCAAATTCATCCAATAGTTTTTACGTCATACGAACACAGAGATACAGACAGACAAAAATTCCAAAAATATGTGTTTTGTTTTGTTTCTTTATCGATTACTATCTACACCAACAACAAAATTTTCATAAAATATTTCATTTGCTTTAATCGGTTGGATAAATAGATGATATTTACGTGGGTATTACATACGGTAGATAAATGAAAGGACTGCTAATGAAGGATGTAGCGATCCAGAAATGCATTCATTTTCATAACTTCTATTTTTTTTTATAAAATTAACATGTTTTTTGTATAAGCAACGCTATTGCGTAGTGTGCACATAGGTAGTAATGTTAAAAAATTGCTGAGCAAAAGGAAATCTTAAATATTTATAATTTAACTGCTTGACTGATTAAAGTAAATGAGACAATTTTAAACAAGGCAAAAAGTATGTATGAATGGTTGTACACTAATACAACTAGTAAAACAAATGCGGCCCACGTTAAAAAAAAATTCTGCAACACAAACAAAATATTTTTAGGAATGATTCATTGTGTTCTAAACAATTCACGTACATACATATGTAAGTGTGTGTGTGTACGAATGCAAAAATTTGAAAACTATTATATTAGTTAAAAATATAAATAAAACAAGTTAGAATATTATATCCAACCGATCCATACAGGTATGTATATTCTTCACCTCAGTGTTGAGAAAAAAATGTTCATTCGTTTTTTGTGTAAAAGTTTTTTTCTCTAGATATACTACATACATACATACATATTTACTAAATTATTGACAGTTAAGCACATCTTAACTTAAATTTTATCAGTTATAAAAAATATAACATTTATTTCTCACGTCTAATTCTTAAGTTATCATTTACAAACAAATAAGTTTTTGGTTCAGCTAAAAAGGCGTTCAAACAACAAAAGCTTTAGAAGGCCGTTGTAAGCACTACGAAGAGTGACATACATATCGCACTTGATCAACAATAGGGTATTAACTCAAAATTTTTGAAATATCACTTTTTTCAAGAAATCAGCTAACAACATCAATATCTATCTACTGTAAAAATTTCAACGTATTCCGTTTACTCTTTCATCTCAAAAACCACTTTTGAGACCATATTCATGTTAATGTAGTGATTACCTTTGTTTCAACAAGAAGGTATTATTTCGAGTTAATACAAAAGTTAAGATGGAACTGATTCCTAAATTTTCATGAAAAAGGTATTATTTTGAGTTGAGTCTCTTTTCAATTTGGTTTTATTTTGAGTTGATACTGTCTTGTTGATAAAATTCGTTTCATTTATGATCGAAAAATTTCAGAAAAATGGTATTAATTCAAAAAATTGATTTTTTTTCCAATACTTGCACAGATTTCTAGGAAAAACGATGAAAATATATTTTTAAATTGAAATTTGCTTCCTATGATATATTTGAAGTTTTAAATTCTGTTAGAATGTGGCCACAAACAGTTTTTTGACTCTACTGAAAATTTTAAAATTTTGAGTTAAGACCCTCTTGTTGATCAAGTGCGATATGTTCAACCATGTGAAGTCTATGGATAAAAATAACTCAATGGCCCCAAAAGAGTTCAAAAATATATACAAGTTTCATTGCATTTTTCTCAATTCAATTTTTTTATTTTTTTAAATATGACTCTTACAGAAAAGGCTTGATATGTACATAACATCGACTTTATTAGCAATTTGTTTATTTAAATCAAAAGTACATACATATAATCTGTCATATTCATAAAAAATAAAATAAAATTAAAACAAAATTGTTTAAAAAGCTATGAAATAATGTCAAATAAAATATAGACAAACATGTTTTAGGTCTGTTTCTTTACTTTTTGGGTAAAGTTCGTGAAAATAAGAACAAGCATTTTTTCCTCTCTTAAAAAGACGAAATTATATAAAAGTACGGGAACACAAAATCTAAATTTTAAACACAAAATAAAAACTCAAAGAATGTTGACTATTTTAATAAAAAAATTTATTTCAATAAATCAAAAATAGGAAATAATAATTTATTTTGTTGCACAAGTTTAAATAACTTACACGACAAAAAGTTTGGGCTGTTTCGTGCAAGAATAAAAAGAATTTTATTCTCTCAAAACCGCACTTATTTACCCAATTTTGAAGTAAGAAAACAATTTTCGTGGAGTAAAGAAACAGACCTTTTATGTGCGGTCACACTTAAAACAATATTTGCCTTAAAAATATATTTGATCAAACTGAAAAACAAAACATAAATTTATTTGCCTAGAAACTGCTGCGCATGGGATCTCTTCATTGCCATTCAATTTCTTCGGCATTATTTCGAAGTTATTGCAAAGAAAACGTTTAAAATATTATTAAATGCTAATTACAAATGATGAAAAATAGTTGTTCCTGTTAAGTCTTTTATTGCAGTACAATATACATAAGTTTAAAACAAACAAACAAACAAACAAACAAACAATAACCATTTGTAGTCATAACAAAAATATACCATCTAGGCAGACTCTGGGCGCACCTTTTTAAAAGTCCCAAATCAAGTTTTTATTCTCTTCCTATAATATAATTTGCCTATACTTTGAACGAGAAGTAAAATCCCGGTTTTTAATATAAAAAGAAAATATGTATCTACAACTGATGGCCATAAGCTATAAGATGACCATAATTAAAATAATTATTACACATAATGGCAATGTGAGAAGAAATACACGAAGCCATGAAAGAATATAAAATTTTGCATATAATCTATGAATAAGCTCTAAAAGGTGTTCACAAGAAGGAGCACAATGAGAGGATAAAGCTAAGCAGGAATTAGACTCCACTTCTTCATTATATTTTTTGGTTAAAATTTCTAAAAATTCTTAATTTATTGAATGTAATTATTAAACTACAGCTGTTTATTTGTTTAGTGTAGATAAATAATATATTTAAATAAAAAGTCGTTTGAATTAAAAAGCCAATTTCACAAAGAATCAAACATTAAAATTTAAATTGGGACACAATGTTCTGCAGTTTTTAAGAAATTTAAATGTTTCAGATTTCGGAAAATGCACTTGTATATATAGTTTTTAAAAATTGTTATATTATAACTTACCGTCAAACAAATATATGTATAATAAAGGATCTGTTCTGGGGTCTCTGCTCTTAACGAATTACAAAAACGACTTTATTATTTTTATTAATCTGCCGACTTCTACTTCTGATATATTTTTAATATATTTCTTGGCGAAAAACAATTCCTTGACACCTTGGCTGAACGAGTCAGTTATACGTTGAATACTATTTATTCTTAGACAGAGAGAAATCTTGTACACATTAATTTAAAGATTTAAAATTTTTTCTTCATTTGAAAGGTGATGCTTACAGATTGGTACTGTTTTAAAAACACTTCTTAATCTTAAAAATTAAAGGGTGTACCCATACAACATACACATTTTTTACGTGTATTATGAACTGTAAAGTGCAGTTCTTTAAAATTTCAAACGACTGCGTATTACTATAGCTCCCAATAACAAAAATTTATACAAAAATAAATCTAAAAATTAAAGGGTGCCCCCATAATTGATGTAAATTTACTTAAACGCTTGCAAATTGGACAGAATGTCGATTGCTACGGCCGTTATAGTAACAAGTATTAATATTTAAAATTATAAATTAAAGGGTGCACCAATAGTTTAGTTAATTTCATTCATATGACCATTATTTTAAACAGTTGTAGACAGACGATTGAAATTTACAAGGAACCTGTATTACTTACTTCGCTATAACAACAAGTATAAAATTTGGATTTGGAAATAAACTGGTGTCCTAATAGTTGATATAATTTGGTTTATGTAGTCGAATTTTTGAACCGTTACAGACAGACATCTGAAATTTACAAGGGACCTGTTTTTCATTAAAACAGCTGCACAAAGTTCCAATTATTATTTGTATATATAGACGATTTTTTCTAACTTCAAAGCTTGTTGTGAAATTTCAAGTTTTTATGTAAATCGAAAGTTTTTTTGAGATTAAAATTTTTAAGGTTTTTTTTAGCGGTATTTTAAAATTTTTGTGATTTTCATATTTGTATATATTTTTTAGGGTTTAAAATTTAGCACCACCAAAAATTTTTTTGGCTGGCAGTTTTTATTTTCAAGTTTGATTGCAAATGTCTTGTTAAATTTATGTGTAAGAATAGATTTTCTGGTTGTTTTTTTTATTGTTTAAAAATTTAAATTATTTGGAAATGCACCCCAATACCTAATTGAACAACTAAAATATGTAGGAGAAATACATCCATACCGCTTGAGAAATGATAACAACTTCAGACTACCAAGAATAACAACAACATCAATGCAGAGGTCGCTATTCCATAAAGGGTTACATCACTACAACATGCTTCCGGATGATACTAAAAATGCAACAAATATTAACGAATTTAAAAGGAAAACTATACATTTTATTAAACGAAATATTGTAAATTAAAAAAAAGAAGAAAAAAAACGAAAATTTTGTTATAAAAAAATATTATAATTGTAAAATTGAAAGTATTCTAAATACTACAAATAAAACTACTACTACTACTACATGCGGTTTTCACAATTGAAGCAAAATTTTTTTGTTACAAAATTTTGTTTTCAACTTAAATTGAGTAAATAACTAAATAAATTAAAAAAATATAATAGTTGTGAAGATTTTTTTGGGGTTTTCACACCGTTAAAATTTAAAAATATCTATGTTTCTCTTTCGCGAATTTTGTTTACAGTTATAGTAAAGTTGAAATTGCCATAATTTGAAATTAAAGGATTTGTGCCCGTTATAAAATAGCTGCCGCTGATTCGCAATTTTCCTACCTAGCTTTATGGTCAAGGAATCAAATAAACATCCCTTAGAATTGGAATTTAAAAACGCTTTTATTATAAAAATCTTTTGTACCTTGCTCTTAAATATTCGGAAACGTTTTAACTTTGGGATTGTGCTAACAGCAGGTGGATTTGTTTTGTATTGTTATTGTTGTAATATATTAATTACTTTTTGAACACTGCAGCTCTTAAAAACATACAAAAGCAAAAAATGATTTTTTTCAACCAGCAAAAACCCTATGAAAATTCCTAGAATTCCTACTAGCATAGAAACAAATTCGACTTAAGTTTCGATTAATAATAATAACAAATTTCATTTTTTTAGTTAGAAATAATTAATATTTTCTGAGAATATCATGAAATATTTATTTTTGAAAGAATCAAGCACAATTAAAGTAAATTAAAATGTTTATTTAATGAAAATTAATATACATTTTACAACTCAAATATTCATAAAATATAAATTAAAGGCATTTTTGACAAACACCACTAATTTTTTGAACATACGATAAAATTGTATACGAATGCTCATTTTCCACTTTTTTTAACCACCCCATTCACATTATATCCAGTCACATTTTCAGTAGAGTTGCGTTACTAAATAACATTAATAAGTCTGCTAAACGCACACGAACTGGCTTTTCAGTTGCCTACTGTCAAATCGCAAATTGAAAAGACAGCCGCTGTGTGATCGTTTTGCTGCTGAAAATAGTAAACTGAATTCAGTTGGTTTCAGTTTTGTGTGTGTTTAGTTTAACTATTCCCAGTTGGCATAAAATAAAAAAATGAATTCAGTTATTTTCAGCATTTAACTTAAAAAATGAACTGGTTAGTAAAACGTGACTGCTAAGAGCAGTTTTTCGAAACCCTGATTTTTTTAATTTATATTTTTTTTTTCAAGTTGCGAAGTTTTTAATTACATAGGTAATGCTTTTAAACGAAGTGAGTAATTAAGGAACATTTGTTTGAACTTTGTTAAATTAAGCGTTTTTTTTTCTTTTTGTCGATTTTCGTAAATGGGCGATTTATCTTGTTAAATTAAAATTTTTAAATTGGTTAATTAATGCTGTTAATCAAAGTGTATATTTTTTAAGAACATATTTATTGCCTTGAGACTTCAGCGGTATATTTTGCTTTGCACTCAAACATTTTTTCTGTCATTTATTGTCCGAAATTATTATTAAGTAATTAAAAAAATATGTTTGACGCTTATTATATTCAAAATCATAACTTTCATTATGTTGATTTTAACGAAATTTACCGCATAAATATATTGAACTTCCTACCTCCTTTGAAAAATGTTACGGTTTTAAGTTAAGTCAGCTATCACGTAATTGTATAGGAATATTTTTCTCTTTTTGGCCGTTTAGAGTTCAAAACTCTGACATCATAAAAAAGTTTTACTAGCAAGTAGACCTTTTTATGATAAAAAAGATTGTTTTTTTTGTGGTTATTTCTCTCTTTCTTTAATTGTCATTATCACGGCGTCATTTATTTCAACAATTATTTTTTGTAATTAACTTTTATTGTTTTTGCAATTTTTTATACTAGTAAAATTTAGTTTATTGTTTTTTAATTTTATTTATGTCGATAATATTTCAAGAAAATTCAGAAACTGTATTGCCAAATGTGTTGGGAGTAATTTAAATAGAAATTCTCCTTGGCAAAAATTGCCACAATGAAAGTCGATATATTTCCTCTCCATTTGGCCACATTGGCCAAAATCCTTCACAGAAATCACTCATAAGAACCAAATTAAATTTTCATAATTTTTTCACTACTCACAAACTCAATTTGAAAAAAGTGTTTATATAAAGCAATAGTACTGACCCTAGTAAATACTTTCTTCATTTGGCCACATTGGCCAAAATCCTTTACAGAAACCACTTATATGAACCAAGACAAATTTTCATCATTTTTTCACTACTCACAAACTCAATTTGGAAAAAGTGTTTATATGGAGCAATAGTATTGACCACAGTAAACACTATCCATAAGGTGATATTGCATGCCACCACTCCATTTGACCACATTGGTCAAAATATCTTACGAGACCAAAATTTGGTGTACTGACTTTCAATAAAAATAATTTTAATTTATGTAGATACATTTAAGGTGTTGAAATCTCATAAATTTTATTATTTTTTTACAAAATTATTGTTAAATATATTTAAAATGTAAAACAATTCGTGTTTTTCTTAGTATGATGTTACGTCAAACATATTTAACTTCACACTTATATATGTTTTACGTAAGTCGTTACGTCAAAAACATATATAAATCGACAAATTTATCTTCACACACATATAGATCATCACCATCCTAAATACAAAATTGCTGTAGCTAGACTACAAAAAATAGTTTGGTGAAATGAAAAGATTTGGAAATAAAAACAACCTGTTGTATATTCTGGTCAAAATATATTTTGAAATGGTTTTAAGTTTATAAACAACCAATATAATTGCCGTATTCACAAGCTCTGCTAAGGTGTAGGTAGTATTGCATACTACCTTTTGTTTACTTCTTTGTGAACAACCATTGTATCAATGTGACATTGTACTTCATACGTCAAAAACTAAATAAGAAGAAGAAAAGTGCTATTCATCATTTGTTATTTTTAAGCCAAATGGGGGAGAAAACAGAAAAAAGTAAATTAATAAATTTTTTGTGTGAAAAATATAGTTTCGATATATTAATGGTTGACTCAAGTAAGTTATATTACTGAAGGAAAAATTTGGAAGCTTAAAAGAACTTAAGTTTAAAATGCTATCAGCACAAAATAAGAAAAGATGCAATGATTGCATTATATTAAATATAATTTAGAACAAGGTGGCAGAGAACAAACCTTAAGATATGTTTCCAATATACCCACTCCTACTATATAAAACAAAAATGACTTATTCTACTTTCTAATAAATCAATAAAATAAATAAATAAAACTAATAAAAATATCTTTGAATTCAATTTAATTTAATATAATTCACACATGAACACAAAAATAATAATTAATTTAAACATAAAACATTTAAACAGAAAAAAACATAAAACAAAAATCACATTAAAATATAAGGCACTATACAACGTTTGAAAAACATATGAAAAAAGTACTAAGTGTTGTATCGCATGTTTGCATGAAAATTACCAACAACACAGCTAGCACCATTGTATTTTGTTAGCACTTAGCACTTACTAGGGGGCTTGTGAATACGGCAAATGTGATCATAAGTGGTACCTCGCACAAAAAATCTCTTGTTTTATTGTGTTTTATTACTTTGTTTTAGCAGCTGATTTTGTTTTTTAGCTGATTAAGGTTGAAACCCACTCACAAACATATTTCAACCAGGAAAACGACACTTGCGTCTACGCGCCCATTTGAGAAAATTAATTCCCGTATTGTCGTTCTTAACTCAACTCAGTTTGCTTGCATACGAGTCAACCCAACTTTGACACAACTTTACCAACTTACCAACTTAAAATAAAAAACCAGATAAATTTATTTTCTATTTAAATGCTCCGCAAATCCTTCCCATATATCTTTGCAATGAATCTTCGCCATTTAGGTTTCCCACGAAAACGTCTCGAACAAGTTTCTCAAACTAGGCTTTCGTTATTATTTTCAAAGCTTTGTAAATATATTAAATAATGAGAAACTGTAAAATTAAAAACAACAAATTCTTTACTTACAATGTCTCCATTTTTTTACACTTAATCTAGAATTAAACTGTAACGTACAAAAACCTAACTACTTGTATATAGTTTTGTATATTAATCCTTTTTGTCAACCGAACTTGTGCAAAGTTGAGAATGACAATACCAAAAAAAAAAAAAAAAAAAAAAAAAAAAAAAAAAAAAAAAAAAAAAAAAAAACACTGAAGATAAGTAAAAATTCAACCATAATTTGAGTTGAGAATGGCAATGCAAATTTTTAAACGACGACCAACTTATTTTAAAAGTTGTCAACGACAACTTACAACAATTATCTTTTGCCGCAAACATATTTGTTTAATTTTAGAATTGAATCGACGTTTGTTTTAAAAAAAGGAAGTCGCATTGAGAGATTAAATGTATTTTCTATAGAACTCTATTTTTCTACAACCATAATCAATGAAACAATTAGCAAGTGTCTTAAGGAATTAAAATGGCCAGGAGGTCTCAAAAATCGAAAATTATATTCTAAACGCTTTGCGATCTTGAATTTTCAGATATTGACATCCGAGTTTAAATTCTGCAAAATCTGCAGCAATTTCTAAATCAGTTGGAAAAAAATCAGTTTAAATTAGTGTTAAGTGCCGTGATATTTTCTCTTTTATCATCTTTTAACTGGGTAAAGAAAAAAAGAAGTTTATTTGAATTATTTGTGAGAAGTTTCCTGAAGAGCTAATTAAGCGGTAGCAAAATGGCCATTGAAACGTGTTTTCACCCTCAATAATCAATATCTGTGAATTAAAAATTTAAACGGGATAGAAAAATATCACGATATTTTTCTTAAAAAAATTCATTAATTTAATTAAATATTCTCGTGGTTCAATTAATTTAAATAATTTGCAAAGTGCTATGCATAAAACAAAAGTAAATTATCGTAGTGCTTTTTGACACTAACATAACTAACTAAACAAATATAAAACTAAAAATTAAAGTTATTTAAAAACTTCTGAAATAAATCCTAATAATAATACATACATACATACAAGTCTGCAAGTAGTAATAAAGGAGAGCTGGAGGATTTTATAAAAATATTTTTAGCTTCAAAATAAAGTGACAAAAAAGCTCTGTACTGTTGGACTCCATTTAATGAATGTAAATCATAATTTTTGTTTAATTATTTGCAACCGGTATTTTGTTAACTGTTACCTTCCCAAAAGCAATTCAATTTTGCTTTGTAATTGCCATTGTCAATATTTCAAAAATATAAAATTTAATTTAATTATTGTGAAAACCACTCGATCATTCACTTTATTAGATAATTTTTTGCTTGATAGGAAATTAAGTATAATAATTTCTGGTCAATTTCTATACCCAAATGAGGATATGGTAAATTAAATAGTCAGTTTTTATACATACCTAAGAATTTTCAAGGTTTCGTAATACGAGTAATGTAAATCGTAAAGTTCGCAGGATAAATAATTTTTAAATAGGCTCAGGAAAGACAATTGGTATAAGTCAGGAGAAATTCAGTATTAAATTTCAAAACGAAAACTTGCATACATATTAAAGCATTAACGATGCATTTGCTGATAAAAATTAGCAAAGATATTGTAAACACCGTAACAAGACTAAACTCGATTAAAACTTTAACGAGGAATAACAAAATAAAGTATTAAATAACCAAAAACCGCTGATAATAACGTAAATGACGTCAATGACTACTTTGTAATTAATTGAAGGCCTGAGTTTGCAGATGTAGGCTTAAGTCACAACGATATGAGTATTATCACCGAAGATGCTTTCAGTTTTTATAGTGTGTAAGTCAAAATTTGAGCCCAATTTGATGCTACCCAAAGTAGTAAACATTGAGTTGACAACGCTAAGTTTCTAACGGTCTAATTTATTAAAAAATACTATTGAATGTATAAAGTTTACAAGTGTGTGAAAAATTAATTCGAATTTAACATTTTTAACATAGATAATTTTGCAGTTAACAGAGCACTGTTAATCACTCGTTAGAATTTTGCCCTTTATAAATTAAAACGTTCAACCGGAAATTTGGGACCCGGCCCATGTTAAGTGCGATATATAAAAAGATTAAGATTATAAAAGTTAAATGCGCAAAACAAATACAGATTTTTTTTAACATAGCCATTTTTGAGAAGATGGAAGTGATGGTTGTAAATAGTATTTTTTTTTTTTTTTTGGCGATGGAGATTTTGTTTTAGCGATTTACAGATTAAGGCTGGTCATGTTTATTTAGCTTTTTGAGTTAAAAAAAGGATTCCAGTTGCTCTTGTATGTAGCTTTCTTGCTATCAGCGTTCAAAGTTGTATTTTAGATCGGTACGAAAAAAGCTGTTAGCCACTGTATTTCTATATAATGTATATTTATAACACGAAATGCATTGTTAGAATTAAGGCAGAATTTACGGGCTATGTGTACCATAACCTTGCTTATTTTAAAATAATATTATGAATTAAGTTCCAACCTGAAAATGTGCAGGAATTTCTTGTTGCTGCTGGTGATTTTTTGGGTGCTGCCGTTGAGCTCTGCCGTGAGATCCAGGGGATCCATAGGTTGTAACTGGTACTTCATTGGTTACATAGTGTTGAGTCTGTGTATTAAATTGTGGTTGGTCTTGGCTTTGACCGGTTGGTTGCTCTCTGTATTCATGATTAATTGGTATAGATACACCATTTCGTCCAGCTTGAAAATTGTTAGCTTCTGTGGGGCCACAGGCGTTGACATTCGATATCACAGTAGGTTTCATTGTCAAATTCTAACTATGCGAGCTTGCGTTTATCGTTAAAAAACTACTTTTACACACTTTCTTATAGAAAATATATATTTTTTCGATATTTTTTTATTTTCTTTTTCTAAGAATTTTTTTTACAGAATAACTACAAAAAAACAAAATATTTTTTGCACTTTTTTATTTTTGTTTCCGATTATATGAGCCAGTTAAAAAAGAGCAAGCAATGGTTTTGCCCACTACTACTGTGTGTGTGTGTTGAAGTATATGATGGTGGAAAATTCTAGGAGCAAAATACGAACGAGCAAAATTTTATCGCCAACGTAAAATTTTTATTTAGTTTTAAAAAATTTTTATTATTTTTTTAATTAGTTTAATTCTTGTTTTTGATTTTTTACAGTCAGCAACGAATTTAAGTACCAGTATTGGTAATGGGATTCAGGTGTAATTCTATACAATAGATTTGTTTTGTTCATGTGTCACCTTATTGATATTAGTAATTTGTATATGTATCGTTTTCACCTTGATTTTATTTGTACATATGACGTTGCAAATGAATATTCGTTTTAATTTTATTTGGGATTGAGCAGAGAATTTTATTTTTAGTTTCTTATTAACTCTTGCCGATTATGAAAATATGTTTATTTCTTTATAACAATAAAAAACGAATTATGGATTTAGAAAACACAAATTATGTATTACCAAATATTAAAATTGTTGGTTAAGTGACGTCACTCTCACTTGAAATTTATTTATACATTCATATAATCGCTTACGTTTTTTTGCATATTATATTACTGCTATATTTTAACTTTAATTATTGTTACTGATTATTATGATAAACAAATAATTATCGTCGTGCTTCTCTACGGCTGCAATGTTTTTAATGATTTCAGTCGGTACCAGAAAGTAAATCTACTAGTCAATCGAATCGTTAGACTGAGGCGCAATAATTCATTAGATAAGAGCAGTTTAACAGCTGACAATTTTGGATATCTAACATGTAGAATTTAAATGTCAAAAAACATAAGAATATATGTATATCGCATGATAAAACTAGAAACTACACTTACAAATATTTCGATTTTGTATACATTTACATTCAATAAACTGTTCTTTTAAATATTATAAGTCTAGTTTACTGAAGTAAAATATATCTGCATTGTTCACATCAAGGTATACTTAACCAAGTGGCAGCGCTAGCGCAGGTGAACATTTTTTGCTTAAATTGTTTTCTTCTTTGTTTACACTTGACTAATGTCAAAATAATTTGTTTTGTTTACGATTATGAAAAAATTTATTTAAATTTATATTTAAGTGCTGTGTAAAGGGTGTTTGATTTTTTTATTTATTTTAACGATCATCAGTACATTTAAAATATTTACAATATTAAGGTTTTTCGAGATATTACTTAATTAAGTAAACTTAATTTACTGAGTAAAAATAACTATAATTTAGTATTTACATTAATGCAGTGTTCGGAAAAAAATAGGGAGAAACCTACTCCAGGTGTTTATTTGTTTATATATTGAATAAGAGATATTAAGCAAATATAAATTTTTGCGTTGAAATCTACAAATTAAATGTACACGATAAAATATTGATGGCTTGCGTCTACCTTTCCTATTTCAATTTTCTTTCTGTTGTTACATGTTTTTGACACTAATCATTATTTGTTGTTGTATTGTTGTATTTGTAGTCGTCGCGCTGCCATCTAAAAGACCAAACCAAGGCGAATCTATTATCAGGTGGCAGCGGTAGAGAATTTATTATTTTTTGCTGGTAGAAACGAATGTCAAACTTCATATAAAAAAAAAATGGTAAACAGATTTTTTATATATGGAGTTTGACAGTAGTGTACACGGCAAAAATTAATGAATTCGCCTACGCTGCCACCTGGTAATTGATTCGCCTTGGACCAAACTATTATCTATGGGAGCAACAGCGAAATTTATAGATGTACGCAGAGCATTCTTTTTGTTTAAAAATTATTGTTATTATTTATAGGACCGCACAAACTCATTTTTGGAATTTGATTACCTAATGCTAAGTGAAGAAGGTATTAATTAACAGCTGTTTTCGGGTAAATCGAGAAACATTTCACGTATTTTGAAAGAAATTGCGATGTTTGCAAAATCAAACAACGCAATTTCCGACGACAATATTACCGAAAAAAAGAATTGGTATCCTCCTCCGCAGGGGATTCTAATTCTCTAATTTTGCAAAGCAGCTCGGAAATTATTAGGACCACAATATTTAAATAATTTTCTATTAGGCAAAAATAAAATATAAGAAATTAAATTAATTTTTGTAATTCCACATTAATTTTCTTAAAAATATGTTTTCTTATCAGTGATGGAAAAGTTGTTACGATCGTACTTTTTTTGATAATATTTTATTTGAAAAAATACTATGTTAAGGCCTCATTAGTCTTTACTTTCTGTTGCTGTTCTGTTCCGTGCCGTTCTGCTTTTGAAATTATTGTGATTAGTTTTTCTGTAACAAAAATGCAGCTGTGTATAATAAACAAAGTAAACACAATACACAACACAACAAAAAAAAACTAGAATTACAATAACAAAAAAAAACTAGAATTACAATAACAAAAATAGGTTTGTTTACATTTTGCACACACACTATCAAACAACTTTCAAGTAACTTAACGTTGAATTCTATTTTCTACTGATTCGAACGGAACAGAACAGAACGTCAAAGTAATAACAAACCACAAATACACATTTTCCATTTAACAGAAACTGATCAGCTGATTCGTCACGGAACAGAAAGTAAAGACTAATTCTGCCTTTACTCCTCTGTAACATTTGATACTCTCAGTGACACGTCTACAATTTAAAACCATTGATTTTCTTTAATTAATCTGTTTTAGCATTTCCCCTTTATCACTTATAGTTTACGAATATTGTAACTCTAGTTCTTATGGTGTCTTATTATTTGGTTTTACATATTCGTTTTGTTATTTCACAATGTACATAGGGTAGCTGCATAAAAACAGCTGCTAAGTTTTTGTGTTTTTTTTTTTTTGATAGCATTGTCAATCTTAATACAAACAAGTAACTAGGGTGTCAGACGATCAAGTTTTCATTCAATTTTTAAAATTTCTCTCATTTTTTACCAATAAACTCTCACTTTAAAAACTTGCTGAGAATTTGCATTCAAATTACATTCAAGAAAACAGCTGATTAAAGTTTTTTTCTCCAAATAAATGTTATTTGTTTTCTCGTCGTCACATCTTGCAAAAAAAACTTGCTTTGAAATTGCGTGCAGCCTACGTCACAGCTTTCAATTTTTGTGAATTTTGACAAGCAGTATGTGTAAATTTCTTGAAAGAGAATTGAACAAAAACTTTACCGTGTGACTGCACTGTAAGAGAGCTATGCCGAATCTTATATTTCCTTTACCATCTATGTTAATCTAGTTTAGTGAAGTAACTCCAATAAAAAAAGAAAATATTAGGGTGACAGAGAATTAAAAAATAATTAAATTTGGTACTGCATTTCAGTGATGGGAAATGATATTTTCATTTGGTATAGATTTGGGGTTATTTGACTTAGATGTGATGAAGGAAGTTTTTTGTTATGGTCTTGAAATGTAAGAAAAAATTGTTTTTGATATAAGCCCAAATCCATTCTATTGGTGCTATTTATCTAGGGGCTATTTCAGTTTAAAGTGATATACCTTAAAAAGTACAAAATAAATTTAAAAAATTTGTTGTTTATAGGTAAAAAGAATTTTTATATATTGATTTATGGTTTTAGTTAACTTTTCTTTTTCATAAAGATTTTTTTGCTGTATAATAAAAATTAAAAAAAAAATAACGATTTGTTACTCTTGAGGTTAAAAAAATACTCTCAAAAAATTTTTTGATACCGAAATGCAAATATCGTTTCCCATCATTGTTTCTTATTGCCACGGCGCGACCCACCCTTAAAATGTCCTGTTCATTGAATCGTGAACCTCAAAAAAACAGCTGAACACACTTATCGATATATCTGAACCCTGAATTTGAACTTGAATAAACACATAAGTGTAACCGCCATGAAAAATTTAATACCCTGTTCGGACATGTTTTCTTAATTGATTTAAATTAATTTTAATTGCGCAATTTAATTGAGTGTTCACACACGCTCAATTAAGCATTTTCAATTAGCACAATGCATATTTATTTTATAAGGTAGTGTCAACCGCTGATTTCTCTTTTTATTACAAAAACAACATGGCTTTTTGTTCTTGCTTTGAAGTTGGATGTGTCAAAAACCATTTTCGTATGACGAAAATGTCAAAAACCATTTTCGTATGACTCTCGGCTTATTAATTTTATGAATTTTTTCTTCCCAGAGTAAACATACTTGTTGGCAAGGGTTGCATTTCGCATCTTATTCAATTAGTGATGCAATTATGTACTAATTGCTCGATTTACTAATTGACTTCTTATATGGTAAATTAAGCACAATTAAGGCCTTAATTGCGTAAATTCCATAATTGCGCAATTAAAGGGTATGTCTGGACAGGGTATGTTTGTGTCAGATCTGTAGGACTTTGTAATCTTTTAAATTATTATCAGAGTTGAATTTTTTAATATTTGGCAAAAAAGCGAGCGAGAAGATAACAAACTAATGTGCTGTTCAAGGCGAATCAAATACCAGGTGGCAGCGTAGGCGAATTCATTAATTTTCGCTGTGCACACTACTGTCAAACTCCATATTTAAAAAATCTGTGTATAATTTTTTTTAATGAAGTTTGACAGTACTTTTTATCAGCAAAAAATAATGAATTCGCCTACGCTGCCACCTGGTATTTGATTCGCCTTGGTACTGTTTCTGTATTACAAGCGAAAAACAGACTCATCTAGAAAATTTTTATAGGAATCACGCAAAAAATTAAGTGCTTGTCATACAAATTTTTTTTTACGAGTCCCCGCTGGTAATACACAAACTTCAAATAATAGTAGATATTAAACGGCTGCACAAGCATGAGAAAAATGTCTTATAAGCAATCAGGTAAATTCATGTCGAAATAATACAGGTGAACGCACGGGCGAAAAAGCCCATCAGCTGTAAACATTGCAGTTGTCAAAAAAATTTGTTAAAAATAAATTATTTGTTAAATTTTTTTAATTTAATTTTTTTGATTGCTAATAGAAAACAAAGTAAGTATTGAAATTCCTAGAGAAAACTACCACAACATGGAACCGTATTTGCAGTTCCTGATGTGTATAATCAAAATATGCGTAAAAAGATAGTGAAATTGTTGTTAACACATATATAATTTCTTGGTTTTTTTGTGGAAGATTATGTTAGTCTTCAAATGGTCAACGTGCAAGAATGGAACGATGCATGTGATTTGGGCAAATAAGTGGTACAAAAGAATTTTGGTCACTTTTCCTGTATTTTTATGTAACTTAATTTTTATAATTTTTTTAATCTGAATATTACAACCACTTTTTTCATCAAATATATTTTTTTATTTTGTTTATTTTCTTACAATATTTTTTGACAACATACATAATTTTGTAGCAACAAATTGCCTGTTGTTTTTTGTGTTGTTGGATTGTTGTAGCCGTGCGGTCACCTGTATTAATTCGCCTTGGGTAAATTTCAAGTAGTGTGTGTATAGAACACTCTCATTTTCAAACACATACTTCCCAACACAAATGGTTTGCTTCGCCACCAAAATAGAGATTAAAGAACAAATGTGTTAGAACAACATTGAAGTAATAAAGGCTGGTTCACCCACAAGTTTTTGAAACATTTTTGGTTCGCACAAAATTTTTTTTACGACTTGTTATTTGTTATTGTGTGAATTAAATTAGAAAAGGTTGACACACCATGTGAAATTTGTACAAGAGACTGCCATGTTGTTTGGAATTTGTATTACAAATTCAGTATGGTAAACTAAAAAATGTAAACAAAAGGCAAAAAAGAAAAAAACATAAAGAAAAAGAAGTATTGGCGGCAAAAATAAAAAAAACTTGGCCGATCAAAAAATTTTATATACTATTTGACTCTCGAGAAAATAACAATTTTTTTTTTTTTGAAAAATAACATATTAATAAGTAAATAACATATTAATATAAGGAGTATTAACTCGAAATCTTTTTGTTTGTTACCCAGGGATTTATATTTTACATTGAATATTCTGTTACGTTATACGTTATGTTATAAATATTAATTTTTTTTATTTCTTTATTTATTTTATTTATTTATTTGAATTGCTCCATACACAAGACTAAGAGCCTTATATTGCAGTATGGAACTGATGATATACAGAACATAATCATAAATAAATTTTTTTTAAAAAGAAATTTAAATTAAACATTAAAAAACAATAAAAACAAAAACTAAAAATTAAAAAACAAATTAAAATTAAATTATGTTATTATAAATAGAATGGATGTACGTGTCATAATATAATGTAATAATAATTTATGCTTTAAATTGTCATGCTGAAAACAGCCTAAAAATATTTTGTTTAAATTTTCGTGCGTTACTTATTAATTGAGAGCTGTGGGGTATAGAATTCCAGAGAGATACTGCAAATATGTAGAAGTGCCACTGTGAGATTAAACTTCTGTATCTAAGTGATCTTATTCTTTTGCCCCTGCTTATATCTGAAATACAAAGTTTACTATAAAGATGATCTGGTTTGTGGGTATATATTATTTTATGTAAAAAAACTAAAACTCTTATGTTTAGCAAGTTATCTAAAGAGAGGCCATATAATTGAGATGAAAACAAAGATACACTAGACCTCCTTTAAAGTCCATATACGTATCGGATTATGTTGTTAAACGCAACGTTCAATTTCCCTTTACTAACTGTATCGCATTTAGCAAATAGTTCACAACCATACAGTAAAGCGGGCACCAGATAAGTTTTGGAAAGTAGGATTCTTATTCTCATAGGTGTACAATGCTGCGTTCGCCAAAGAGTTCTAATCATAGAAAAAGTGCGACCACTAGCATAGTTAATATGGGTTGACCAATATCATGTTTCGCAAGTCGCTTTTGAATAACAATGCATTTAGATTTTCCTGGATTTATTCCTAAGCCATTTTGACACAAATATAATACGTGCGCCAAGATAGCGTCGAAGAAATAGCGTCGATTTTGGGAATTAAAAACCGGGAAAAAAACCGGGAAGTAAAATTCCCCGGGATCGGGTATTTTGAATTAAAAAATAATATTTGAATAAATTTTGGCGTCTAGAAGAAGAAAAATTGATTTATATTGTAAAAAAATAAACAAAACATTTGTGTATTTAGAAAATAATTATAAAAAAGAGTTTTTAATGATTACAAAAACCGTTGCTGACTTTTCCCTTAGAAACTATAACACTGTCGCCAAAAATGGCTATACATTATTAAAATAGAGACATTAATGAACAAAAATTGCCAACCGTGCAACAATTCCGCCGAGCCGTTTTCGAGAAAAGTGCCTTGATCCTGAGTGGGCCAGAAAAAGCGTTGCTACTGTTTTCCATGGAAACTATAACACTGTCGCCCATAATGGCTATACATTATTAAAATAGAGACATTAATGAACAAAAATTGCCAACCGTGCAACAATTCCGCCGAGCCGTTTTCGAGAAAAGTGCCTTCATCCTGAGTGGGCCAGAAAAAGCGTTGCTACTGTTTTCCATGGAAACTATAACACTGTCGCCCATAATGGCTATACATTATTAAAATAGAGACATTAATGAACAAAAATTGCCAACCGTGCAACAATTCCGCCGAGCCGTTTTCGAGAAAAGTGCCTTCATCCTGAGTGGGCCAGAAAAAGCGTTGCTACTGTTTTCCATGGAAACTATAACACTGTCGCCCATAATGGCTATACATTATTAAAATAGAGATATTAATGAACAAAAATTGCCAACCGTGCAACAATTCCGCCGAGCCGTTTTCGAGAAAAGTGCCTTCATTCTGAGTGGGCCAGAAAAAGCGTTGCTACTGTTTTCCATGGAAACTATAACACTGTCGCCAAAAATGGCTATACATTATTAAAATAGAGACATTAATGAACAAAAATTGCCAACCGTGCAACAATTCCGCCGAGCCGTTTTCGAGAAAAGTGGCTTCATCCTGAGTGGGCACAAAAAGCGTTGCTAATGTTTTCCATGGAAACTATAACACTGTCGCCAAAAATGGCTATACATTATTAAAATAGAGATATTAATGAACAAAAATTGCCAACCGTGCAACAATTCCGCCGAGCCGTTTTCGAGAAAAGTGGCATCATCCTGAGTGGGCAAAAAAAGCGTTGCTAATGTTTTCCATGGAAACTATAACACTGTCGCCAAAAATGGCTATACATTATTAAAATAGAGATATTAATGAACAAAAATTGCCAACCGTGCAACAATTCCGCCGAGCCGTTTTCGAGAAAAGTGGCTTCATCCTGAGTGGGCAAAAAAAGCGTTGCTAATGTTTTCCATGGAAACTATAACACTGTCGCCAAAAATGGCTATACATTATTAAAATAGAGATATTAATGAACAAAAATTGCCAACCGTGCAACAATTCCGCCGAGCCGTTTTCGAGAAAAGTGGCTTCATCCTGAGTGGGCAAAAAAAGCGTTGCTAATGTTTTCCATGGAAACTATAACACTGTCGCCAAAAATGGCTATACATTATTAAAATAGAGATATTAATGAACAAAAATTGCCAACCGTGCAACAATTCCGCCGAGCCGTTTTCGAGAAAAGTGGCTTCATCCTGAGTGGGCAAAAAAAGCGTTGCTAATGTTTTCCATGGAAACTATAACACTGTCGCCAAAAATGGCTATACATTATTAAAATAGAGATATTAATGAACAAAAATTGCCAACCGTGCAACAATTCCGCCGAGCCGTTTTCGAGAAAAGTGGCTTCATCCAGAGTGGGCAAAAAAAGCGTTGCTAATGTTTTCCATGGAAACTATAACACTGTCGCCAAAAATGGCTATACATTATTAAAATAGAGATATTAATGAACAAAAATTGCCAACCGTGCAACAATTCCGCCGAGCCGTTTTCGAGAAAAGAGGCTTCATCCTGAGTGGGCAAAAAAAGCGTTGCTAATGTTTTCCATGGAAACTATAACACTGTCGCCAAAAATGGCTATACATTATTAAAATAGAGATATTAATGAACAAAAATTGCCAACCGTGCAACAAATCCGCCGAGCTGTTTTCGAGAAAAGTGGCTTCATCCTGAGTGGGCAAAAAAAGCGTTGCTAATGTTTTCCATGGAAACTATAACACTGTCGCCAAAAATGGCTATACATTATTAAAAAAGAGATATTAATGAACAAAAATTGCCAACCGTGCAACAAATCCGCCGAGCCGTTTTCGAGAAAAGTGCCTTCATTCTGAGTGGGCCAGAAAAAGCGTTGCTACTGTTTTCCATGGAAACTATAACACTGTCGCCAAAAATGGCTATACATTATTAAAATAGAGACATTAATGAACAAAAATTGCCAACCGTGCAACAATTCCGCCGAGCCGTTTTCGAGAAAAATGGCTTCATCCTGAGTGGGCACAAAAAGCGTTGCTAATTAAGTATATGACGAAGCCACTTTTCTCGAAAACGGCTGGGCGGAATTGTTGCACGGTTGGCAATTTTTGTTCATTAATGTCTCTATTTTAATAATGTATAGCCATTTTTGGCGACAGTGTTATAGTTTCCATGGAAAACATTAGCAACGCTTTTTTTGCCCACTCTGGATGAAGCCACTTTTCTCGAAAACGGCTCGGCGGAATTGTTGCACGGTTGGCAATTTTTGTTCATTAATATCTCTATTTTAATAATGTATAGCCATTTTTGGCGACAGTGTTATAGTTTCCATGGAAAACATTAGCAACGCTTTTTTTGCCCACTCAGGATGAAGCCACTTTTCTCGAAAACGGCTCGGCGGAATTGTTGCACGGTTGGCAATTTTTGTTCATTAATATCTCTATTTTAATAATGTATAGCCATTTTTGGCGACAGTGTTATAGTTTCCATGGAAAACATTAGCAACGCTTTTTTTGCCCACTCAGGATGAAGCCTCTTTTCTCGAAAACGGCTCGGCGGAATTGTTGCACGGTTGGCAATTTTTGTTCATTAATATCTCTATTTTAATAATGTATAGCCATTTTTGGCGACAGTGTTATAGTTTCCATGGAAAACATTAGCAACGCTTTTTTTGCCCACTCAGGATGAAGCCACTTTTCTCGAAAACGGCTCGGCGGAATTGTTGCACGGTTGGCAATTTTTGTTCATTAATATCTCTATTTTAATAATGTATAGCCATTTTTGGCGACAGTGTTATAGTTTCCATGGAAAACATTAGCAACGCTTTTTTTGCCCACTCAGGATGAAGCCACTTTTCTCGAAAACGGCTCGGCGGAATTGTTGCACGGTTGGCAATTTGTGTTCATTAATGTCTCTATTTTAATAATGTATAGCCATTATGGGCGACAGTGTTATAGTTTCCATGGAAAACAGTAGCAACGCTTTTTCTGGCCCACTCAGGATGAAGGCACTTTTCTCGAAAACGGCTCGGCGGAATTGTTGCACGGTTGGCAATTTTTGTTCATTAATGTCTCTATTTTAATAATGTATAGCCATTATGGGCGACAGTGTTATAGTTTCCATGGAAAACAGTAGCAACGCTTTTTCTGGCCCACTCAGGATCAAGGCACTTTTCTCGAAAACGGCTCGGCGGAATTGTTGCACGGTTGGCAATTTTTGTTCATTAATGTCTCTATTTTAATAATGTATAGCCATTTTTGGCGACAGTGTTATAGTTTCTAAGGGAAAAGTCAGCAACGGTTTTTGTAATCATTAAAAACTCTTTTTTATAATTATTTTCTAAATACACAAATGTTTTGTTTATTTTTTACAATTTAAATCAATTTTTCTTATTCTAGATGCCAAAATTTATTCAAATTTTATTTTTTAATTTAAAATATCCAATCCCGGGGAATTTTACTTCCCGGTTTTTTTTCCCGGTTTTTAATTCCCAAAATCGACGCTATTTCTTCGACGCTATCTTGGCGCACGTAAATATAATTAGTTTTCTTACATTTATGCACATATGTATTTACTTCATTTTCAATTATATATGGCAGCACTGTTTTTACGAACAAAGTTTCTGAAATGGGTGAACCATGGTGTAGAAAACTCTCAGTAAACAATAAATTTCTCCGAACCAAAAATGTTTCAGAAACTTGTGGGTGAAGCAGCCTTAAGGCCAGTTTTTGACTTCGAATTTAAATGTCATTTAAATTTAAGTTCTATTTAAGTAAAAATTTCAGATTTTCAATGCACACTTAAATGAAACTTAAATGACCAATCTTGCACATTTAAAGTCCATTTAAATAATACAGTTTTACCATATGGTTATGGCATTTTTTGTTGTTGTGTCGCAAAACTAAACAAAAGTAAACAAATATTTTAGCCATTGATAGAACAATGTTTTATTTTTTGCATACATTTCTTAATGTGAATATTAATTAAAAAGTTAAATCAATAAATAAAATAAGTTTAGGTGGTGAACACATGAGTATCGCTGACATTTTTTAATATATTTAAAATATTTTTCACAAAATTTGCAATTCATTGTGTTTGTTAGCAGCTGTTTTTCATAAACAATGGAGTTTTATTTTGATATTTCGTAATGCTACCATATCTTTGTGATATTTAAATGAGAACTTAAATAAGAACTGAAAAAATGAAACTGCATTTAAATGCAACTTAAATTTAAATGAAAATTAACTAAATGAGTAAATAAATACGAACTCAAAAATTGGCCCTTAAGGTTGTATTTTTACGACAGATAAATTATATTAAATTATTAATCTGTGATTTTTACTATAAATTTTAACAAACTAAAATTTCGACTCAAGATGAAGAGAGCATTGCTCTCTATCTCTCTCTTTACATTAAGTAGCTAAATGAGTGTAGGCTGCCAGACACAAGCTTTTTTATTCACATAACTATAGTTGCCAGAAAAAAATTACAAACCAAAGTGGGGCTATAATTTTAATACATATGGTTACTTAGAATTGTTTTAACGTATATGCCAAAAAGTAATAACGAGAAAAAGGCAAACGTTAGTATATCTTAAAATATAAACAATCATTCTTTTTAATAAAGAATAAATTTCTGCACATATTTTTTACAAACAAAAAAGTTTAAGTATGTATATGGATAGTAAGTCATGATATATCAAGCTCCTACGCAAATAAAAATTATTGTTTTGTGCTCCATATCAAGTTTTATTTTTGAATTTGGCTCTTTTTACGATATGTTAAAGTTATTAGGAGGAGAAAATGCGGTGTCTGTAGCAACATCCTTATATTTTTATTCATTAATTTATAAAAAAAATACACAAATTGAACTGTCCTACTATTATATTTTATTGCTGAATACATTTTACAATATACATACATACATGTGGACATACTTATAGAAACATTTGTACTTATTGTAAAAGACATACACCTACATCACACTTTTTTTTCAAGGAACGATGTTCCAAATAAAATAACATAAATATAATGAATAATAATTAATCATCTGTGCTCTAAACATTGCTGTTAGGTGTAAAACAATATTAATTAAACCTAGACATTTTAGTCAGAAATAGTATTTAACTGGCTATAAGACCAAAAAATTCTGAGGTGTCGATATAACACGCCGTCTTGACGAGTCATTGATTTGTTCAACCATTGAACAATTTCATGTGCGCACATTAAAATGGCTTATGTAGTCCTTCGTTGTCGATGTCATGTTCTTGTTCAAACAGCGTTGTAATAACATTTGTTCATACAACGATGTCTGCCATTAAACATCACTTTCCTTTTAAAAATTTTAAATAAGATTCATGTATGTGATGAATTTCGACCGACTTCAAAAGTAAATCGAGTTTCCAAATCGATAAGAGTGTGATGAATTTCGATCGATTTCATTTTCCATTTTTGCTTTAGTTCCATGTTGTTTTAACAAAAATTGCAACCATTCCTTCAAACGCAACTTAACTTAAATGACATACTACAAAGTGAACATTGTGCAGCAATAAAAAAATTAAATAAAACCTATGGAATGGGTTTTATTGGATTTGCCGGAAAATATGTGAGATTATTTTTATCATAAGATGACATTGTTATTTAATTTATTTTTAGATTTATACAATACTCAATAAAGAAGGATTTATGATTGCTCTTAATAAGTTCGAAAATGTTTGAGAAACTATGTACGTCGATTCCAATTGTATTGCAATTGGCAGCTTCACTACTGCATCGTACATCAGTATCAAAATCGTTGAAAAAAATGTTAAACTGCCTGAAAAGAAAATTTTTTTATATATGGAGTTTGACAGTAGTGTTCACGGCGAAAACTAATGAATTCGCCTACGCTGCCACCTGGTAATTGATTCGCCTTGTTCTAGATTGTTATCTTCTCGGAGATGCATTTTATTCGCCTTGCACTAGAGCTGCAAAGCTATGGAGCACATTCGTTATTTTCGATACTTTGCTTAAAAACTATCGATACAATCGAATTTTTTTACATACTTTTTAATTTTTGCAGATACCTCTTCGTAAGGCTTCAAATTCTAATTTTGTGTTCTGGTCTGCTTTTAAGTGTTCTCTTATATATTTAAACAATTTTGGTTTCTTATTTTGCTATTTACTTACTTAAAATTGTCGCTTCACCTGTGATTTGTAAAGAGTACAGAGACCATTGGGTTGAAGTCGATACTTAGGGCGGCCGCCAGATTTAGATATCTATTTTTAGCTGGGATTTAATATCCGAGTAAATAAATTAAACAAGGTGGCACTATTTATTTTTTGTTGATTAACTTTAACATTACATAAAGATTACATAAATTAACTTTATTTTTATTTGTACATTAGCACGCAACTGTACAATTTTGCAGACGGCTAGCAACCTGCGTCATAAAAGTTGTTACAAATGTGCAAATTAACTAAATTCGTATTTTTTATATAACCTGGTCATTAATGCATTAATTGTTATTGATAATTTATTTAATTAGTTTTACATTAAAAAAGGTGCTAAAAACATTCACTGTATTTTAATTTCTGCCAACCCACGCGACGCCTCCTTAAGTCTCTTAAGCTGTTCGGCAGGCCATAGAAGAAGTAAATCGACAATCCTAGTTTTTAAATAAAAGAAAATAATTTTATATTTGAATACTAGTTGATTAAATACCTTTTTTAATACATTATGCAAGTTTGCTATTTTCTGTAGTTTTTATGTACTTTGTATGTACATAAATACATATAAAGTATATGTGTAAATAAGCAATTGCGGTATATGTACATACATATGTATGTATGTAATTATATTTACAAAAATTTCTCTAAACACGTAAAGTTATGATTAGTAAATACACATGTGTGCATAAATAATTTTTCCGATTCCTTCGATTGTGAGCAGAAGGGAATGAAATTATTCTCAGACTTACATACCAGAGAATGACAAAAGTATCATTTTAAGTACTCTTCAAGTATTTGAGACCAAACATGTATGAATGAGTATCGTTACAGCTTCAACAACATACCATACACAACATATTCATACCGATTTCAACTTAAATATGTACAAGTATTGACAGCTAATGAGTAGAGGCATACTCATACTTTATTGCACCAAGCACAAATAACTATAAGTATAAGTTGGATTGGGTACTTTCTATACTCATACTTATAAGTATTGAGTAGAAATAAGTATAAGTATGTAAATACTCTAAGTATACTTATAAGTATTTCTTCATAGGAATATGGCATGCATTGTTTTATAATGGTGTGAACCAATTTTATTTTAAATAAAGACTAAATGATAAAGACTAAAGAATAAATGGGATTGAAGTATCCATTGAATTGTCAAAATCTCTAAGCGTCCGTTTTTTAATTAATTGAACTTTTTTTAAGAAATAAAACTAAGAACATACCTGAATATAATCTTAAAAAATTTAAAAAAAGCACAGATAAATTGTCCTATATTTATATTTGTGCACATTATTGTATTTACTTTACATTATTAATAAATAAACTAATAAAAATCAATAAAACCGCACAAGAAATTCCAAAGCAAGTGAGTCTAAGCAACTAAAAAAGTGAAAATTATTAATTTTTCACCATCGTATCAAGAAAAAGTAAATCATGGTAACAAAAAAGATTAAATATAATAAAATTACAAAGTAAAAACTCTTTATTTAGTTTTATCTTACAAAAGAATCAGGAAAAACATTAAATGACTTAAAAGAGTTACGCACAATATTGTATGCACGAGATACTCAAACAAAAATATTTTAGTCAACCTTAATAATGACAGTTGTTTATTTCTATTGAATCTACTAAATTTAAAAAAAAAAAAACTAAGTAATTAGGCATTTGAAGTTTAAATGTCTTGTAAATTTCTAAACTTTATAAATTAGGTAAAAGAAAATCCTATGGAGATACACGAGCTGATATTCTGAGCGAGTATAGTTACCTAATAACTCCATTGAATGCAAATTTTATTCTTATTATCACATATCCCAGGGTGGCTGAGTAAACCTCTAATCCATGCAGAAAAATCGGCGTTATAAGGCTATTGACAATTATTTTTCTTATATAACTTTGATTTTTGAAGAATAAATATATTATTGATTTTTTCCAAATAGTATCAAAGAAAGTTATATTTACAAAACTTTATTCTCAAGAAACCTCAATTTATCATATATGCGTATTTTCTTAAAATATTTATAATTAACTGTTATTTTTGGCCCCCAAACTGTATCAATTTAAAAAACAAGTCATAAGTTGACTTTGAAATATACACATATGTATATGTACATATATATTTTATATCATTAAATGCTAAAATAAAAATTATGTATGTATAACTTTAAATAATTTTTTTTCTAAAACTAAAGACAAGAAAAAATCAGCTTTAAATTTATTTATTAATAATTTTAATTAATTAATTAATTAATAACAACAGTAGAATAAAAAAATTAAATTATGATTATGATAATATATAAAAAAGGTGTGTATGAAATGCATGCACAAATTTTACCAAAAATTTATTTTTTACAAAGAATTCAAAAATATAATATTTCAATAACTGGAATTCTCCACAATTAATTTTTCTTTAAATTTCGTCGTTGTTCTCCTTACTGTGAATTTAAATAACTTAATGAATGTTAAATGGTTAAAGTATTAAAAAAATTACTTAAAGGTTTCGTTCTAAAATATATTATTTTTTAAATTTTGTTATTTAATTTTTTATTTTATAAAGCGTACTTTCACGGATCTAGTAAGCAACTCGGCATATATGCATATATGAGATTGTTAGTTTATCTTGTGTTTTTTATACTGGTTCGCCATGCCAAATTCAGGTAAAGCTAAACGCGGTAATAAAAAATTTGTCAATTATTTACTACATTTTGGAAATATAATTTGCACTTCTAAGAAAAAAAAAACTCACTACCTGTTCATTAATATTTAGAAAAAATATGAGCAAAATTTGTTCATTTAGAACTTTTAAAGTATTGCAATTTTTTTTTAAATAAAAAAGGGTTAATAAACTTTTTATTTGCTGCAAACATCTTAAGTAAATGCCATAAAAAAAAAACACCAAATCAACAAAGGTACTTTTTGTCCTTATAGAAGGTTTTAATATTTAATTATTTATTAAGTATTTCTTAGAATTTATGTCGTTTAAACGTATTGTCTTAACGAGAATTATAAAAATTTTTAATAAAATGAAAATAAAAAACAGATAGTAATGATGGAAAATATATAAAAATTTAACTGACAATTGAATAAATATATAACATTTAATTTAAATTTAATCAATTCATTCTAATAAAAAAAAATTTAGATTTTCTATTTAATTTCTTCTACCTTTTTACCAATCTTTTGCTAATGTTCAGTTATAATCAAAATGTTGAACATTCTACACATTTTTATATACATAGTTCCTATAAGTACTTATTTTACTTATAAGTATTTCAACTACTTTATTAGTATTTTAACTACTTTGCCATACTTATGAGTATTTCAACTACTTTATGAGTATTATAAGTATTTTGCCATACTTATGAGTATTATGTAGTTATAAGTATGGGTATGGCAGATACCCAACTCATTAGTTGTATTCATACTCTCATTTCATTTATATTTTTAAGTTCGATGTGTATAAATAATTTGTGCTATGGGTATTGAGTATACTCATACTTGTTTGATAGCAAATAAGTAGATGTAAGTATTTTCTGTATTACAAGTATGAGTATACTCAATACTCAAAAATATGATTAAATAATTAGTGTATCTTCTTTATAAGTACTTATTGTCATTCTCTGTTACATACATATAATTAGGTTGTTTTGCTTTTGCTAATCCATCTTCACGTTTTTAATGGTAAAGCTCAAAATATTTTTTTTACAACTTCACTAACGTAAGTTATAACAGTGCATAGTTTGTTTCGATAGCTTACAAAGTTCAAACGGTCACCTAACCATTTTATAGAAATTGCATTTTCTACCGAATGTGATACGGTATTTACACTATGCATGAAAACTATAATTCATTTGTAGTTATTTTAATATAACAAATGTTATTTTGAACTAAAACAAAAAATTAAATTTTTGAAATCTATAATAGAAAAAAATGCTTGTGCTTGTCATAAATATTTTTACTAAAATATGCCTGTCATTCAATCGAGAATAGCACTGTAGAACTCGGATTGAATAAAAGTTTCCAAAGGTTTGTTTTTCTAAGTCTTTAACTGATTGATCTTTCAAATACAGTTACCAGAGCTGCGCTTTGCACTGCTGGTTTTAATTGTATGGTATCGTTTGTACTCCCCTTCTTTATTGATGTCTGTCGTTTATATAGCGACTGAGATACTTCATTTTGTTTAACGTATTTAAAACTTTGTTAAGCTATAATATATGAAGCTTCTCCCACTTGTTCATTGAGAATTAATTAAAAGTCACAATTCGATGGATACGATCGGGACGAAAAGTTTAATAAATCTTATGATTTTTTTGATGTTTTTAATAAATAGAAGTAAACATACTGTGTCATGCATTAAATGAATATCGCTGGTCTTATGTAGAAATGCCCTAACCCGAATTTTTACGAAAGTGAGTTTTTTCGTGATTCTATTATATATTTAATACAGATACACCTTGTTACAAAATTATAATGCGATATTATCAAAAATAATAACTTAACAGACGAAGGTGTCTGTAAAGTTACAAGGATACGAGTTATGGCGTTTCTGCATGGTACCAGCGATATGTACAGCTTTTAAATAATAATAAGCTGGAACATACATTATGCAGCTTTCAACGAAGCAAATTTCTCTCTTTTGCTGAATAAATACTTACCAATTGCCATCCAAACACCGAATCTTATCCAAGTCATAACATCTAATTGAATCATAAGATAAATGTTAATGAATATGCTTATAGCCGGCAATAGAGGCACCAGTGGCACATAAAATACACACGCGCATAATTCTCTTGGCTGAAGGCAAATGCAAATTAATACCACAGCAGTGAATATACAAAGGGCAATCATTATAATCAGTACCCAGCTTTGATTATTAACCAAGGCGTCATAAGCGTACATGAGTATTAAACCAATGCCAGCCGAAAGAATACCTTTAAACAGATTTTAATAAAAATAAATTATCAACTTTAATAATAATTGTGCTATTGCCATTTAAGCATACATTTAACTTACAGAACACAGTTATGAGTACGCCTACTATCCTTGTCGACAGTTCATTGGGCATTATTTCTCGTCTTGAGTTGAATAGTTGCAGCAGGACTGTTTTCAAAGTCAAGCGTTCGCCTGTTGTAGTCAGTAGTGAACTTTCGGAAACAAAACGACCATTGGTATTGCTGCTTTCATTCTCCCCCATATTGCTATTTGATGCCAATTTCCCAAAAGTATCGGTATTATCCATATATCTTAATATGGTTATTGAAATTGCCACTACACTATATGCCAGTAAGGTGCCAATGGACAAAAGATTTACTAGTTGAGCCAAATCAAATAGACCAGCGATAAGAGCTAAAATGAATTAAAAATAAGGAAAACAACAACAAACAAAAACAATACGAAGTATTGTACCTGTTAAGATGGCGGCTACAATAGAGCCAACAACCGGAACCCGATATCTGGAATGAATTCGACCAAAAACTCTAAACATAAGACCGTCTTGTGCCATAGAATACATCACTCTTGGCAAAGGAAACAAAGCTCCAAATAAGCTCGCAAGCAATCCTATTAAACCACCAATGGAAACAATCCACATGGCAAAATTCCAACCTACCACCCTAAATGCGCTTGGTAGTGGGGCATTGGCATCTTGTAAGTAGTAAGGCACCATTAGGGTAATGACTGTCGAAACGCCAAAATAACATAAAAATATCACCAACAAAGATAGTAAAATAGAGCGCGGAATATTTTTACGAGGATTTCGAACTTCTTCACCAGTCGTAGCAATGCAATCGAAACCAACAAAACCAAAAAAACAAGTAGCTGCTCCCTTTAGTGTACCAGTAAAACCAAAGGGAAAAAATCCTCCAATGCCCAAATTTGTATCTGGAGGTAAATCAGTTCTGTTGACCGAATCAACATCAATTGTCCAATTTGAAAAATTCGCTTCAAGTAACATATTGAAATAAACATTTAATTGCGAAATGTTAGGTTATATGTTAATAAAATTTAATTTACATACACACGCACATACACATAAAAATTTTTATATATAAAGATTTTAAAGCATATGCACTGTGCATCTTATTATGTTATTGTTAAAAATTTTTACCTTTTATTGAGCCAGCTATAATAACAAAAGATAAAATAAACAAATTAAGAGAGGTACAGAAATTATTCGCCATTGCTGAAGTTTCCACACCAAAGGCCAGCGCAACTGATAGGGAAAGATTAACAAGTAAGAATTATTTGTTTCTCCTACTTTAACCCTTATGTGAGCGACAAAAACAAACAAAAAAAAAATAGGTCGGTACCTCAGTACCCATGTACAAAACTGTATAAATTTATACACATTTTTTCTGTAATTTTGTAAATTTTGTTTTTTTTAATTAGATTTTCAAAAAATATTACAATCAGCGTTGTGTTCGTTATGAAATTTCACATTTATCAATCAATGCTGATCAACACAAAAAAAAATGAATATGAATTACTCATCCGTTTATTGAACTTGTTATAAAAAGTTAATTCTTTTTCCCGTTGTGCACGTGTTGGCACTCGAGTGCACTTTCGCTCTCATAAGGGTTAATTTTGAACTTACCACCAAACACAACGACTAGGCCACATGCGAAGAAATCAAAGTAGCTGCCCAAAAAAGAAATGTTCATCGGTGCCATTTCAGCAAAAGTAGTTTTGAGGGTATCATTGATAAGTGTATCTAAGTAAAGACTTATACCTCTACACACGCTGGCTGTACCAATCATATACTCCAATATTAGATTCCAACCAATAATAAAAGCAGCGAATTCCCCTATGCAAACATAACTGTAAACATACGCCGAGCCGGCTTTGGGTACCCGAGCTCCAAATTCTGCATAACAAATACCTAAGCAATATATATATATATATATATATATATATATATATATATATATATATATATATATAAAAGAGAACATCCGACGGACATAAATTAAAATTAATATTTGATAGATCATTGTATAAACTAAGGAAATAAAATGTACAAAATTTATTAGCAATCAATTTGTATACAAATTACAGTAATAATCGTTGAAAATAAACGTATTATTATTAAGTTTTTTATACTCAGCCTATTTTTGTTTAAAGGAGAAATTCTCTGCAGAACAGTTAAACTGTTAAAATATTTTATATTGGGGATACTTAGTAAAATTTATCTATTATTTAGTAATTTTGAGCAACGCCCTCCGTAACTGCTTCCAAGTTGATTCTCTGTACTGTTGTATTTGTATTTTTCAAGTTCTTCATTTTAGTCTAATATGTTTTTAATCTTTTTATTATTCTTTTAAATGATTTCCACTGTCACTTATTGATGATACTTTTTCTTGTATTAATTAATTATATTTAATGATTTTGCCAAGGAAATTAGATTATAATACCAATCAATAAATAAGTTAAAAATTATAAGGAAATGCCAGTTTCGACTCGCGCTCTTTCGTAATAGTAAACTTGATTGAAATTCCAAAATAATGCAAAACAAATCATTAATGTAATATTTCAGAAATTCTGTGGGCAAGATATGGTTTGATATCAAATGCTATAATTTGTCAACCATGATCTTATATTCACCTAATTATTCAATAACAATTTTTAAAACTGACAATTGTATTTTTTAACCAATACATACTATAACATAAACTACAAAATGTCGAAGAAAATTTTCAGTTGTTAAATTAAAAAAAAAAAAATTTTTTTCTGGGTCACGTAATTAAAATATAAAAAAAAAATGAATAAATAATAAAAATATATAAAATGCGTTTTCAGTAATTGCATATAATTTTACAAAACCGATCTGGTTTGAAACCAACATTGCATTCCTTGAGAATAAATCAATAATCACTTATCCAATTTATTTTTTTATGATTTCTAGGGTTTGTGTATTATTAAACATCATATTATACATTTCATTATGAATAATCACTCAAGATTAACATCCATCAATCGTACTTACCAGCCAACAGAGAAGCCAAAGCTGCAATGGCAAAGGATAACATTACAGAAGGCCCTGCTTGATCTTTCGCAATTTGTCCGGCCAACACATAAACGCCAGCTCCCAGAGTTGATCCAACGCCTAGAGCGGTTAAATCATGCAAGCCTAAAATACGATTTAGTTTACTCTCACCTTCTGCACCATCGTGTGACAATTGTTTTCTCCGAGTTAAGACTTTCCAATATGAAATTTTTTGATCCATTGTGGGAATCTTAAAAAAATAATAATTAGTGAAATTATAAGTAGAGACATATTTAAATTATTTGCTGCAAAAATTTTGATTATAACTTTGTATTGTAAATAACAATTAAGTTTTTACACTGCAATTTTTCTTTTATAATTATGTTGGTATAAAAGACTAAAGGTTTTAGTGACGACTATAAAAAAAGTTTCGGTACGTAAAACAAGCAGAGATACGTTTTTTTAATCCAAAGATTTCTTCGTTGGTTTAAAAAAATTCCAAACCGGCAGCAATTTAAAGTGGGTTTAATTTTGTAAAATGTTGTGCTTGATTGCCAAACGAGCAGCCGAAAATATTCTTAATACATACGTTTGCATTTTATGCTCATTTTATATTAATTATATAAACATGCTTATATTTTTTTCTTTTGTTTCTATATTCTTATCACAAAAATTTGAGACTTTTACTTAGATACAAGTCGAATTAAGAATAGTTTGTGCCCATCGCCGTGTTTTTTTTTTTGTTTTTCTATTAACAAAATTGAATAAATTAGGAAGCTACGCTGCACCTAACTTTCTTTTGGCGGCATTTGAATGAATCTTAATATTAAAGTTATGTTACGACGGCACTCTTTTGAGCCAGTCTTCTAACGAAAAAAAAAAACAAGTCAAAGTACGTAAAAACTTTTTTAATTCTGTGAATATTTCCGATTAGTCCGATTTTGTTATATATATAAATTATCATTATGAACATTTATTATTTGGACCTATTTTATGTTAACTTACTTTAATTGTGCTTGAATGTCTAATTATAAAGTAGCTCAAATATTATTTGATAATTAATCATTTACACATAAATTTACGTATTTATAAAAAAAACTGTTTTGATATTCGTTTTAAAATAAACTTTTCATAAAAAAATTTTTAATGCTGCTTACCTTTAATAAAAATAACGTGGATTTTCTTTTATCTAATTTTAAATCTGATATTTTTTTAGCTCGTTAAGAAATAAATATAAAATTTTTATATTAATATTAATAAAGATATTTTTTGAATTTAGTTTAACCGTTTAGTTCAACGTTTGCCGTGCTTTTAAACCAAAATTCATGCCAAGATTTTCTCCTTAAAAAATCCAGACAAAGTCAGAGTATCAAGAACGTAGTAGAAATAATTAATGAGGTGTCTCTGCATGTGTGTGTTAATGTACCTACTTGCTCTACATAAGCACAAAGTAACACAATAAAACAAACAAAAAGAAAACCATCTCACGTTCTCAGTACAATATTTGTGCAGATTTATATTATGCCATTTTTCAATCCTCTTTTAAAGTTTCATCAAATATTATCGCGTCCCTTAAGCCTGGTACTCTGTTCAGTTTTTCATGCGGAATGTTGTCAAACTACGTATGTGTGTATGTATGCACATAATAATTTCTATGAAAAACTCATGAAAAAATGTTGGAGCAGTAGAACTCTCTGAAAAACATATGAAACATTTTTGGACACATTTTCTAAAAGCCGTGCAAGTGGATTTTATTTCGTGCGAAATTTTAAAAACAACTGGTCACCTGTCCAAGAATGCATGGCGTTTAAATAAATTTAAATCTGAAAAAAATTATAAATATCAAAATAAAAATATTAATATAATTGTTTAAAAATAAAAATAAAAAGGGGAAATTGATCCGAAAGAAAAAGGTTAGTTTCTTTTGTTTATGTTTTTAAACCAATGTACATAGTTATTTTTAAAATAATATATGTATGTCAATGTAAAATTTTCGATATGAATTAATAAATGATGCGCCTAAATTTTTACTAATTTGAACAGAGTACTAGGCTTTAGCGGTAAAATTTTTTATGCCATCGAAATTAGTACATTTCGCTTTAAATTTTATAGGCATTCGTTATTGTAGTTTTTTTGTGTTATTTCAAATAGTACATACACAAACAACTAAACTTATGTAACGAACGTACACAAAGCAAATGTGAAAACATGTGAAAACAAACATTTCGTGGTTTAAATTGGCACTTTTTGTATCTCAGCAAGACTGATAAGAACACAAAATATTATACGTATATTCAGACCAGAGATGGCAAATTGGTACAAATAAATAAAATGACACACTTAAAAATTATTCCCAGGTTTACGTTTACAAATTTTTATATGTGAAATCTTTAAATTATTACTTATTATTCGAATTAGAAAAATATTGATTAATTTATAAATTTATATATATTATTGATTTATCAGGTCTGTTCTGAAAATCACGTGAATTCAAATCACGAACGGTTTTAAAATCACGCAGACAATTTGGTGCTGTTCTGCAAATCACGTGATTTTCAATTTTTCGGCGTGGTTTTAATTTTTCGAAAATAGGAGAAAACGGCTTTTTTAGATTTGTGTTGTGTGTTTTTTTATATTTGTAATTAAAATATTATAAGTGATTTAAGTAAGTTAAAATGTGTGGAACTAAAATAAACTAGTGAATTTTTATTTGTTTGTAATACATGTGCTTGTGCATTTACTTATTGGTATTAATCGAAGGTCTTAAAATTTGGCGTTCAAATTAAAATTGAAAATGTGAAAATTAATGAAAAGTTTAGGAAGTTGCTACTATTTTATATTTTGCACTTAATATTTTCTAAATTTGATGCTGGAAACATTAGCATAAATAAGATAAATCTTAAATGACATTTTATACTCTGATAATTTTGCAACACTAGAATATTCTTTGAAACCACAAACCAACTAACCGCTAAAATGAAAGAGAAAATCACGAGCATTACTAAATAAAGCAAGACGATTTTTTATAAAATATGCAGTGTCTTTGAAAATTTATGATTAATTTCGTTGTTATGTGTATAAAATCTAATTTTTTGCAAAAGTAAGAAGAAGACATATTGTTTTAAATATATAATGCCATTATTATTATTTCCTAAGCGAAATAATTAGAAAAAACGAGCAAGTGATTTCAAATCGGCAGTCATTTTGCTAAACGTTTTAGATCACGTGATTTTAGTATATTTTGTACGCAGAACACCTTTTGCGTAATTTGAAATCACTTTGACAAAAAGTGATTTGTAGAACAGACCTGTATTACTTAAATGTTCCGAATGAGTCTTTCACTCATCTCGCATTTGCCTAACTCAATTCGTTATTTTCAGAAACTTCTTAATTCCGAGTCAACAGCTCGTACTTCCAGTGTTGGTCCTATGTCCATTTTTATCTTAGGATAAGTGACATTTTTAAACTGCGAAATGTTTAAATGTTGTGTAAACGCCTTATTTAGCTTTCTTAATAATTTTGTATTGAATTTGAAAAAAAGTTGATGGTTTTCCAATTTTTTCAAAATTAACAAAAATACCCACTTGTCGTAACTTTGTTACAATAAAATAATATTGTAACAGTAACTATAAAAAGTAAAATAATAAAAATTCTATAAAAAGGTTTAGATTGACATTAAAATTTTCACTTTTATTTTATAAAATGTAAACTTTTATTTTATAATTCGTAGTCAGAAATGGTTAATGTCTGTAGTTATGTTGTTCCATAGGTTATTTCAATATGTGTTTTAAAAAGGAGATATATTCTTATTTATTTAAAATATAAAAAAAGATCCACTAAGTAAACTTGGACATAAACGGAATTTAAAATGGCGACAAAAGCTGCACATATTTTCAAAATGAGTTTAAAAACCTTGTGTTACTAAACGAGCTGACAAAGCGCTATAATTGCAGTGTAAAATCTTGAGTTAAGTTTGTTAAACAACTCGCTTAAACACGTTCTAAACACATACTATATAAATGTGAACACCATATTAACGCTCCAAAGATTTTTTCATGTATTGGATACTGCATTTTAATGGCATTTTTTTTTTACAAATTAAACGAAAATTTCTCAACGTTTTTAACAAAATTGATACGAGTTTACCAAATTCAAAAAAACCAATTGTAATTTTAGAAATAGAAACAAATTGTCGGAACCTTAGTATAATACTCATCTATTTTATTTAAATCGTATACTTCAGCAATTTACACAAGTGAAAGTTTATGTGTAAGCACTCTCTTTAAGTCAACAACATCAACATATGAGCGAATGTGTGTGTATAACTAAACATTTTTATTTCAATTCACTTGCAAAAAGTATTGTTTGACTTTAAAAAAACGTATAATGTGTATATGACTGTGTATATGTACACACAACTGATAAAGGCACGTGTTGAGTGTATGAGTTTCAAGTCTCTCATTGACAATTAATTGTTAATCTTGTCTTCACTGGTAGACTATTACATGTATCGTTATCTCTTTGATACACAAACAAAAGGACTTGTGTACCCTTATAATAATATTAAAAAAAATCAAAATTCTTTTATTTATCTACAAGTTCCTTAAGATAAAAATATATGTAAAAGTACCAATATCTACATACATATGTATATGTACATACACAAACATTCACTTTGTTTCTACTTAAAAACAACTTTTCTATTGTTTTGAATTCTAAAATGTCCAGCGGCTGCAAAAAGTACATTATATACGATAGACGAAATACTAACAAATATTTAAATGCAGATAAAAGGGTGATCCAGACGATTTTTGCATTGTTTTAATGTAAATGATAAATACACCATATATAAATACATATACGAGTGTAAGTATATTGTACTGTTCTTAGACGATCTATTATAGCATCTATGGTTCTTTTGTTGTTTAAGCCAAAAGTCCAAATCCCGCTTTTTCACGTCATACTTTCCTTACGTGTTTTTGCGTTGCCGGTTATGTGCGAAACTTTTTACGAAATTGCGTTTCGTTTTGTTCAGCTGTAGCCTAAATTTGTTGCGTCAAATAAAAGCAATTTTCGCAAAAATATAATAGAACAGGTAGGAGTGAGGATTTTCAGCTTAACAACTCCAGCTATTATAATCATCCGATACGCCTAGTAAAAGCTGCGAGTGAACACTTGGTAAAAAAATTCAATTATTTATTTTGGTTTCTTTTTTGGAAACCGTATTATAGTTGTTATCATTTGATAGTCCAACATTTGTTTATTTTGTTGAAAAGTAGAAACTCAATAATTTTAATATAAAACGGTACTTTAAACAGTTTTTTTGCGCTTTTTAATGCAATCAAATATAAATAACTTAGTTTGTATTTTGTATGATCATAAGAGGAACTTGAGTACTATAAATTTCGTCGTGTTGCAGTGAGGACATAGAGTTAGGTTTGCTTCTTTGACGAGATTCCAAGTCTGACAGAATTTTTATATTACGACGACACAGAGTGCTGTTTCGAATACTGTAGCTAAAGAATATAATTAAGCCGATAGCAATCCAAATACTAAACCTGACCCAGGTCATAATGTCCAATTTTATCATAAGATAAATATTTATTAGCAAAGAAAATCCTGGAACCCATGGAACAAAAGGAACCCTAAAAGCAAGAGATGAGGGTCCAACGGGTTGGCATGATATTATTATTAAAGTGATAAAAAGCGAAAGCACATTAAAAAAGAGCTTCAGCATGTCCACTTTTGTAACATCTGAAAAATTATTTCTTTCACATGAAGTCAAAGTCTGGGTTAATAATATGCATTGAAGAACTGAAACAGAAAAAAGCAAAAAATGTAAAAATATGCCATCAAATAGATATTGTCATGTTATTTACCATAAAAATATATCATGAAAGTTACAATTCTAGTAGTCCTTTTTGTGGGAACAGTTAAGTTGCTTGTATTAAATAACATTCCAAATAGACCACAGTTGGTGTTATTGTAAACGTTTGAGTTACGGCCACTGACTAAGTGGCGACTATCTCTTTTCTCATTATTTTCGTAGCGTAAGATAAGTACACATGTTGCTACCATGGAGTAGGCCAAAAATGTTCCAATTGACATCATATTCATTAATTGCTTTAGGTTAAAGATGGCTGCAAATGCTCCTGTTAGAAATCCAGTAAGTAGGGTGCTATTTAGAGGTGTTTTGTGTTTTGAACTTATTTCACCCATAAACTTGAATAGTAAACCATCATTTGCCATGGCGTATACAATTCGGGGTAACGGAAACATTGAACCCATTAGACTAGTACACATGGCGCAAATAGCTCCTATCGAAACTACGTATTTAGCCACCGTCCACTCGTAAATGCTAAAGACATGTACCAAAGGAGCACTTTCATCTTGTTCATAATACGGCAACATCATGGTTAAAACGGTAGAAATTCCAAAATAAGCCAGAAAGACCATTGCCAATGAGGTGATAACAGCAAACGGAATTGACTTTTTAGGATTTTTAGCTTCTTCTCCAGCAGTTGCAATACAATCAAAGCCAATAAAGCCGTAAAAGCAGATAGCGGCCCCTTTTATAATGCCTGCAAAGCCGTAGGGTGCGAAACCCCCCTCACCATAACCGGCTGGTATTGATGACTTCGGCAAAGACCAATTGCTGATCGAAACTATAACCATCAAATTTAAATGTTTTGTTAAACCAGATGTATTTATTTTTTCTCACCTTTGAATAGCCCAGCTCCAATGACAAAAAGGACTACGCTTAAATTGAGTATCGTGAATATTGTATTAAGCCGTGTAGATTCCTTTGCCCCCATCGCTATGGCCCAAGCAAATACAATAGTTACGCCAAAGGCAAATACATCGGGATATTTATTGAGTCCATCAATATTTATTGGTAAATTTGTGCTTAAGAAATTTTCCATAACATGCCCACATAGACTATCCAAATAAGCACTTAAGCCCTTAACAACGCTAGCTGAACCTAAAAAGATCACATATTTAAAAACTTGCGATTAAGTACTTGTTGTCGTGTCTGATATCGAAATTGGATTGGATCATGCTTTTTTGGTTTGCATTGATAAATAATGAAATTAACCAACCAACAATCAACACCAATTAACAAATAAAACTTATTTATATACATACATTTATGATTTACATATTTATAAATCAATTAGCTCAATTAACTGTTAAACGCGCAAGGCAGGCAATAACTTTAACTTATTTATACAAAATAAAAATAGTAAATCTTTTGGGAAAAGAAAAAATTTTATCTGAATCTAAAGTTTTATGCCACCAGACTTTTACACACAGATGGAATGAAAAAATATTACCACCCATACATATAAACATACACACATACATACAACTTAATAATGCAAGTACATTTTTTGATCTAAAACATAATTTTTAAATAACTTAACTTACCAATCGCATATTCTAATATTAAATTCCAACCGATAATAAATGCAATGAATTCTCCAATTGTGACATAACTGTACACGTAAGCTGATCCCGCTCTGGGAACGCGTGCCCCAAACTCCGCATAACACAATCCGGCAAAAATTGAAGCAATAGCAGCAATAAGAAAACTGAAAATGATGGCAGGACCAGCATAAATTTTCGACACTTGCCCTGCCAACACATAAACACCGACTCCCAGAGTGGATCCAATACCTAAAGTCGTCAAATCAAAGGCCGACAAAACTTTCGCCAGTTTTGATTCACTTGAATCTTCTATGGGTTTTTTACGACTAAGCGTCTGATACATGTTTTTAAAATTGGGATAGGGCATCCTGAAATAAGTTCCAAACTTATTCTACAATTGTAATAAACGGTTATTTATTAAAAAAAAATTATTACTTTCTCAATAAAAAAACTGAGTTTAAATTTTTGTTTATTAAAGCGTTAATTGTTTTTCTCTTTAATTTGCAGATCTTTCAGATTTTTCGGTCACAAGTTTTGTTTCTATAATTGTTTAGTTAAAAAATGCGCTAAATACAAAAGAATATACATATTTAATTTACACTTTCATACGAAATGTCTGTCTGTAACATATAAGACAGTAATTATTTTTTATTCGAAAAATATCTGCCGCATTAAAGTTTAAAAACAAAATACTGCATTATAATTTCACACAATCTCTTTTATTATAATTTTTTTGTTTTAGTTTAAAAAATTTCATGCATTCGATGAAATTCCTTTTATCAATTTAAGATCAGTTTTCAAAAAAGTCGCGTGTAGAATGGTTCAAATAAAAACTTTACTTCAATTTGACGTGATTTTCCTTTAAATACTATTCTTAAGATTCTCAAGACAGTGTTGAATAAGTTGGTATAAAGTATTTATGGTCTTCAGCTTTACTGAGTCCGAAAAACGAGGTGAAGTTGAAATAGTAAACTAATTTAGGCAAAATACTCTGAAAGCTTTTTGAAGTGCGCGTGTGTTAGTGTAGTGTTTGTGCATGTATGATATTCTGCAAATAAATTTATCTGGTTTTAAGTTTTCATTCATTGCGACATTATTAAATACTATCAATTTTTATAGATTCCTTTTTCACTCATTAGTCCGCTAGTATTGGCGTTACTCGAGAACTAAACTCAACCAAGATCACTCATTTAAACGCAAAAACTCAAATTAAATAAAAAAACAGATAATTTTGCACTTTTATTTTTTCAAATATAAACATCTTTTCTATTGTATGTATTTCGATTAGATCGAAATTTGCGTAAATGTCATTTTTTTACTTTCGTACATAAAAGTTGCCAGAAGGCTATAATGTCTGTCCGTCGCAGAGCTGTATTTCTTGAATTTGCTAAAACTAAAAAAAACTAAATTCAATAAATAGTTTTATAATGGATTTGACTTTTTTGATTTTAATTATTTATTCGAGATTAAACAAGTAAGAGTGCTATATTCGACTATTCTGAATCTTATATACCCTTCACCATTTATGTAAATCTAGTTTAGTGAAGTAAGTCTAATCCAAAAGGTACATAAATATTGGGGTGATAGGGAATTAAAAACTAAGAAAAAAAATAAAGTACTTCATGTATATAATTTCATAAAAATGTCATCGGCTATTAATGGGTTAAGAGTTTTTAAAAAATGTTTGTAGTTTCTTAAAGATCTCTTCAAAAGCTTTAATATAATATCCATAGTGATATTATAAAAAATTTTAAAATTTCATAGCCCCGTAACTCGGAAAATATGGGCAAGCGTCAATTTTTTCACTTGATATCTTTTAATATTTTTTTAATTCTCTATCGCCCCATATATGTATATTTTTGATTGGAGTTAGTTTATTGTACCAAATGGTATGAAAAAAATACAGGTAGTCTTGGTGTTTTGTCCTTTACCACGAAGGGCATGGACCGATCTAGCTGATTTCCATTAACACTTATTCGTTACTATGTCTGATTGATTGGTGTATTTAATTTTTCTCTAGCTAATGTAGTGCCTCGGCAAACTGGATTTCAACACAACACACGGACGGACAGACGGACATCACTCAATCGAGTTCGCTATGGATAAGGAGTCAGAATGTATATACTTTATGTTGTCGGAAATGGATCTTGTAGAAATTACAAACGGAATGACAAACTTAGTTATACCCTTTATCTACTTTTTGTGGTAAAGGGCCTGATATAAAAACGACTACTTTCGTTACTTTTATTTTATGTATGAAGGAGCAGCAAACTAATGAATAAAGTTACAGAAATAAAAATTAAATTAAAATATTTAATAGAAATAAATGCTTGTTTTGCTGAGCTTAAACTAAATAGTAAAAAAGCAGTCGACTAGCTAGTCGGTCTGTAGTGAAAATTGTATATTTCGGAAAAGATAAACAAGAGCATAAAAGTCAACAATAGAATAATATTAGGTCAAAAAGAAAGACAGAAGTGTTAGGACCATATTTCGTAATTTTAATTTTTTCTACCATTTTTACATTATCTTTAGGAAGAGAAGAATTAATCAGACATTCTAAATCTAATTTGAATTCAATATATATATGAGGCCTTAACATCTTTGCCGCTTAAGATACACAGATATGCAGTATTAGAAAATTTAAATTATATCAATGATATGAATAACAGCGCATAATTCAAATTTATTGTATGGCTTAATATTACTTTAATTAGTTAGTTTTAGCGATGTCTGACTGGGTGTCTGTCCGTCCGTGTTAGTGTTGAAATCAAGTTGGTCAAGGCATTAAATCAGCTGGGAAAAAATTTAAGTACGCCCATCGATCAGACATAGTTTTGAAAGATTTGCTATTTAAAATCAGAAGGATCAGTCCATGTCCTTTGATGCAGACGGCAAAATATTGCGCCTGCCTCCGATTTTCCATACAAAGAAAGAAAAAATATCAAGTGAAAAGAATGGCTTCGCCCATACCTTCCGAGTTATGGAACTTTGAACTTTTCATAGAAAAGTACGGTTGTGCAGCATATTTTTTTTAAATATCAATATGAGTATCATTTAAAAGCTTTTAAAAAGATCTTCTGGGAAATACTAAAATTAAAAATAACTTAATTTTCTTCTTATTTTTTTAACTCTGAACTGAAGTTACTTCACTTAACTAGATTTACATATGTACATATATGGTGTAGGGTATATAAGATTCGAAATAGCCGAGTATAGCATCCTTACTTGTTTTCAATAATGCTGAACGAATTTTTATTCAAGTAAGTTTAAATAAGACTAAAATTTAAAATTACTTGAAGATATTGGAATTTTTATTTACAAATAAATATTTGTAAACAATTTTTTAGGAATGTTTTGATGAAAATTCTTATTAAAATTCTTATTAAAAACAGAGCGGTATTTTGTTAAAAGGGCTGATAACATAACAATGATTTACAATTTTAAATCAATCAATTGTTTTACGATTTTTCTTAATTATTATGACCCCATGTTATTTTATCTTTCTTTTAAGTTACAAAATAATTTACTTTATAATGCACTTAAAATAACAGTTGATAATCAAATTGTTTATAAAATAAATTTTCTCATACCCCAATAGCAAGATGGTTTTATTTTCATACTTATATAGAATTTGATGAGATCGGCATTTAGCTGTACACATGTATACATACGCATAAAATATTTTAAAAACAATACAAAGCCAAATTGAAAAGTGAACGTATACGAAACTTAGCGTAACCACTTACTTTTTTGTTGCTGCTATTTTTAAAAATATCATGAGTTATCATTCTGTATCAGAAACATTAAAAATACGTATTCAACTCACCCAATCTTTGGCAACAAATTTTCCATTTTGAACTTTTTCCTCTGTTACTACATTAACTAAATAAAAAATGTAAATTGTTTTTAGTTACTTAATTAAACATTAGGGCAAAGAAACACGCAGCATTAGGAACCGGCAAATGACATTTATATTTCGTTTGTTAAAGAACGACTGCGCGTTTATAGAATTTGTTAAAAGCTCTTGGTATCTTGTAGATACTTGTTGTTTGTTGACAGCTGTGGCAGTGATGGGATATAAAAACTTTTATTACGTGCGGGTTTATGTCAAAAACGTGCCAAAACCCATTGAATAGCGCCAAGACTTGATTTTTATTATTTCTTTCTTTTTATATTTAATGTGTGCGCATTCTTTATAAATGTAAACATATGTCTTCCCACCACTTTTAAGATATGGCCTTATGACCCTTAATCTCAAAGGGTGCTGACTTAAGAGCAAGATCTCTACAGTGCAGTAGTTCCAAAAAGCGAGCAATAGTACAAAAAATTCCCTCATTTTGTTATAGTTGTTTTCTTAAAAGAGATTTTTGCTGTGAAAGAGATTTCGAATTTTAAAGTAACAATTTAAGAATTTTTAAAAATAGAGTCACAACAAGAAAGTTTTATGTTTTTATTTAAAACGCACAAGTTAACAAATGCTATTTTTTAAATATACTTCACTCCACTATCAGGTAAATTTTTTATTTAAATTATTGTTATTCATTTTTCCACTAATACATTGATTGGGATTTTTTAGTTCATATTTGAAGCTGTTAATTGAGCTTATTTTTTTAAGTTGTAGTTCTCTACTCACATACATATGTATAAATGTATGGATGTCAGAGGTGCCAGAAAATTTTGATAAGAAATCGGCACTTTTGCACAAAAAAAAATCGGCTTTATTGGCACTTTAATTTTAAAAATTTGCAAAAAATCGGGAAGTTAAAAAACACATTTTGTATACAATAAAACATAACTTTTTCACAAAAAGTTTCAAAAAATTTATCATTTTTGCTTTGATTCTTATATTAACTCTTTAACCACTGAGCCCGAATACATCTCATCAAATTTCAAAAAATGCTCTCCATTTATAAATTCCGTTAAATAAAGTTCATCGATTTTTATAAAATTACAGTTCTTAGAAACTTTTTCATATGGCTGTGTAGGTTGTGTATTTCAGTTGACTCACTTTAAAATTCTGTTTATACTATTAACAATTTCAAGTATATATTTAAAGAGGATAAATAAATTTGATTTGGATCGTTTAAATTTTGTATAATTGTTTTTGCTGTATCGATTTGATCAACATTAGCTGTAAATTAAAAGTAAAATCTTAAGGCGTCATACAAATCTAGAATTCAAACACCTATTGCTTCAAGCGACAGGCGTTTGGCTTATGTTTTTAATTCTGGTAATTTTTTTATGTTTTAAAATTGTTAAAGATTTTCTGTAATTAAAGACAAGCATATAATGCAAGTGAGTGCCAAACACATTTCATAATAAATAAATCTGAAATATTTTTTTTTAATTTTTGCAACTTAATTATTTGAGACTGTCATTACGGCAGCACCGAATCCTATCAAACTGGAATTGTAGTTTTCGCGATTTTGTGTAAAGCTTGTACAAACATTCGGCATAGCATTATCTACTTTTATCAATCGGAGGAACGAGTTCTGTTTTTAATTTTACACATATACGAACAATCAAACACAATAGCCCAATTCACAATCTTGTGCAAATGCAATGATGCAAGACCATTTGCCTAAGATAGTGAATTGGGCTAATGACTTGCTTTTGCATAGATCGGTTGCTTCATTCACGCCAGCGAGAACTTTATATTTTTTAATAGCTCACATACAGTTAAGAACTGTTTTTTGCATAACAGCTGGCTTATTAACAGTTGTCTCTTTCTAATGTTACAAGTATTCTAGTTTTGCCCAAAATTAATAAATTATTCTTAAACAAAAAAAGTTACCTTCTAACAGAGTTTATAAAAAAATCGGCATTTTTGGAGCCAAAATCAGCAATCGGCATTTAATTAAATCTGAGGCGAAAAATCGACAAATATGGCAGGCCTGATGGATGGATGTATGTTTGTAGTGATTTCCTTGGCTTATTGCACAAAATTAATAGAAACATAAGTATCTATAAAGATACATGTAAATTTATTTCAGCCAACACACTGATATTGATATAAAAACGGCTACAACCCTGCCAGCATTTTATGTGAAAATGTTCTAATTTTGTCTCATTTTTTAGGTAAAATAAAGAGAAAGAGTAAAAGTACGTAATTTTACCGAAAACTTAGCAGCGCCCTGTTTTATGTGAAAAAATCTTTTAAAAATTGAAACTTATGTTATTTTAATACTGGACATATTCAGCTATTATGTATTTATAATCCACGTTGAAAAAAAAGAATAAAGAAAGAATTTGATAAATAGTTTTCGAGTTATGGTAAAATTAATAACGTTACTAAGCGCATTTTTTAAAAATAAACGACTCAAACCCTTCGTATTCGGTCTGCTTTTTTGCACCACAAAACCGATTTCATAAAAAAAAATATGTCAATCGATCAGATATAGTGCCGAACGATGTGCTTTTGGAAACCAGCATGATCGGTCCATGTCCTTTTAGACATAACTCTAATTTTTTCATGCCATGTGGAACAATAAAGTAACTCCAATCAAAAAAATAAATAGGGAAATGGAGAATTAAGATATAAGAAAAAAAAACATCAAGTAAAAAAATTGGCGCTCCCCCATATTTTCCGAGTTACGGGGCTCTGAAATATTCAAATTTTTTAAAATATTAACATGGGTATCATTTTAAAGTTTTTGAAGAGATCTTTAAGGATATACTAAAATTTAAAAAAAAATGCTTAATGCATAAATAGCCGATGGCATTCTTATGTATAAATTTATATATGCAGTATCGATTTTTTTTTATATTTTAAGTCTCTGTCAAACCAATATTTGCTTTTTTGATTGGAGGGTGAGGGGTATATAAGATTTGGCATAGCCAAATATAGCACTCTTACTTGTTTATAATAAAATTAATATTTGTTAGCCCATTCCATCAGGAACATCCATAAGAATGTAGAATCTACATTCGTCTTTTTCTGTTGGGATGAATCTTTATTCGTTGAACGATTTTCCTTTCTCCAGGAAAACAGTGCGTCTCCAAGTAGTCTTCTGTCTTCCCCGCGAGCGTGCGCCATGTGTGTTTCATTGTAGTGTTGCGTGGCATATTTTGTCGTATGGCTTGCGGAGAGTGTGGCCTAGCCAGTTTTTTTCCTTCTTCTTATTTGCGTATTAGTGTCTCACAGATTTGCAGTAGTCCATTTGATATTAATCTTGGGCGCACCATTTTTAAGATATTGCGCATCTGCTTGTGAACCTTAACAATTTACGTTTAATAGTTTGATTTACCATGTTTTAGAGCCATACAGAAGTATCGGTTTTATACACGCGTTTTATAAATGTATTTTAGTTTTTGGCAAATGGGCGTCATCATTGTGTTGGGCTTTGATTAGGTTAATTAGTTTCTGCGATACGCCATTACTTTCTAAAGCTTATCCCCATATTTTTACTCTGTCTATCGCATCAAATGCTTTTTTCAAAATCAACAAACGTTAAGTAGAGCGTTGTATTGTACGCGTTTAATTGTTCTATTAGGAGGCGTAGGCTGTTAATCTGGTCTACACAAGAGCAATTGGAGCGGAAGCCAGCTTATTATTTTCAGAAGTGTTTATCCAAAGGCTCGAGAATACGGTTAAGTATTACCTTTTTAAGTACCTAACGCACAGAGGGTGTCAGTGCGATACCTCTCTAGTTACTGCATGTTGTCAGATCTCTTTTTTTAGGTATTTTATTTATAAGAGACTCTTTCCATTCCTCGGGAAAGGTATCAGTCATCCATATTTTTGTGAATAGAGGCTGCAGTATTTTAGCCATCGTAGTAGAGACAGATTTGTAAAAGTCGGCGGAAAAATTGCCGATGCAGGAAAATCTTCCATTTTTTAGCTGCGCAATGGCTTCTAGAATTTCGTGGAGAGTGGAAGTATATATGCAGATTGTTGTTGTTGGGAGTTTAGTTTTGGTAAAATTATGTAATTAAACATTACCATTTTTACAATTTTCAAGATTATAAAAATGGACATTGTACCTTTGAGATCAAATATCTATGCTTCTCGCTTTAAGTCAAGTAAAAAAAAATACCTATTTTATAAAAATTATACAATTAAAATTTTATTAATATGTAATCAAAAATATTTCACATATTTTTAATTATTATATTGCTAAGGTTTCTAATTTTTCAAAATATTAGTATCAAATTTTAAATTATAACCCGAACATTTGTTAATTAGCAAATAATCTGGAGTATGAAAAATACCCTGGCGAATCTTTTTCTGTATTTCGTTATATTTAAGTTCACTTTTGAAAATATCCGTTTAATTTTTCGATTTTTAAAACATTTATTAAAGTCTATGTGGCGGAATTCCCTAAATTAGTCACTTCATTGTTTTCTGTTAAATTTGTAAAAAGTTTCATTAGAACTGCTAGTGAAGAAACTTTTTTGTTAATAACGTTTTGCGGGTTAATAAAAAAAGCTTTTTTACGGTTGCGTCGCTAAAGTCAAATCGCTTTGTTATTTGTTAACAGATCTCAATATATATATATATATATTCAGTAGCATTTAACTTTGTATCGGAAATTTTAATTTTTACAAATAAACCTCATCGTCTTTTTTCACATGCATATTCTTTTTACAAAAAATGTTTTTCAGATAGGAAAATATGTTTAATAAATTTTAACAAACATTTGCAATATTAATTTTGAGGGAACATATTTAAAAAGTCTTAATTTTAAGAAAAAGACTTTCAAATATTATTTTGATTAAAAAATCTTTTGAATCAAGGTAAAATCTTCATTCTGGCAATAAACTATTTTTATTTGTTACTGACTGTGTTTTTGTATAAAAGGTTTTTGTATAAAAGAGTTTTTTGTTGTCTTTTTTGCTTTGTTGGTTGAATATAGTTCTCATTTAATCAATTTGAATTAAGATATAAGAATTTTGAATTTTTTATACAAAATTTGGGTAAAATCCACTGAAGAGTTATATGAGCAGTAGCGAAATGGCCATGTGGATATGCTTTCCCCCCAGTAATATTAATTATTTATTTTATTTAATTTTAGTTTTTAATAATAAATATTTCATAGGAACACATTTATTTGTAACTAGCAGTGCCCCTCGACTTCGTCTGCGCGTCATTTCTAATTTTCTTAAAATTCTTATTTAAAAAAAAAAATGTGTTTTTAATTAATTATTTATTCTGTAGACAGTGTTAAGAATTTTTCATTTAAAACAATAAAATATGCTGACAACTGTGTTACTACCATTATACCGGTAAAATTGAGTGTTTTCAAATTGTTATCTCTAGTTTCTATACGAAATTACATATTTTTCGAAAAAAAGTATTCTATATTTGAACCAATACCTCCTTACAAAATTTTATTCGAATTCATTCAGGAGTTTTTTCGTGATTTGAACACACCTAGACACAAAAATTCAAAAATCATTTATGTACAGAAATGACCCCGTTACAGTTATTATTATTATATGTGTATTGTTATATGTTTAGATATTTTCTATCACATTTCTATTGCAAAATTTTTGCAGTAATCAAGAAACTAAAAACGTTATTGTTTTGCATAAAATAAATATCTAGAGAAAACCACACCACCCGAAAATAATTGAGAATTGGTTTTTAAAATCACTAATTATTAAACGATATTGGGAGTTGCCAGGTAAAAAATGTAATTGTTTAAAATATTTATTAGCTATTGAACTGTTATCATATTTTAATTATTAAAGTTCTTTAATAATGATAGTGAATTTTTTTTAAATATGGCCGTGTTTCTTTTATTTGTGTTTCTAAAATATTTTTATTTTATTTTTAGAAGTTTTTATGAAATGAGGAATGACTAAAATATTATTAGATATCAACCAACAATTAACAATAAATTAAACTTTTATTACAAAATGTTATTGACCATTAGCTTAATATTATTTAATATTTAGATTTCAAAATTATTTAAAAACTAAAGAAATTTCTATTTATTTGATAATTAAACTGTAAAACACAAAAGAAAAATCTAACGATTCGTTAAAAAGGAAGATCAGATTTCTGCAAATTATTTTCTGTAATGGAAAATTTTCCATAATAAGGAATAATAACTTCAGCATCGAAACTTAGTTACACTGGCATTCTGAGATGATGCAGAGCTGGTGAAGAAGAGCGCTGCGCTTACGGACGAAAACGTAAGGGAGCAAATCGCTCACGTACCCTTAATTTTAAGTTTTTTTTAGGTTGGATTAAATATTGGGAAACTAGATTTTCCGATGGAGGAAGTTCTTCAGTTTCAAGGTCTTCAATATTACTTTGGCCAAAGCTTGTGGCTGGATTGTATCTATTGTCTGGCTCTTTTGTTTCAGAAATATTATCAGTTTTTGGTGCTCCATACGTTTGATCTGGTGTAGATACTGGAGGGCCATAGGTTAGATCAGGCGTTGACTCTGGTGGAAGATAAGTTTGACCAGGTGATGGTTCTGGTGAGCCATAAGTTTGATCGGGCTCAAATAGAGGAGCTTCGGTTTCAGTGGGTAAATCAAAGGGAATTTCTGGAGTAACACCAGCTGGTGGATAAGGTGCAGAAGAGAGTGTCGCATCTGGTATTTGTTCTTGACGTGCAAATAATTTTTTTATATTTGTTAACTTCAAGTTGCCTAGACGTGTCAATTGTCCAAAGCGTGGAGATTCAGCGCATACCAAAGCAAGTGTTATGCCAGCTATTGCAATAGTTAAGTAAAACTTTGCCATGTTTATGATTTTTATTCGTATTTCTCAATGCTGCTCTGCTAGTTCTGCTACTGCTGGTGTTGTTCTTTTCCAACTGTTAGTTGTAAGTCATTTGATACTTTTGTGTTTGAATTATTTGTCTTTTATACAGCAATATTTAAGTTTCATTGATTGTTTTCACATTAAATTAAATTCATTTTTATTAATATACCAACAAGTGTCAATGGCAAACAAATTTTGGTGGTTTCATTTTGTAAGTATGCAACGTAACAGTCAACACTTCATTGTATTTGGTTATGACTTGAGTAAACTTAAATTGATATTACTAAACTATTAACGTCCAACTTTGATGGTCTCTACGTGATTATAAATATTTGGTTTGGTCAAGTTCACGAAAGATTATTTCTCGCAGCTGCAATATTGTTTCAAGTCTTTTAAACGTTCATCTTTCGAACGATTTTATTTACAGTTTGCAGGTAAGACGTTAATTATAACTTTATTTTCCCATTAACTTAATAGTTATATAACTATTTTCTTCCCTTTTTGCATTCAATTTATCTCAGTTTTGTTTATGCTAATTAATTTGATAGAAGCGAACGAGGAGTTAAAGTTTTAGAAGCATTATTCAAATTCATTAATATTCTAATGGCATAAAAACAAACCGAAGTGTCGCAGCTCATAATTTAAAATCATAATTAATTTTTGCTTATAAATTATGAACAACAATCATGTATTTTTAATGTAGAACCAATAGTTTTACAATAAAATTTTAAATGAACATTATATTTTGTATGTTTGTAGTTGTATTCCTAAATATGAAAATGTTATAAATGTACGAGTAAGTATGTACATATGGCTTCCTTAAATAAACTGCTTATTATTGTTAAGAGAGTATATTCGTATAAAGTAAACAGGAATTCTTAAAAGTCGTATTAGTTTATATTAAGAAGCAGTTAAGACAGCAAAATAAATCTTCGGAATGGCTCAATTAAAAAAAATTTTGCTAATTATGTTGGCATTAATTGCTACTGCCTGTTCAGCAGAATCGCCTAGATATCGCAATTTTTTGACTACAAGAAAATTTCAGCATTTAAAGCAACGACCAGCAGTTCAACAGAAACGCAATCTTCTGGCTAGACAAGAAGCTGTAACACCGTACCCTACTGCTGATGAATTAAAACCTGAAATCCCTTTTGAAGAAGAAAGCAGACCCGATGAAGTATATGGCCCACCAGATGAAACCTATGGGCCACCCAAAGTCGATCAGTTACCTTCAGAAGAGGCTCCTAAAGAGTTTATTGCCAGTGTCGATGCAGAAGAATTTCATCCCACTGAAGAAGAGGACAGCCTCTATGAAACTCCAACACAGGAAGAACAAGTCTCAAGACTAACTAGAAAGCAGAAAACAAACAGGAAAAATATTTCATCTCGCTTATTTCAAAAGAGAAAAACACGAAACTCGCAACGTTTGATATTGGCTCCTTTATCTTCTCCGTACAGAGCTCAGTCTCAGCAATACTATTTTTCGAACCAGCCTCTTGTTAATACTGCCTACTATCAACCTTGGTAAGGTAAAGATTTTATTTCTGGCAAAAAAACAACCAAATCGTAAAACTAAAACACAGAAATGCAGCGTCTGTATAGACTTTCACACAATAATTAATAAATAATAAAATTACAAAACAAAAAAAAGTTGGATGTTTTTTGAAAAAAGCAAACAGGCTGTTAAAAACATTTAGGTATTATTAAAGTGTTTTATACTTAATTCATAACCTTGAATCAACTCGTTTTGGCAACTATTTTTAAGAAAATAAAATAACACATTTTTTTATTTAAAATTATTATTTAAGATTTAATAGCAATAACAATAATAATTATAATAGTAAGATGTCGTTAAAGGGCATAAGGACATAAAAGGAATTGCAAAAATTTATTTCATTTCTGTATAAATGTGAATAACTTTAATTTAAAATATATCCTACCACGCATAGAAAGGTAAGCAAAACGTCGGACAATTACACAAATTATGGATTTTTAAAAAAACACAGGAAAATTGGATATTTTATTCTTGAGTGCGAATATCCATTAAGGCCAGGATTCACTATCTTACTCAGTCGTACGATCTGTCAAAAATTGCATATGTGTTCAAAAAGTATGATAGCGTAGACTAAAAGAGTATGGGTGTGACAGACTTTTTGATAGATCTGTACGATTTTCATAAAATATTTTTCTCAATGCGATCAGTGTTGATTTTTTTAAGATGTAAAGAAAAAACAACAAAATATTAAAAATATATGTTTTTGCATCTTTTTTGTATAATAGTGTTTAAAATAGTAATTTAAAAACGACTTTTAAAGTAGGACAGAATTCTTTCAGATCTTTGTGTTATTAAATGGTACGATTGTGTATGATAGTGAATCCTGGCCTTTAGTGGTAACTTGAAATATAAAGGTTTTCAAATTGTAAATTTTAGTGCTAATTATCCAAAATATACACTTTCTAAATAATGTTTCAAATTAACTTGCAATACACATTTAAGAAACATTCAAAAACATCGTTTAAGAACAAGAGAAATTTTTTTTATTATTCAAAAAACTATTATTCTCAAATATCTTTAAAGTCTCAAATATCTTTAAACGATTGTGATTTCTAACCTGTGTCTGTGTCTGTGTCTCTGTCTGTTAGGTATGTTATTTCAACAAGTGTGAATGTAAATATGAGCCCATAAAAAATACAAATAATAGAAATGATAAGAAATAAAACAAAATTTTCTTTGAATTCAATTAAGTTGAAATTTTCTTAGACTACACCTTATTTTATAATATTAGTGAGAATAAAACTATTTTTAAATTATTTCATTTTAACTAAAAGTAATGAATTTAGCCCAAAAAAGAACCTCTCGAACTTTGAGCTTCTCCAAAATTTGCAATAGTGCCATTTCGCTGTGCTTCTATCGCTTGATAATTAATAAACCAAAATGGTCTCTTGTCTATTGGAGTCTGATTTAACTGGTCGATCAATAACTGATCACCATGGGCATCTAATGGCACTCCTAGCGGTTTAGTTGTAGATGTAGTCGATGATAGTGAAGGCGTTGTAACTGCATTTTTATCTGTTTGACCAAAACGATCTTCAAATTCCAGAGATGTGCCAATGTGGCTGGTAGTTACAGGTTTCGATGCCGTCAAGGCTGTATATACCGGCTCTGGTAACACTACAGGATAACCAACTGGAGGCTTTTGAGGCTGACCAAAAGGAATTTGGTTCGTTATATTGGGAGCGTCCGCATTACCAAATCGGTTGCTTATTTCATTATTCGTGGCAGTAGTTAAAAGATATTTATCTTTTTGATTTAACCCGTTAGGGGGACGATTGCCCGCAAATGAAGGCCTTTGTGCCCAAGCTGTAGGCATGACTAATATTGTTATTATAAAAACACGAACTGGGTATTTTTTTATATTTTTAGCCATTAAATATGTAATATTTAATTTTAGTTTTATTTTTGTTTTTTTTTTATAATAAACTTCTTTGAATACGAAACTAGTTTATCTTAAAAAGCTTGTGGATCAAAATCAATGCCTGTTTGTGTTTTAATTTGTTTACAACTGATACTTTCACGTCTGGAAATCAACTGATTTGTGCTCATCACATCTTTTATTTATAAATATAAACCTTAGCAAATCATCAGCTTTTTTAACTCTCATCTCTTTGTATTTACAAGTAAACAGTACTCTGCCAATTTTTTTTTTTTTTTATTTATTTCAAAGATGATAACACTTTTGCTAGTATGCCCCAAGCAAAAGGTGAGGCAAACAAACAGAAGGAGAGCGTTCTTTTTTGTTAAGCTTTGCACACTCATTAAATTTTTTTTAGTGTTATTATTTTACATTTATCTTCTTGTTTATGTCTTGCCTTTTTTAAACACTCTACTAGCAGTAAATATCGATCGACATTCCAAGATAACAAATTTTTGCTGATTTTCTTTTAAAATGTAATTATGACTAAAATCGGTCTATTTGACTTTTAGAGTATTTTGTTAAACTTTTGAAGGTATTAGGCAGTAAGTAAGCTTTTCAATATAATAATTTAACAGCTAAACTTAAATTACGCGTAACGCGCAATCTCTCTGTCAAAAATTCTCGTGTACATACAAAGCGTATGAAGCAAACCATAATAGCGTGGCGTCAAAGTTTAGCAATTGGAAAATCCAATTTTGACAGCGCGTTAGGAAGTGAAGTTGGCTGCTGGTTGGTTTGTTTTGTTTTGTTATGGTTGAAAACTTATGACAATTTAATTAATTTTAAGTCAATCTATCTTATACAGCGGATTTTAAAAAATAAATTGGGTTAACATTAATACAAAAGACACAAAGTTGACGCTCTTATTTAGGGATGATATTCCAGCGCAAAAGCTATGCATCAGATTGCTTTGCGTCTTATGCGCTAATTTAGGTTTGGCTTTAAGAAATTATATTTTTTAAACATTTTATTTTTTTTAAGTTAATATTGAGTTAATTTATTTTTGCTTTTGTAGTAGTTTGTAGCGAATAAATATTGTGGACAATTCATTCATTCTTTCTCTTTAGGGTTATTTTATTGTGTGGTTTTGGGATATTCCCAAAATACGTCAGTCCGAGTCATCCTTAAACACAAGAGTAAAAAAAAACATACGTAAGTAATAAACTTATAAGGCAAAATAAATATAAAACGCAAACAATATATGTGTATGTATACATGTACATGCACTACAATGTATTGATTTTAATACTAAAACAAAGAAAACACAAACATTATCATTGTGTTCGTGTAATTTAAAAATCATTTTTATTATGTATTTACCAAACACCTTAATGTACTTACCTCGAAAGAGTTCTTTCAATAAAGTTTTCAAGAAGAGATGCAAAATTGTATATTTTTAATGAGGAAATACATACAAATATTTCATGGGATTGATAAACAATGATTCCCGGGTTTATTTCAAATGACGTCCGTATGTACAGCGTCGTGTCTGATTCATAATCAGCGTCATTTTGTAACATCTCAGCAAGAAATGGATGACCGAAACCAAAATATGTAAACACAGTTTTTCAATAACACATACATATGGAACATTATTTTATATATTAAACGGCTCACAAAGAGACAAATTGAAAATTATGTACGACAAAATTATTTAAAATTAAGTGAATTGAAATTGATTTTGGCTTAAGTTTTTTTTTTAATTCTTAAAAGCCTTTTTTAGAAATTTAGGCGACCGTTTTCTAAAGAAAACAAGAAAAATTAGTCACCAGCAGAATGTAATGCAGCATTTCATACACCCTATCTTTCTAAAGAAAATAGGTTTTCAGAACTTAAAAAAAACAAATAACCAAAATCAATTTCAATTCACTTACAAAATTATTTACTTCATATGTACGGATTCAACAAATTTTAACAGGTGCCGCAAGGTTTTAGGATCGCCGATTACGAATTTGATGTTAATTTTTATAAATTTAAAATGGCGCATCTAATGTGCCGGACAATTTTTAAAAAAATTTATCTAATTCGCTTAAAACTTAATTCCTTTCAAAAAATTTTTTTTTAAATTATCCCGATTAAAATTATAACTGTATAAAAGAGCCAAAAAAGTCAGCCGTATACAGTAGATAAAGAAAAATTGAATCATTGTTTAGTAATATTTTTTTTTTTTTGCTTAACACATTTCCTGCCAAGTTGTGAATGAGATTGTGTCATTTCTATGCCACGTGTACCATTGTCGGCGCACGGTAATCACTTTAATATTTTTCTATATGCGAGGACACTGCTCACAAATTACTGTAAACATCATTACGTCGTATTAAACAATGTTAACACGTATTAAATTTTCGATGAAAACATTTTAAATTCAAAAAACAGCTTGGAGTATAAATAAGGCTTCGTGAGTACCGTTTTCGGTACACGTGGCAGGGAACGTGTTAAATTTTAATTTTTGTCTTTACTTTATTGTTTAGACAAAATCTTTAGTTTATCTAAAATGTTTGTAAAAAGTTTTCTAAAGAGCAAAGTAAGCGGTAGCGAAATGGCTATCGAGACGTGCTTTCACCCTCAGTAATCAATATCGAGAGAATTTAAAAAAATACCACAATAAGTTTTTTAAAAAATAATAAATTTATTTAATTCTTTTAGTTTTTATCTTCTTTAAAGAACAGATTTCAGTGCACCCAATATAGTTACGGAATTCCCTTTTCAAATATATTTTCGTGCGCGAAAGTATTTTTTGAGAAGACCGCAGTAAATGAAAAATTTAACTATTGCGGTTGTGTTAGTTACAAATAAGTTACGGTATTTCCCTTTTATATTTTTTCGTAGCAGTTCAAGTATCATAAGAGGTGAAAAAAGTATTTTGTTATAAAATTGCACAGAAAAAAAAATCCCGAAATAACAGAAAATGTCACTTGCAGGTAGGATTTTCAGAATAAAGTGTACCACCAAAGGTAAATATGCTCTATTAATTAAAGAGATAAATCGGAGGACCTCCGATTGACTTTTCAGTTGTTTTTATTTCTTTTTTTTAACTTGTAAGGAAAAGTCGTCGAACTGAGTAGAACTTTTTTTACTATTTTAACAATAACTGCAGATCAAATTAGTTACCTGATGCTTAAAAATATATTGAAGAAACATTAAACTGTAAATTTACCAAAAAATTGTCAAGTGCCGCAACGCTATACACACCTACTTTGGTGTAAGTTCGCGTAACAGATATAATAGTATCTTGAACGCACCTGCAGACTAATGTGATGCCTTAAAAAAATAAATATTTATAAGTTGTTTGCATACTGGTATATGAAACATATTGAGGGCAATAATCGTTACATTAAACAAAATAAAAAATTCCATTTTTGTTGTCGTAATTTAGTTATTTTTCCAAATGTGTGACGTTGCAGTTTTTGGGATGTACTTATATGTTTAATTTTGGGCAACTGCTTATTAAATGTTTTGTAAATAAATCTGTTTCAAAGATTAAGCTAAATTTGTATAGATTTTTTGTATATTTGTTTTTTTTTTATATTAATTTTGCATTTAAGAATGTGATAGAAACTTTGTTTATCCCAATGATTGATATTTTAAATTGATCTTGATAGCACTCAAAACTGAGAATCATCTACGAGTATGCAACAAGTTAAAGTTCTAAAAATTTTGACACAGTGTGTATTTGCTTTACGTGGTTCTCCCAATCAAAAGTTTTCCCATGAAACGAACAATAATAAAAGAAATAATAATAATTTTATGGCACTTTACTTTATCAAAAGCTTTAATTGAAAAATCCTTCAAGAATGTGTTCAAAACTTTAACATTTTAATGCATTGACATTTCAAAATAATTCTTATGAAAGATATTTTTTGTAAAGTAAAGAAAAGACAATTTAGTATAAGAAATATACATAAGAGCTCGATTTATTTTAAAATTCGTTCAATTAAATTCTAGTTTTGTATTTAATTATTTTTTAAAAGTCGTGGTGGTAGTGATCAGCAGTAATGTTTTATCCGATAAATGCATTGAAAAGACTTTTAATTTTACCTAAAGCATTGCGGGAAGTGAGAAATTGGGTCCTAATCAGCGTCTTAAGAAAAGCGACTTGATTTAGCACTTCGCAGTTTTGCCAAACGAGCCTTCATGTACGCTGCCCGCTGCCGAGCTTTTCTTTGACGGGACAATGTAACATCAGCTGGCAGCAGGTTTGCCTCGACTTCTGGTGGACCATAAACTTCATCTGGTGTATTGTAAAGAACAGCTATTTCAGGAGGGCCATAGACTTCATCAGGAATGGGTTCATTTGCAGCACCTTCAGCAGCTTCATCAACAGATGCAAAACCTTCTTCAACAACAGCAGGTTCATCAGCAGGAGCTGCAGCAGGAGCATCAGCAGCAGCAGCAGCTTCATCGAAGGGAATTTCAGGCTTTAATTCGTCAGCAGATGGATAAGGAGTTACAGGTCCTTGGACTTCTTGGCGTGCGAGTTGACGATTTTTCGGTAAAGAACGTATGCGAACTATTTGCCTTTGAGCCGAACAGCTAAATGCTGCTAAGGCCACCACAAACAATATCATAGCAATTTGAAATTTAACCATTTTCAAATTAAATGAATTGTTAAGACTTGGTTGACTTTGATATTATATGTATGTATGTAGCTTCGACTAAGTCTGAAGCAACTGATAACTTTTCATAGTTTCATCGGCTCATTTATACTTGTTGAGTTTTCAATGCGCACAGATTATTAAGATCCTTAGTTGTGGCAGCCATTACCTTGAAAGGTTATCGTTGGCATATATGGCATTAAATTAAACAAAATTCTTATTCATTCATTCATCAATTCATGCATTCATTGGTGACAATTAAAATTATGTTGATTTTATGTGGTAACGTGACAAAAATCCCATTCAAATCAAATAGAATAAGAATATAAACATGTACACGTTTAATAGGCATAAGCAGTCATTTACTGTGGTACGAGTATATTATGCCCACCAGCTCATTAAGCTTCAACACACATTCCAAAGACAGTCTTTACTTTGGCCAAAAAACACAACAGCGTTGACAATTTTTGCAAAAACTATTTGATTATTCAGCGGAAATTAAAGCAATCGTAGAACACAAAAAAACACACATATGCACACAAACAATATTTGCCAAAAATACATGCAAAACAAATCAGTGCGAACACTATTAAGTGCGAGCAAAGACGTGAAGGTTATTTGCTCGTTGTCTTTTTTACACAATCTTATCCTTTTCTATTTATGATTCCATAATAATAAAAAAAACTGCTTTTGCTAATTAGATTAAAGCTTGCTGAAACTTTAGGACACCCTTTACAAACATTTAAAAACTTTATTCATTACGTAAAGTTAAGGAATCCTATATCTAGGGATAATTAATATTTACCCTACTTTCCTATGTTTCCGAGAAATCATCTTGAAAGTTGCAAACTTAAAATCAAGTATTGATTTTACTTCCATAATTTTACTTGCATTATTTAAAAAAGAAAACTCCTAACGTTTTGATAATACAATGCAATTTTTATGTGCAATTAATAAACAAGACACAATAATAACAAAGCCAAAAAACAAAACTAAAATAAAGCAACAAACTAAAGGAACGTTTAACCGCATCAATATTAGGTCTGTTCAGTAACTTTACTAGCATCGAGAGAGTAAAACAGAAATTTACAAAATTACAAATGTAAAAAAGGAAATGAACGCTTTACAATCAAAAATTAGCAAAGTAAGTTGTTGTGGATTTGGGAATAATTTGTAAGACCTAAAAACTGTACAGTATGACCATTAAAATGTAAATGTACTAAAGTGAAAAAATATATAAAACAATAGGCCACTATTAGCAAGTAAACTGATATCAACCACAAGAAAAAATTGAAAGTTATACTATAAGATACAAAATAACAAAAATATATACCATAATATATATTAAAGATTTTTATTTACTTGGTAATTTTCAAAAACGTTTATTAAACAACATAAATACTGTTATGTTTTTCCCTTTTTAGTTGAAACGTACGGATTCTTTTGATTGCTAATACCACTGTGGCTCATTATAAAGTTTGTATTCTTTAATTTGTGGCTTTATCTGGCTATACTCCTTGATCCTACGGTCTTGTGAATCCTATGGTCTCGTATTTACTAAAAATGCGTTATTATTACAAACGCTGCACTAGTGTGTTACCCCAGCGAGACATGGACTACTCCATGGACTCACTACGCCTACACTGTTTTTATGCTGTTACACTTTCCTGCGCTAACCACCATCGCGTCCTGACAATTATCTGTTACTCTTGTATTAAATTAGACATCTCCACTAAATTATCTGACATGGCTTTATACAATAATTGTCTTTTGCCTTTCGGGAAGTTTGTACTGCTGCTTCGTTTTAATTTTAAATTGCTTTATTTTCCCTTGTACGTATGTCCGAAGGTGGGCCCGAACTCACGATCTTCTGTTTTGCAGCAAGCACGTCTACCAAAGCAACCATCGAGGTTGCTCAGCTTTTGCTACCTAATTGTGGTATTATTCTATACACACACCATTAGTGTAAATAATTTATTCACCACGCTCATACGAAATAACAACAGGGGCTGCCAGATCTTATTTTCATAACAATATAATCTTTTTTGCACTTAGTTCTAAATAACATTCTTATTGTAATTACTCGTATATGTAAAAATATTTACATTAAAAATAATCTAACACACTTGCAAAGCTAGAAGATTTTAAACCAAATTTCTGCTATTTTAAGCTTTTATGCTGCATGGTGCCCAAGCTAAGTTAAAGAAAAACAACAATATAATATTATATTAATATTTTTTTAAAGGCCAAATACTGGCATTTTCTTAAATGCTGAAAAAAAATCGTTTTTTAGACATTTTATGATGAAATGATTTTGTAAACAAAAGTAAAAAACAGTTGGTTGACTAATTCTTGCTAGTAAAAATTTTAATAGCCAAAACTTGCAACTCACACATTTTTACGCTCTTTATTCACTCTCTACTTGCAAGCTTTTCGAGAAACAATTTTTAGTTACTGAACAGACCTATTATCTCTGTAAAAGCAGCTGATTAGTTCGATGTAAGAACTTTAATACTTTAAAATGTCTAACTTGATAAAAAAAAAATGTTCATAATGTAAACCAAAAAAGCTACTGCGAATACCTGATCGGAAACACATCAAATTACACTTCTATATTATTTTCGAATAACTCGCAACGGTGGTTGCTGATACAAATACTAATTCGATGATATCCAAAAATAAACAAAAACAATAAAATAAAGTATTGGGTGTCTTCTATATTTGTAAAATTTTCATTGAATCAAAACTTATGATTAGAATAATAAATACATTCATTAATAAATAGCTGACTATTTAATAAATATTTACGAATGCAAATCGAATTTCAAATACCCTAAATGTGTTTTCAAACATTCAATATTTGCTTAAAATTAAAGACAATAAACGCTTCATTTGTTTTTGATGATGACTTTACCACTCAGTAAAACTCAATTATGTAGCACTCGGTGCCACGTATCCTTTCTAGATTGGTGTTTTCAATTTTCAGTTAATACTTAGAAACATTATTAATCTAATATTAACACTAAAGTGCAATACAACATTAAACGTCACATTTTAAACAAAGAACTTAACATGCTTACTATTCTTACCTCTTACGAAACTAAGCTAAATTTAGAAAAAACTTGAACGGCGCCTAAAACATTCAGTTTCAAAGGAACAGATTGAAACAAAACACGAATCAAATATTTTTACTCGTTTATTTTTTTGGTTTAAAATTAAAATTTATATAAAAATAATGAGTTTTGCTGGAAATAAAATTAGTTTTAATTAACAAATAAACAACAACTATCAGTACAGGCAGAACAACAATTCCGAGATTTTTTTTTACAATTTTGTTTTGCAGTAATACGAAAATGTTTTCGTTGAAAGAAAATAATCTAAAATTTTTTTGTTTTTTGATTGTCAACTGTCTTGTGAATGCGCGACAAATTCGCTACAACCGTTATAACACAGAAGTTATAGGAGATAATGTGGAGAATCAGAACAATACTTTTATCAGTGCAGAACATTTCGAAAATAATGAAAATGAGTATGAAGCAACGGTGCGTGAAATAAAGCTGACTCCATATCCCGCTAGTGGCCTTAAGCCATCCGTTCCATTTCTTTTACCAAATGAGATTGCGGCAGAAAACAAACAAGGTGGCATTAACGAACAAGTAACAGGGGAACCAGAAATAACATCTACATTTAAAGCAATCGACTCCACAATGATTACTACAGAAAACGAGAGCGAAACAACAACCACAGCAACAGCAACAACAACAACAAATAATTTTGAAAAGGATGATATAAATAAAAATGGTGAAGAGAAAGAAGAGAATATAACATATGTAAAGACAAATGCAAACAAAGCGAAGGCTCCTTATTCACCGGCTGGATTTAAACCTAAAATACCTTTTTTATTGCCTACGCATTTTCCCTTTAACAACGAGCAACAAAAAATAAGGAATGCAAAGATAACAAATGCTTCCAAAGCAGCCAACTCGCGATTGTCTAGCGAAACTGAGATCGAAATTACATATCCATCGGAGCAGCTTCAATTACATGATCAGAATAGTGGCAATATAAATACTAAAAATGACAACAGCACGCATCCTGTTTGTGGATCCAGCACAAATCCATTGGCGCCTAAGCCATTAAACAGCGAGAAGGCAGATCCTGATTCCGAGTCAATAAACATTAATACTAAACCTTAAAATTGATCTCAATCACAACGCTCAATTAAGAGAACTCATGTCATGTTGCCTACGCACAGTTTTCATTTAAATATTTTTAAAGATTTAAATAAATGAAAATGCTATTTAGCTAAAATATTTCATAACTTAGTTTAACTCCAGCAAATATTTTTAACTATTTTTCATTTCTTTTATTTTAAGAAGTTCATGTAAATTTTAACAAACAATAAAATTATCTTATAATTCTAGTATAATGCAAGACACATTCATATCATATGATTTGATTTTATATGATTTGATATGATGCATATTTATTTTGTTATTTGAGTACACATGTTCATATGTATATATGATATATTTAATTATAAAAAAGTTATACCATTTCAACGGAAGTAGGAAGTCATTTGTAATCGAAAATAACGCTCATAAAAATAAGGCAGGCAAACTTTGTTGAATATAAATTGTTTAGATATTTTCGTTATTTTTGACATTGATGGTATATTTTGGTTGTTACTATTATTTATTATATTTTGTTTATTTTTAATTTACCTTGATCGCGCTTAATTCCTTTAGAGTTAAAACATTAATAATTTATGAAAATATTGTAACTAATAATAATATTTCTTATGAAAAATATAAAATTTATTACTATAGAGAAAATAAATACATATGTTCATTATCCTATTGCATATATTTTAAAGAAATTAAATAGTTATATTAATAGCGTTTGTGTTAAAGTATTAATAATAATAACAATAATTTAAGCACGTAAAAATCGTTAATTTTTTAACCAGATTTTGAGTTGAGCTGTTGCCTAAAATGTCGAAGGAAGAAAGTTTTGGTATTTATTCGCGTTTACCGGTCATTACCTGTACTTTGGAATGTAAGAGGTGCAGAATATAGTGACTGTAATTTAACAGATGAAAAATGTAGAATTTTATTGGGATGATATAAAAACCAACATCCGGAGGGAAATCTTAAAGACATTTTTGGAAAAATAAATTTTCTTTCTAAAAAAGATTTTTAGAAATTAAAAATAAATGAACTTAAGCCAAAACAATTTCTATTCATTTATAATATTAACAGTTCAAATATTACTTTAATAAAATTAAAAAAAAACAATTTTTTAATATAATGAAAAAAAGTGAATTATCATAACGAAGCTTTAAAAAAGAGAAACTAAACTTAAACTCAGCCAAACAACTAATTTCTGTCACAAATTCTTTGATGGCTTAAGTAAACTCATCGGAGATCGCGAGGACAAATTACAATAATAACTTTAAAGTCAATCAGGTTGAATACTTTTATTTTTTAATTTTTGTATAAATAAAATGCAAATAAAATATATATCATTAACTTAAAAAGGAAATTACTGTTAAAATATTATTATTTAAAATAAAACAAAGCAATTAATATCGAATGAAATTTCAACAGAACCATCGCAGTTTACGACTACCAACTTGATACATAATTAATTAACAAAGTGTCATCTAAACTAGAGGGCACAATTTCCACAGATTGAACAATGGGTTGTAAGTGCAACTCACTTTCCACATCGGTAAATGAACCTTGTAATGCTTCCGACTCCATCACAACGTAATCGACTTCATATTTTTCCAAGGCAACGGAAACAGGATTTTTAATTGATAATTCTTCACTTTGAGCTTCAACAAATGCAGCAGAGCATTCTTTTATTCCATTGCCAATATCTTTGTTGTTGTCTGCGTAAAGAGTATCATTAACTGGATATAACTTTGTTATATTTTCCGTAGTTAATAAGTTCATCGCTGACGCTTCCTTCAAACGTATTTCATTAGATTTAATAATGTTTTTCGATTTTGGTATTTTGTCGGCATCAGTGCGATTTTCTATCTCCAAATTGAATTGCGTTGTTAATTCCTCATCATCAGTATTTAGAATTGTTGTAGGATCATCATTTGTTGTATCGATTGTTGTAGTCATTTTATCGATTTGGGTCACGTTTTCAACCACATTATTTTCTTCTTCAGATTCATCAAGATTTTCTTCGGGTTCTTTCGGTTTTTCGGCGATTTTTGGAGTGCTTAACAGCAAAAGTTTACCAAACTTTTCAAAATCTACAGTTTGCGCCTCTGCTCCAGTCAGTTCGGCAGGTGATGAGTCTATTAATGTTTGATCCACCACCAATATGGTTGCCTTGTCGTCTTCAGATAAAACATCTTTTGACGTCGTTATAAGAAGATCTAAGTCCCTTATTGTAGTCAAATCGTCCGTAGATGGCGTAGAAGTAGTCAGTATATCAGCTGCAGTACTGGTTTCCAATGAATCAGTTTGTGTATCTGTTGATCTGATTACAGCTGCATTACTGGCACGAAGACCCATGGCCAGGATAAAAAGAGTTAAGGTCAACATGTTTTATTTATTTTATTATTATTATTATTATTATTATTTATTTATTTTTTAATTGCTATAAATCGTTACCGTTTTCTTCTACATGTAGTTAGTTTTGTAATGATATTTAAAAAACTAAGCTGATTATTAAACATTAACATTATTTTATATACTGAAATTAAAATGACAAAATTATTATTTTCAAAACATTTTATGCGTTCAATGGCTTGTTGCCAATATGTAGTTCGTTCTGTACTGACCCTGAACGAGGCTCCGACTGCGAGTATATTTATTTGTTTATTTTATTTTTTTTTTTTTTTTGTCAGTTTACGGAAGTCGGAAATATTTTTTGTAGGCTATCTGAATTACTTTTATTTATAGAATTATTATGTTCATTATGGTCATCGACAGAAATCAGCCCAAGTGACACAACACATATACATAAAATTATCACACGTCTTCAATAAAAGACTTAAAATATTGTTGCAGCCCTTGTAATGAACTTGGTCACGATTTAATGTTTTCTAGACTTTTGTTAATAAACTTACTTGCAAGCAAAAAAGAATCAACTGCATTAAACTCTGCTGTAACTAATTTAAAGTGTTTGTTGTTTCTTTTATAATTTTTGGCAATATTTCCAACACAGCCCACATTTTGAAAAGCACGTTTACATACACACAACTGGGCAAATAAATATATGTACGAATATACGTGAATATCTTTATGTTTTAATTGATTTAGTATGTTTACATTTGCTTAGCACTTGGTGTTGCGAATCGAAATTTTATGAATTACTTACATACATTCGTCTTTGTCGGTACAAATGTTTACATATAATAAAACAGTAACGGGGTCATTTCTGTGCATGAATTATTTTTTTAAATTTTGTTGTTGTTGAAGATAGTAATCGATATATGGAACACAAAAAAACTATTTTTCTCTGTCTGTGTTCGCATTACATAAAAACTTCTGGCTCAAGTATAGAATTTTGTTTTTTTTTTCGTAAAAATAAATCATTTCGTAAAGAAAATAGAGATACAAATGTGAAAGCACCTAATTTTACCGATAAAAATTCCTAATAAAACAGTCGGCATTTTTATTTTTATAGATAGAACATTTTTAAAACTGTCTACAGAACTCTGGAATAAATATTCAAAAACACCTTTTTCTAAATTTGAGTTTTAAGAAAATAAGAAATTACACGCGGACGATGTCGTGGGTACTGCTGTAAATACATATGTATATTTGAAAACCATTTCTTCTTTAACTATTTAATATGTAGATGTAGAATTATTACAAGAAATTTTAGAGCAGGCACTCATTTAAAAACATTACACAACAGAGGAGGAGAATCGGAAAAAAGCGAACTCGCATGGAAAAAAAAAATAAAATGAAATCATGTTATATATTCCAAGGGGGTTTTTTAGGTTTCTTGTATAACTATGCTCAAAGTCCTTATTAAAATATGGCAGTATACTTGGACATTGAAATAATAATAAGGTTTAAAATTTGGAACAAATCAGGCGATTTTAACTATATTTTTAATTTTTTTATACCCTTCACCTATTTTCGACCGATGAAGTTTATATATTCTGAGTTCTTATGCATAGGGAAGTCGTTTGAGCGATGTCCGTTTGCTCGCCTGCCTCTAATTTTTCCATATCATTTGGAACAATGAAGTAACTCCAATAAAAAAGAATTAATGGGGCGACAAAAATTTGAAAAAAAAAAAAGCATTAAGGTCAAAACATTAAGTAAAAAAATTGGCGCTCGCCCATATTTTCCGAGTAATGAGTCTCTGAACTTTTCCTTGAAAAAAAAAATATTCTGCGCCATATTTTTAAGATATTAATACGGGTATTATTTAAAAGCCTTTGAAGAGATTTTTGAGGAAATACTAAAGTCTTTTAAAAATGCTTAACCAATTAGGAGCCGATGAAATTATATATAGTACTAAATTTTTTTTCTTATTTTTTAATTCTGTGTCACCCCAAGATTCGGCAAAAAAAAAATCGGACCAAATTAAAAAAAGTCTTTTCTTCTAAACTAAACATATAGGAATTAATGAATTTATAACCAACAGCAACATGCATTTCTAGTAAACAAGGACACAGATGCCCTACGAAAAGAAAAGACTTCGAATGGCAATCAAAAGTATATTATTACATAAAATATTGGCTAATAGACTTTTTTGGTTTATTACGTTCAATAATTTAGCCAACCTTTACGATCTTCTATTAAACAATTTTATTTATTTGCTCTTAAATGCTTACTGCCGAATTCATAGAAAATAAAATTACTTTGATATATGTTTTATGACAAAATTTTCATACAAATTTGTCCTAAAATAAATTTAAAATCTATTTTGATTTTCTATGAATACGGCTGTTAATATTTAAGGGAATCTCTACAAATTAAATTATTTTTTTAAAGAATAACAAAAGAAAGTTTTTTTCAAATTAATACATTTTGTTTTTAAATTGCACTGTGATTTATAAATAATTTTGGAGGATAAGTTTTTATTTGTATGCATACGCGCACATTTATTAAAACAAAAAAGCAAATGAACAAATAAATAATCCAAAATGTATTTTTATTTTATCTTAAAATAAGTTTATATTTTTATTTATAAATAAATAAATATGTAAATTATTAGATTTTATTTTTTAAATATTAACGGCCGTATTCATAAGAAAAACTCAGAATGAGTTTGGCATTAGTAAAAGAGTTGAGTGTTTTGCTGTACAGGCTGGCACTTAAAATCATTGTAAATTGTTGGCGTGATCCATAACTATATTTTGTGACTATTTTTGGTGTCAAATTGTACGGAAGGCCTTGCAGAAACCATGTTTAGTTTCTTAACTTATGCTTACCTCATGCTGTTTTTGTTATGCATACGGCCGTTAGTGGTTTTTAAATAATTAGATTAAATAATGGCCCGATTTCATGGTCACGTTTTTAGAGCGATTATTATTTAAAGACTCACTGCCATATTCATAGAAAATCAAAATAGATTTGAAATGTATTTTACGACAAATTTGTATTAAAAATTTGTCATAAAACACATTTCAAAGTTATTATTGTAAAGAAGAAATTACTTTTTAGGTTAATCGAGCTGTGAGACTTTAGGTGTATAAAATCTATGCAGACAATCTGCAAAACAAATTAGATCCCTTTTAATTTTAATTATTGAAAAATTTTCAAATAAGAGGGCAAACGTTGACCTTAGATTGCATAATCTGCAAAAAAAAAGCAATCGAACTTATTTAAGACCAAAACTAAAATTTTATACTTCTGATGCTGAAAGGAAGTCTAAATAAGGAAAAAAAGGAAAAAAATTAACTTATAGATATGATTATGAGCCAATGAAAAGAAAAGTGCTGCTGAATGAAAATCATTAAGTTTAATTATTAAATCAGTTGTTAAGAACATTATTATTACAATTCTATATCAAAACTTAATTATGTTCTAGGATATGTCGAATATATGTAGATGTTGATGTTTTTTGCTTAAGGGTTGAGGTTAGGGGATGTTAAAATTGAGGAAGATCTATTAATTTGAATTGTTTATTTTTAATTTTAGAAATTTTACACATTTGATCTACTTAATATTAAGTTTTAAGTCAAAAAATTTTTAAGTACGAAATTACAAAAATTCTTATAATTATAATTATTTTTAATTTGGTTTCAATATTTCACTAAATAATCTAGATATTATATGAATGTTTAAATTATTATAGTTTTTGTTCCTTTTCCTTTTTTTATTGCCCTATTTAATGTACTTGTGAATTTATTTTGACTTTATACAATATTGTGAACTTTGGCAGAAAGACAATTGTGCAACACAAAAACTATGGGTTTGGGACAGGATTCCACGTCCAATTCCTATTTTTGTTATTAAGGCAATAAGAAAAACAATTAAATTAATTAAAATGTGCGGGTAAAAAGAAAATGCATTAAAATTCTATCAAAAACTAAAATACTTACAATTTCACCGTCATCGCCAAAGTCCAAATACAACATGCGGTTGCCATCGTCAGCGGAACCACGCAGTTTGTCAAAAGGAAATTGCCATAATTGTGTTTTAGATTGGGTGGGTACTGGATAACCACACTCATAAAGACAAAAACCACGATTTAGATGCACAACCAGTTGACATTGTCTGCCTTGATATAAGCATCGAAAAGAAAATTCACGCTGATAGTTTACCGCATTATGAGAACCTTGAACTAATGCTCTAGCCCAGGCTGCCATATCGCGATGTGTTTCCGAACGCAGCCAATAAACTAAAACTCCCCGCGTGGTGCCACAGCGTACACAAAATACGGTCGATTGCTGTCCCTGTAGTATTGCATTGAACATTATTGCAATAAAAAATAATGAAAAGCCAACAATCTCATTATACGTACATACGTACATATGCACACAATACATACAGATGTGTGTTTTTTAGTGTTTGTTAAGAACATTTTCAGAAAACTCTTGTTAACAAATTAGTTTTTATTTTAGTGTACACACAAACAGTCGATTTTCGATTATCCGTGATGGTCGGGACCAGAAGCATTATGGATAATCGATTTTCACGGTTAATGCAAAAGCAATTTTGGTATACAGTTTTTTATTATAACGTCCGCATACATTTGTAAATAATTATTCTTTCTAAAAATGTTTAGAAAATTAATTAAAAAGAACCAAAAAGCAGAAAATAAAGTAAAATTTCGTTTTTTATTATTTACATTAAAAAAATTAATGTTTCTGACTCATCGTATGCAAATAAGGGAATTCCTCCTTTTTAATGTTTATTATGTATTATGTATATTGTATATGAATTTAAAGTTAATAAAAAAATTCTGCCATTACGAACAATAGAGGTAATCACAGTTAATCGAAGCAAACAATTTGAAAACATTGCAAACAAAAAACAATAGACTGATCTTTGGCCATCACGGTTAATCGGTGTTACCGGTTAATCGAGGATCGACTGTATGTAAAAATGTAAAATATTGGATGAACTCACATTAAAAGATGAATTATTGCCAGCGCCTGCCAATCTGGTTGTGGCTAAAGCATAACTTTCTAACGGTCGTCCCCAAGCTTCTACCGACCAAGGAGCACTTTCATAGATTCTGTTAAAAAAAATTTATAAGTTCATTACATAAATAAAATATTTCTATTTTTTAAATTTCATTTTGTTTATGTTTTTCTTAACTTGAAAAAAATATGATTGTGTATCAGACCTTTATAATTATTTTTCTTTTCTAAATTTTTAAAGCGCATATTTTTTTATTTGAAAAAATTAAAAATAATAAACAATGGCCCATATTCATAGTTAAAATAAAGTATACTTTAAGGAAACTAAAGTCGGTTTTACCAAAGACTATAAATTTATAAAGATGTTGCACTCTGAACATTTAAAAAATCAAAAATTATGAGCAGTTTCCGGGTAGCGGGGATAAGAGATAAGAGAGAAGAAAACTCAAGAGAGCACAATATTAGTTTTGTAAACAAGACAGATTCATACACACATGCGTTTAAAAATGTGTGTGGATGTTCATAAGAAATGTTTTGTTAAAGTAAAGTATTGAGAGACAAAAACACACATTTAACATATAGAAACGTACATACATACTTTCATATCTACATACATATAAAGAAGAATGTGCTTCATAAAATTTTACTTCTGAATTCTTTTTTTTCTACTTAGTTAAAAATTGTTTGTAAAATAAGCTTAAAAACGAAACTATATGACTGCTCTTGTTATTGTAGGGTAAATATATATTTTTATTTGTGTATTTTCAAAAATATGCATAATCACACCGAACAATTCATACCCTAAATTACGTAGTAATTTTTTTTAGCATTTATTCTTGTGGATACTTAATATGTTTTTTTAAGAAATTTCAAACAATGGTAATAAAATAAGGCGTTTATTTATGTATATTTATTATTAAATTTTTTGTTAAGTTTATTTAACCTGCACATAGGTTCACTATATATAAACCTTAATATGAATTTGATAGCTAAATTTATAAACTAAAATTTCCAAACAAAATAAATTACTGGCCTTTAAAATTTAGACTTTCCCAGTACTTGTTACTTTGCACTCATGTGTTTACCATGAGCAATGCTTTTTTAGCAACATAAGTATAAGCAAATAATAATAATAATAATTTTAGTACTCTATGCACACTGTTTCGTAATATATTTTTTGTGTTCTTAGCTGCTGTTTTTACAAAATAGTATTTATAAGACCTTTATGCGTGTTTTTATAGTTCTTAGAACGGATATACATTTTCGGTGGATATGTCAGAATTTGTGAAGGTTTAATTATATCTATTATTCTGCATTAATAGCAAGAATATCGTTGAAATATCGCATTTTTCGCAATTTTCCATGTTTTACACCAAGAACTTTCTATTTTTCATTTGAAAAGCCTTAAGAAATAATTTCACCCAAAATTTCGTACAAAATAAATTAATTTTAATCTTTAAAAATATTGTTCTAATTATAACGAACAAATTATTAAAATCACCGATTTTAATTATTGAAGGTAAAAGAACGTCTCGATGGCCATTTCGCTACCGTTTACTTAGCTCTTTAGGAAACTTCTTACAAACATTTGAAATAAACTAAAATTTTTTTGTTCAAACAATAAAGTAAAGACAAATATCAAAGTTTAAGCAAAAACAACAATTATCAACACTGGGGGCAAATTACGGCATTCGATATCGATCGAAATTTACATTTAAATTCCATTGAAATTTCGATCGATATCGAGTGTCGTAATTTGCTACCTGATTTTATTTTTCTTCATATACTGTATAAGGCTGACTTTTTTTCGGCTCTTCTATACATTTTAAAGATGATGAAAAATAAAATTAAGACAACAAATAAAATATCACAACACACCACGATAATATATATGTATATAGTAATTTAATTTAGATAATAAATGAAATTAATTTCCTTTATTCGTGCTTGATTGCTTCAAATATAAATATTTCATTATATTCTCATGAAACATTTTTTATTTAAAATTAGAAATTGAAATGTATTACTGCGTAGAAAGTATATTCATATGGCCATTCCATTACTGCTATTTCAGCTCATTAGTGGATTTTACCCAAATTTTGTATAGAAAACTTGAAAGTGTTATATCAAAAGCCAAATTGATTAAATAAGAACTCTAGACAGTATACAAAAACACAGCAAACATTCAGTAACTAAAAAAGTAAAGTAAATTAAAATCGAATAATAAATTTTCATATTGATAATAAATGAATTTAATATTCGGTGTAAATCGATGTTATTTCTTTTATACAACAACAAAACACATATTGTTACCATACAAATACACAATCGGTAACATTGGTTTACGTTGGATATTTTACAATGTAAATATATACACACTCGTATGCACGTATATACAAATGAATTAATGTGAGATGAGAGTAACAAGTTTGCTGAGAATAATAATCTCTCTTTTATATTTTACTCTTAAAGTGGCAGTAGCAGTACGTCCATCGGCAAAATATGCACTGGATGTAGAATGTATGGGAGTGAAACATCTTAGTATATTTATAGTCTTTGGTTTTACTTTAGAGTCGTCTCTAATTCATTCATAGACAATTTAAAATATACTTTATATTTGTATAAAAACATTTATCAAATTACAGTTGACACCCAGTAAAAGGCGGCTAAACTTAAAGTATACTTAGTTCTTGACTATGAAAGCTTAAAAGATAATAAGAGCCTTTTATTTTAGAATATACTTAAGCAAGAGTCGACTTTAGTCTATAACTATGAATATGCACCAATATTTTTATTATAAAAACTGACCTTGTGCTTACAAAATTAGAAAAGAAAATTAACTTTAACAAGTAAGAGTGCTATATTCGGCTATTCCGAATCTTATATACCCTTCACCATCTATGTAAATCTAGTTCAGTGAAGTAACTCCAATAAAAAAGCAAATATTGGGGTGACAGAGAATTACAAAATACGAACAAAAATTTTAAGTACTACATTTACATATATAATTTTACAAATAAAAATTTCATCGGCTCTTAATGGGTTGGGCATTTTTTAAAAATTTTAGTATATTCTTAAAGATCTCATCAAGAGCTTTTAAATGATATTGATATTAAAAAAAAATGAATACTTTAGAGGCCCGTAATTCGGAAAATATGAGCGCCAATTATTTCCCTTAATTTTTTTTTTGTCTTATTTTTAAATTTTCCACTGTCATTGCAGTAAACTCTTAAATGAAATTAGTGCGATCTTTCCTCAAAGCATTGAGAAAATATTTAATATCTGCATAAGTTTTGGCGAAATAATAATAATAATAAAAGTCAGTGCAAAAGTACTGGAGTTATCTTCCTTGATATTGATTTTATCTGACATCACGGTTGTTCAAACTAAATAGTTTTAATTTCCCAATTTATTTACAAGAAATAGTAAAAAGCTTTTTTAAATAAATAATCATTTGTCGTCTGCATCGATGGGAATTATACTAGTGAGAGGCAAATAACAATAGGTCTGTATTATTTCTCCCACACTATATTCGGTATATACCTCTGTTATCAATTAAGAAGCAGCTTTTACGTTAACGACAGTGCTATCATATGTTGCGGCGGGGTATCAAACGCAATAGTCAAAAGAATGCAACAGAAGCCAAAAATATTTCGATAAATAGAATATTACAGTTAACGATAATAAAACTCAAGCTATCATAATTCCTTGCAACAAATCTCCAAAACGCATTCCTTCACAAAACTTGTGCTTTCAAAAAAATACCATTTCTATGAGTGAAAATATTAGACTTAAATAATTTTAAATGAATTTGTATTTTCAATTTTGAAAAGAGTTACACAAAAAGGAGAGAATCCCACACATCTCGAAACGATGCAAATGAATCAATTTGTAAAATACATCGATAATGAAGTTAAGAGAGTGATAAACACTCAAATGGTGCAGTCTAATTATGTCAGTGTTCCAGAGTTTGACTGTAGTATTTTTAAGTGCGACAAGTTGTTACAGATATGAAAAAATACCTTAAATCACGCTCAGTAACAGCTACAAATATTGGTTGCCACTTATCGATTTCATCAGAGCTCTCCGAACTAGAACGTCCACTTGGCTAAAAAGATTAAAAAATAAATTAATAAATTGTACTTTGAATGTTTACTTTTCAAATAATTTTTTGTTATCAAATAAAAATTTTTTGTTAGGCTGGTATTCGTATTTTCAAATTATTTTTAAGGAAGGACAAATCTGTCAATCCACAAGATTATTTTTAAGAAAACGATGAAAAATTTTAATGTACAATAATTGAAATTCTAAAATAAAAATGTATCTGATCTATTTAAAAATTACCATTTAATCCAATAACTTTTTGATATGATTTATGAAAAATATGAAATAAATAGTGATAGAAATTATTCATTTATGAAATGTTCCTGTATTACAAGCGAACGATTGCTTTTAATACAAATCTTGTAGACGAATTTTTTAAGCTGCCCTGTGTGCGGAAACCGCACATTCATTAATCATAGACATAAAAGGTGTAAATAATTTACTCTCGTAGTTTTAATTGCTTTTGCTTACCACGTCTCCAGCACTGCCAACACTTGCGGTAGTACCTGTCATGGCATTACTGGCACCAACTGCACTATCATTGCTGCCATTTCCGTCTATCCCAGTACCAGCTCCACCACTATTATTACTTAAACGTCTACTTAACCATCCAATATATTTTAATTCGCCAATTACATTTATTAATGCCCGATTAGCCTCCAGTAAAGCTCGTTGAAGTGAGCCACTCATTGCACTATGTAAGGCATTAAACCATACTAAAGCTTCCGCCGAGTCAGAAGCTCGCAATATACACGAATGAACTCCGTCTGGTGAATGTAACTCCAGGCAACGATTTTCTACAAAAAGAAGTATAAGAAAAGTGAAAAAATTTTCAATTGTAAACCAAAGTTAAATAGGTTTTTCTTGTCGTCTTGTTGTCAAATTAATTGTGTTGTTATAATTAAAAGCCAAATATTGCAGGACGAAATTTCAAATTAAAATCCTACTTTTTTCTCTTTTACACAAAAACACAGTAAACACTCAAAATAACTATTTTTATTTTTTGTGTAATACGTTTTCGAGTTTTGCTGTCTTTTTTCTTTGTGGATTCAGTGAAGTTCTCAATTAATCAATTCGACTTTTTATATAAGACTCTTAGGTTTTTTATACAATATTTGGGTAAAATCCACTGATGAGCTTTCCCCACAGTAATACATTTTATTTTGTATTTTATAATAATTCTCATGAAATATTTATATTTGGAGGAATCAAGCACGATTAAAATAAATTACCAGTGTTCAGAATACTTCTTTGGAAGATAAAATAATTAAATTAAAATTTTTGTGGAATTGTACTTTGTCATAATCCACATATTTAACTTGCTGCAAAACGTACATCACATTTAGCTCTTTTTTTATAAGTAAAACTTTTTATTTAAAATATCAAAAGCTACCACATTGACAAAATAGGATAAGATAGAGGTAGGCCTATTTTAAGATTTGTATAAGAGCAACTACTCAAATGTTCAAAACCGGGACTCATGTTGTGACTGAAATAAAACTGGACTATTTTAACTTGTTGCACATTTACGACAAAAGTAATGAACTGAAACGAAATATACGAAATCTTCTTCGCTATATTTTAGTGAAAAAATTAAATTTTTTAATTATGATTACTTACCTGGGTCAATGTGTTTCAAGTTACGAGCCAAATGTGTCAACTGTAGTGGTATGTAGCGGGTATCAGCTCTTGGTGTGGTTTTCGGAGCAGGTGGTGATGCTGATACGTTAGGTCCTAATGGACATAAAAATGCTCGTTGTAGCTCCCACCCAACTTCTGAAATAATGCTAGCTTTTCTAAAATAGGGTGTCACTTCACGTAAAAATTTAACTGGAAAAAAATGTTATAAAAAGTCTTCATCAATGTAAAAAAAAAAATAAAGTTAATAAATAAATTAAATTTTAGAACCAACCAGACATCAGAAATTAACGGAAAATCAAGTTTTTATCAAAAAATAAAAAGCACATGGATACAAAAAAATTAAATATGTGTATATTTGTAATGTACAATATAATTTTGAACATGGAAAAATATAACAAACAAAAAAGTTTTTTTTTTTTTTTGTATAAAAACTTAAATTGAAAGACTGATGTTTTTAAAAACATCTTTTTAGTTAAAGTGGCAATAATTAAATAAAATTAGCAACTAAGTAGTCAATTTATCAATTAGTCTTGCAGTAAGTTTTACAGGAGAATCAAAATTTTAGCTCACAAAATGCAAAAATAACTTTCCAAATGTTAATTTTTTTATATTATAGTTTTTCAATGGATTTCTAAGCAGAGCAACATATATCACTTGAAAGATTTAAACAAATATAAAATTTTTATTTGAAACACAATGAGCAGAAATAACGTTTCTTATTTATTTTTTCCTTAGAAAACGTTTTGTTTCAAGAAAATTATTTTTTTTCCAACTTGAAGGACAATTTATAACTTTTTTAATACTCTTTCCCAATATGAATGAATGTGCTGTTGTAAGTGCATTCTAAACTTTAAGGCTTGTGACTTGTATACCGTAGGAGTACATAATTTAAAGAACTCTTGTGACATCGTGAAACAGACAGCAAATTTACTAGCCATTCATTGAGTAAAACATCTGATCCTTTGTTTTTTATGAGTACAATTTTTTAAGAGTTCTGTATGAAATACCATGTAGCAGCCCTACAAAATAGGTCAGTTTATGTTATTTTGAATTATTACAGAATTACAAAAGCGTTTCCATATACATAAGTATATGGATTTTGTAAACATTAAAAATAAATAAGCGGTGCTTCTTCTAGAAAAGAGTGACAGAGTTGCTACTTTTTTTTGCTTTTTTATTTGATTTCTTTTTCTAATCTTTTTTCAGTTTTAATTCCATCTCTTAAAAACGTTACTATTTAACTATAAAATGCTTTACAGCATCTAATTAAAATATGAAAATATTTTTCTTTTTTTATTTATTTATTAATTGGCTCAGTTTAGTAATACAAAGCCTTTAAGGCCATATAAAAAATATGTACGAGTATTATAAAGTAATAACATTTTCTTCTAATATATTCAAAATAAGAGTATACACGCAAATTCTGCGCCAAAGACGACATTAAAAATAAAAGGAATTATTTTATCTGCTTCATGGGGCAGATCTCACAGCGGTTTATTACTAAAGTCCTTAATAAAAGGAATGCATTTCAATCATCGACAAGTAGCGGCTCACCTATATCAATCGATTTATTCAAACATGTTTCCATTTTCAGTATTATTTTCTGTGAAACTTTAACACGATGCACTAGAGAGAGGTTTCTACTTTCACTCCATGGTGCATAATTCCATTCGAGGTCTGAATTTTTAATGTTCTCTGAGTCGTTTTATGTCCTCCTCTAGTCTATTTTTAGAATTGGGAAGGTCTATGACATTTTAATTTTATTAAGTTTCTCCTTGTTTTAGTACAGATACTTTTTTGTCCAGTTAAGGTTCTAATATTAAATCAATAATAAATAGAAAGATCGAGAATTGAGTATTGAAATATTTTCCATTTTTCTGCCACCCCAATCAGTGATTTAATTTTTTTTTGGCACCACAAAGTAACAATACCGAATGAATGGTACGAAGATAATTCTTGTAGATCTTTAAATTTAATCATATCTCTGAGAAAGTTGTTGCCACAACAAAACAAACAAGTAAGAGTGCTACCATAAATATAAATCTAGTTTAGTGAAGTATCTCCCAAAAAAAAAAAAAAAAAAAAACAACAAAACAAATATTGTGGGGGCAGAGAAAAAAATGCCTTCGGCTCTTAATAGGTTAATAATAATATGAGGTTTTTTAAAAATTTTAATATATCCTTAAAGATCTCTTCAAAAGCTTTTAAATGATAAATTCCATGATTTTTAATAGCACCTCTTTCGAAACTATGTTTGATCGATTGGCGTATTTTAGTTTTCTCTAGCTGATCCAGTGCCTTGGCAAACTTGATTTCAACACTAAGGCGGAAGGACAGAAGTCAGAACATATATGCTTTATGGGGTCAGAATGGATATTGTAGAAATTACAAACGGAAGTTTTATTTCTGTCAGATATGTAGGCTGTGCAAAACATATTTAAATAAACTTAAGAAATAAAAATGGTACCCTTTGAATATTTTCTTAATAAAATGTTGTTAAGAATTGTATTTTTTGAAATTTAATTAAACTCTTTAACTCAACTTAATTTGTAGTCCTATTAATAAAATAAATGATTTAGTATTTATAAAATTTCAACAAAAACAAATTCAACAATATACGTATGTACATAAAGTTGTCTATTATTACAGTAAATGGCTTTTTTTTAATGCGGATCATGTTTTTATTGACCCGACACAAAACGGCCTAAATACAATTTTTTGTTTATGGGAAAAATAACTAAGCGCCCTGCTTTAATAGGAATAAGCCGACTTAGAACTTTAAGCTGTTGTTTAGATCCAGCTAATTCAGATTCAATTTCCATATTTTCGTTAAGTACAGTAGTAGGAACTCCATATTTATTGGCTGGTTCATGAATACCAGGGTCAGAGTTTAAACTAATTCCATTTGCTTCGAATTCGCCCTCAACTTCTCCTTGTTGTTGCTTTTCATCTGAAGTATTATCTTCATCTTGCTCAACCGTTTCCGCATCTGCTTTTGGTTCGTTAGATTCAAGTTTAGGAGCTCCATAGGTATTAGCAGGCAATTGTTTATCTTCAGTATCTAAATCTTCCATTTCCGAGGCTTGCTCAAAGGCAGGAAGATCAACAATAATACCACCAGCATTATAATTAGTAAAATCAAAGGTGGACAAAAAGTCTCGACTTTTTTTTTCGCTGGGGAGTTGAAAGTCTTCAGGTGGTGCTTGAATTTCTATGGCATCAGCAGCTGAAGAAAATGGATTGCCATATCTGTCTGCTGGTCTATAATTATCTTCAACCAATTTAACAGTTGTGCTTGAAGTATCATCAAATTCTTCGGAAGTTGATGCTGCCGGAACCATAGTTATGTTTTTGACTGATTCAGTATTGTGGTCTTGCTTTTCATTTGGTAAATAAAATGGTATCTCAGGACGAAAGCCAGCTTCCGGGTAACCTAAACTTTGATCTGCCGCTGGTAAAGATGTTGGTAAGTTAATTTTCTTTGCTGACTTTGTTCTCGATCTCTTTACTGGTGTGGCTAATGAGCTGCTTATAGTTAAAACAAACATTAAAATATGTAATCGTCTAAAGGCGGCCATACTGAGTTCAATAAGTTTTAAATGAAACTGTTGCTAAAAAAATTTTTTTCAAAACCTTTTATAGTTAAACTTTATAACAGTTTTTTTAGTATTTTTATTATCGAAGAATAAAAGCAACAGGAAAAATTGTCAAAATATATAAAACATCAGAATTTATAAAAGATTACTGTGCATGGCTAAGTACATACTCGTACATACATATAAAAATACATGTGTAAATAAATGTTGATTTTTATTAAAAAACGAACTATTTACCATTTAACTGGTCACAAATTCAATTCTGGTTAAAATCAAGGTAATTCGAAGTTAAAAAACGCGTCTAAATGTCTTATATTGTAGTTTTGATGTCATTGTGATCCCGCAAAATGTATTCATTCATACTGAGTGCGTAATACATGCATTAGCATGTACATATGTATTTATGTATGTAAGAATGTGCATGGACACAACATCAATAAAACAGAAAAAAAATTGACATTAATGCTTGTCAGTCACACTTCCACACGTTTAAATGCTGGTGCTATTGCGCTGACTGGATTTTGCAAAATCCACTAATAGAAGAGAGGGAGAGCTCAAACTGGTAAAGAGAAAAAGTAATAAAGTCAGAATGAATTCACGTCGTGTGCACTTTACATCTGTTATGTATATGAATGAGTACTGCCTAAAGTGTAGGTGCCAGCAAATATTTTGTTGGCTCTACACATTGTTTTAGGGTGCTAGTAATGGGTTAGTTAGTGTAGTATAAACTACACAACTGTTATATTTACTGATGATGTCTTTACTAACAACAACACCATTTTGTGGTAACCATAGCTGTTAAGTAATGATTATTAATCAGAAGGTTTAGCAATTATATTGAAGTGATTGATTGGATTACGATTATTTTTTATTCAGGATTATTTTCAAATATTCCAAAATAATCAAGAATAATCAAAAAATAAATCAACTAGGCATGAACAAAAAATATCGATGTATTGAAATATCGAAATTTTCGTTATATATCGCCGATATTTTAAATATCGATACATCGACATTTATTTATGAATATTAATTTTTGCAGCAGCGGCAAATTGATTTTTGTTTATGTATATTGTTCACATGGGCAGCCTGACTTCTTTAAGAAAGAAGAAGCAACAATTGGTTGCCTGGGTAATGCCACTTTATAAATTACAATCGCGTATTCGTTATTATCAGCGTTGCCGCTTTGGTCCAATCGGACCAAACTTGGTAGTTTTTCGTTTTTAAAAAACAGTTTGGTAGTTTGGTTGGTTTGTTGCATTTCTTTTTAAATTTTGGTAGGTTTTCCTCCTGTAGCAATTTTTTAGCAATAGTAAATTTTTTACCTTAAAAATTCAGAACATAAAATAAAAAAATGTAACTTTGAATTAAATAAACAATAACTGTGAATAGTTTTACCACTGTTTTCAAAAACTGTTTTAGGTGTAATAAAAGACATTTCTGCTTTTTTGCATAAAGATGATTAAAGCTATAACCATCTCTGGTTTAAGAAACGCGTACAATATTATTTAATTGAAATTAACAATATTTTTGAGTGAAGGCTTATTTACAAGTGTTTGTATTAAAAAAATAAACAGACAAAATCAAAAAGTAAGTAAACTTTTTTAATTGTATATATGTACCTATTAATTACATAAATATTTACTAATATTTCATGTAAAGAAACAGTCAAAAAAAAATTTAGAACCGAATGGTTGAGCGAATTTGATTGGTCCAGGAAAGCGATGGGTGTTCATTCTGCATAGTATGCTTTAAAATTATTTTAAATCATAACATTCATCTTAAAAATCACCAAAAGACAAATTTCCACCTCAACAATTACGGAATAAAACCAAGTTAGTATAACAGAGTTTATGTGCAAAAAACGCATTTTTAAATTTTTGGTAGGCTGTGAACGATTTTGGTAGGATTTTTGAAAATTATTGGTAGGAAGCCAATTTCTTGAGTGGCAACGCTGGTTATTATTCTAAATACCCTTTAGCGCTACTATTTCTGTTGAAAAGTTTCTTTTTAGACAAGCTTCAACGATTAAACTTAAAAAAAATTGAAAGTAGATGTACTTTTTTCGTGCTTGTTCCCAGCAAAAAATTTATATGGGAAAAAGCATTTCTTTTCAAATTTTCAATTGTAAAACTTAGATTCATATTTCATAAACTTTATTGAACAAATGAGAATTTTATTCAATTAAATCTAAAAATAATAATCCAATAATTTTATACCGATAGAAACACTGTAAGACATTCAAATTCTTAAAATTAAAAAATATAAATATATAAATGTTTTTGGCTTTTCTAAAAATTTGGATAAAGGTTTCCTGACAAGCTGGCTTTAGCAACCGGCGAAATACGTATAGATACCTGCTATTCCCCAACCAACAAATAAATTGCATTTTTATTTGAAAATATTATGGAATATTAGCATAATATAATAAATAATAAAAAAATAATAATATTTTTATTCTTTTGACGGCAATAAGCACGAAAAAAACAATTTACTTTTATTTTGATACTGGTTCCCAAATACTGTTTATATGTTTGTACCAGGCTTGAAAGTTTTAGAAATTTGTAGTACAATTTAGACTTTAGATAAGGTGTTATTTCCATGACTTATGTTCTTAAATACAGATATAAACCTAATTAAAACTAATAAAAAGTTACACTGAAACTGAATGTAATTAATATTAACATTAGTTTTTGGGAAATACTTTCCAAGGAAGAATGTCTATTAATAAATATATCGATATTTTTGGGTCGATATATTTCGATACTCTTAAAATGTATCGATACAATATATATTGATATATTATTCCCAGTTGCCCAGTTCTAAACTCAACTACTTTTGAGGATTCCTTTCAATTACTATTGATTATTCACAAAAACAAAAATCTTTTTGATTATTTTTGATTGTTTAAAAGTAATTCCTAATAGTCACGACAGGAATGTCAAAAAAGTATCCCACTACAGTACACTCAAAGAAGTATGAAGAAAAATAGAAGAACACACAGTAGCAAAATGAGAAAAACTGTTGCTCAAAAATGTATAACAGATCGATATCTATACGATTCCATATTTTCTCGAAATACACTCACGTCTCTAGTGCATCCGCGTAAGATGCACTTACTTGTTGTACGCTATGTCACATAACCTTAGAGCTGATGCCGACTGTAAACTATTTTTCATTTAACGACTAAAAATTACAGAATCCGTTTCATGCTGAAGAATGCAGGAAAATTATACTTAATTATACTTAATATTAATACTTAATTATAATTAATTTTAAGTAGTCAAGAGCAACTAACATAAATAAAGTTAAACAGCTGTTTCAAATAACAAGTTTTGTATTGCTAAATTTACTTTTTTTATTATACAAAATATGTTTCGGATAAATTAAATTTAGTGAGAACTAAAAATATATTTTTAAATTTACAAACATTTAAGAACGACTAGCATTTTTGTGAAGAAAGCTACGAGTAATATTTCTTTTTCAAATTGAAATCAAATCCAATTCATGAGTAATATGGGAGCTATATGAAACTTGTATTTTTCCCGTGTAATTTTTTCCTCTCAATGGCAGAGGAGCTCAATTTTTGCAACATCTTTATATTTAAATAATAAACTTTGTATGTAATAAATTTAGGGCTAATTGATTTGCTTTAAATTTGGTGATTAAACTGTTTTCCCCTTGCACACAACACAAAATAAAATTTAAATGGATTTATAGTGAGGCAACTCACTAACAATGCAAATCCAAGTTCATCAAATTTGATATTCACATACATACACATGTGTATATAATTTTTGTATTTGTATATACATATTTTTTTTAAATATTCTTCCAACTCACGTAACGAAATTTATTTTTAAATTTTACGCGATCAAACAATTTATTTATAATTGTTCTGTAATTTTGTGTTCAGCACTGATTATTTTAATATTCTAAATTTGATTTTCGATTTATCATTTATGATATTTTTGGTAAAATTATAATGTGAATTTATGTAAGTTTGTTGTATATATGTTTGTAATAAATCAACGGAACAAGTTCACTTCGAACTGAATGAGTAGAGACTTGATTTCTTGGAATGCAATTAATATTTCCGATGTAATTTTAAATCAAATGATACAAAAGTGAAGATGTAAAAATACCACATTGAATAATTTGTAAATGGCTCACTTGCTTAGATTTGTTCTAACCTCTCTCATTTAACATCATTTTGCAAATTGATAGAAATTCATATACTACATAATTTTCTTATCCGGAATAACGTCACACGAGATATTAAAGTTTATTATTTGTTGTGTAGAGTAAATTGGAATATTTTGGTAGTAATTATTTTGTTAATAAGTGATTTAACTTACCTTCTAAATCAACTACTCGACCGGCTCGTTTTAATGCTCTGACTGCTTCATCATGAGTAGCTTCTCGCAGTTCCTCACCATTGACACAGAGTATAGCATCGCCCACGTAGAGTCCTTTTGCTTGATCTGCGGCCATGCCACGAAATATTTTTGATATTAATATTGGCATTCGATTTTCTCGACCACCTTTTATTGATATACCAAGACCATTGTTTTCAGATTTAATAATGCGCACCTTAAAGCCAAAAATGAAAATAAATACAATTATTTTGAAGAACAAATTTGATATTTATTAATTCATAAGACAGCGTAACTTACGTGTCGCTTTTGATTTGCAACATGATCAGGTACATCGCACATATCCATACCACTTTCGAGAGTATTGTTGTTAAGCAAATGGTCGCAATTATCTGTTACATCCCCATCGTTAGTAGAAGAAACGACACCACCTCCACTGCCACCGCCACCGCTATCGCCCATGCCTTGCATGGACGCAGAAGAAGGAATGGAGCCATTGTTTCCGCTGTGGTTACTTCTTAATTTAAAAACATTTTAAACAATTCATTTATTCACTTGGCAAACGTTTAAATAATTAAAATTCATTTAAGTGTAAACATACCCAAGTGTACCATTAAGTGTTGTAGATTGATCTCCAGATCCAGCGTTTTCGCATGGCTCGTCGAGACTAATAGCCAAATAATCTGTTTCTAAAGTAACAAGAACACGGTACCAAGTTCCACGTACGCGAGTTTCCAGATTACCACAACGCATACCGGATGGAGATTGTGTGGGTAGGGGTTGGATTTGGGCATTGTTTAATGTCTTTCCCAAGCTCGACGATTCCACCATTATGTCTACAAATTCAATCCAATACTCATTAAAATCCAATAATGAACATTTGTTACAAAAATGTAAGCATTATTTTTAAGCCATATTACAGCAATTGCTTCCTTCGTTCTCCTGTGAGATAACATAAAAAATAAAATGTATATTAAAGTGATTGCATAGCATTTGTAAGAAATTTATAGTTTAGTCTTGGCACTATTTATGGAATTCAAAGTGCAAAAAGAAATTTTTGTTATTATTAAATATTTTATACAATTTCTAAAATATTTTAGAATGTGATTTCTAGAGGAAAGCAAAAATAGCTGATGTTATTAATTTTCATATGGCAAGAAACATTTCTCCTACTATTATTGCTACAGGCTTTGCTAATTTAATTTTATTAATAACTGGACTTTAATTGTAAAGTACTTTTTGCGCAACAATAGCGGTATTCAGTTTTTGGTACGTTTTAAGTTGCAAGAGCTTAAACATTAATTGTAAATGGTTTGTTTTTATACTTATTACGCAACTTCATACAAATTGATTATTACGGTTAAGTTTAGTATTACGCTCTAAGTTTTAAATATTTTCATATAATTTTTAGTCTTTTTCGTAAAATATTCTATTTCAAAAATTCATTTTTATACCCTTCACCACAAAAAGTGGAAAAAAGTTTTTCATTCCGTGATTAATTTCTACAATATCCATTTCCGACCCCATAAATTATAAATATTCTGACTTCTTATGCATAGCGAAGCCGATTAAGCGATGTCCGTCTGTCCGTCCGTGTAAGTGTTGATTTCACAACAAAAAAATATGTCAATCGATCAGATATAGTGTCGAAAGAGGTGCTATTGGAAAGCAACATGAGCGGTCCATGTTCTTCGAGGTAGCAGGCAAAACACCACGCCTACCTCAAACTTTTTCATGTCATTTGGAACAATAAAGTACTCCAATCAAAAAAACCAAAAATGTGGGGCCTTATAGAATTAAAAAATAAGAAAAAACAGAACCTTCATTATTCAAACTTACTGTAAAGAACCACATTCGGTTTTGCAGTTTTTCAAAATATCAGCAATTCTTGGCCTTTCTCTTTCTAACTGATGTCTTATATTAAAAACATCCTATAATTACGAGCAAATAATATCAAATTTTGCAGCCATTATTGTAATATATGAAAAGTCAGCGTTAATTTGCCGCCAAGACTTAGAACCGTATTTTACTTCTGTGTAGTTTTCAAGATAATATTTATTTTTTATAAATACGTCTTTAACTTCTTCAGTTGTGATTAAATGCCTACAAAAATATATGTACATACATATACACACATATACATATATGTAGGTACATTTGTATGGATTCATTCATTTATGTACATATGTATGCAATGAATAAATGTTTATAAAAAGCAACTTGGCAAAAGAATTTTTAAGTTAAGGAAGTTTCAATTCCTTTCACATGCCTGTTTGTATGACTTTTGTTGTAACTTTTAATATGTTTGTTGTTAACAAAATTGTTAACTGGATTTTAATACTTGAGACTGCGCTAGGAGCAAGATTACACACAACCATCGCTATCATCGTCGGAGAATAATGTGCATCAATACAAAGAAGTTTTTTTTTTAAAGCCAACGCTAATGAGCTGTAATCATGAATGTTTGTTATTATTACATCTACATATGTACACACATGTACAATGAACTAATGCATGTATTTACATCGAAAAACAAATGCATATGTATTCAGGGGAATTTTTTAGTTGAAAACTGCTTAAACAAAAACAAGTAAGAGTGCTATATTCGGCTATGTCGAAACTTATATACCCTTCTCCGTCTATGTAAATCAAGTTTAGTGAAGTAACTCCAACCAAAAACGCAAATAGAAATTAAAATAAAAAAATAAAAAAAATCGGCTCTTAATGGGTTAAGCATTTTTTTTTTAATTTTAGTATTTCCTTAAAGAACTTTTCAAAAGATTTAAAATGATACCAATATTGATATTTTAAAAGCTCTGAAAATATTAGCGAGCGCCATTTTTTTCTCTTGATGTTTTTTTTTTTGTATTATACCCTTCACCACAAAAATTGGAAAAAGGTTTTTTTTTGAGGTAGGCTTGGTGTTTCGCCTGCTGCCTCGAAGGATATGGCCGATCATGCTGATTTCCAATAGCACCTCTTTTGACACTGTATCTGATCGACTGACATATTTTTTTGTGAAATGATTTCAACACTAACACGGACGGGCCAACGGGCATCGCTTAATCGACTTCGCTATAAAAAATGGGGTCGGAAATAGATATTGTAGAAATTACACCCGGAATGACAAACTTAGATATACCCCTTTTCCACTTTTCGTGGTGAAAGAACACTGTTTTAAATTTATAAACAAATTCTGGTCTTGTTCATTTCTCACAAGCGAATGATGATGTTCATATATACACACATACATACGTATTTAAATGCCTAGATATATACATATTTACATTCCGTTAAATCTTTTGTATTAGTTCTGTAATGTCCAAGTCAAACATTTGAATTAAGATGTTTTTAACACTTGATATTAAACACACTTTCAAACCATTGTAAAGGTTGACAGAAATTTGAAGAGAATCTTTAAATGAAAAAAAAAAATAACTGAAGATAATTTGAAAACAAACGGCTGAGAAAATACCATTTTCTCAATTTAATATTAAATGCGTTTCCCAATCATTATTAAATGCAAAAGTAAAGATTATACATTGATTTGAAAATTTGTGTTTCAACATGCTTTCAAAACTCACCACTTTAGAAATATCATATACATAAATGTATATATAAAAAAAGTTGAAATTATTTATTTTCAAATGTAGTTTTTTGTGGTTTTAAATATATTTCCATTTTTTTATTTTTACGAATATTAGATTTTTTGGTTACTTTCTTGTGGAAAATGCTGCAGCATGCTGCCACTTTAAAATTAAGATGCGTGTGTTAAAGGAATAAACAAGTTTAAGCAAACTCGATTGGAATAGTTGATACGCATTTAAAACCATTCCGATAGGTTTTAGCAAAGTATATCTATAACAAGTACATGCAGGAGTTCAGCTGATAGTTTTATTGATGTGCGTGTTTATCATGTTTTGTGTCAAAATTTGTTTACATTTATTTAAATTTTTATTTTGCTATACATTTCTCTTATTTTTTACGTGTTTCTTTTCATTTTTATTATGTTCTATCAGGGATGGTAAATGAAATATTCAAATTACACTTTTCCAACTCAAGTTGCATAGAATATCCTTTTATTGAATTGTTGTTTAAATTTACATTAATATAGTCGTTAAAAGACCATTTTCTTACTTTTTTTATAATAATTAAGAAAAATTTTTATTAATTTTTTAGTTGGAAAAATTATAAAATGTTACCCACTTTGCCGTCTCTGAACTGTTTTTTGACATAATACATGATATGTTGTATTTGTTGTCGACTTGCATGAACTTAATATAAATATACTTTGGGTTTTAGTTTATTAATTATTATTGACATTTTTTGTACTTAATAGAATATGCCTTTAAGACTTAAAGTTCGTTTAAGATTTATAAAATCCTAAATTTATTAAATAATTCCATTAATGAAACATTTGTTTAGTTCCTTGCAATAAACTATGGTGCAATCTTTACGTTATACATGGAAGTAACAAATTATATCAATTAAAATGTCTACCAAACACAATCCATATTCGCCACATTCGCGTTTCTATCGGCACAGCCTTTAATTCGCAGTATATTTTATATAGTCTTTTGTTGAGGGTCTCCCATAATAAACAGTTTATGAAAATTTGGACTGTCTGCCAAAAACAGACACCCTTTAGCTTTTAGCATTATTTTTCTTTTTGCAGTGGGGCAATCATCTTTGAGTTAAACCCTTCGAAGAAAAAAACTTTCAAATACAGTCCATAAAGTCGCGAATATTATACAAACAAAAAATTAATAAGTTGATAAAATTTTCCTTTTTAAAGTCGTTTAAAAATAATGTACAATAAAAAATCTACTCGTTGGAACATTCATATGGATGTACTTATGTATGTGTGCATATATCACGCGAAAGAAAATTATTAAAAAATAGCGGAATGTATCCTGAAGATAACGACATCCCACACTACACTCTACTAAATTACGCACAAAACTAAAATATACGAGAATTGACTTGAATCCAGCCGCACACATTTTGCAATAATATTGTAAACTAAAACCTTTTTATATTCCACAAACATCTTGAATGAAAAGCTCACATTTACGTTTAAATCAAAGAGAAAAACACTTCACTTGTGTATGGAATAAAGAGCACATACAAGAAATAGATTAAACAAGGGTGAATTAAAATATTTTCTACCATTTGGGGTTGGAAATATTTTTCCACAGGCAACATAGAAATTATTTAATAAAACATTTTTTTGAAATATATTTAGAAAAATTACCTTTTAGTTATATTCTTTAAAAAAGATATTCATATGTATTCAGTTTTTTGTTTTGTGTTGCTTTTTTTGAAATATATTTAAAAAAATTACCTTTTAGTTATATTCTTTAAAAAAGATATTCATATGTATTCAGTTTTTTGTTTTGTGTTGCTTGTGAATGGCTGGCTGCCTTAATAACTAAGAAAACTTATAATGAACAACAATTTATTTTTTCGTCATTTAATCTGAAGAAAACTTTTTTAAATCTTAAACACATTCTAAAAAGACAGACAATCTTTTACAGTAGTTTTATATTTTCAAATGCTTTTTACCTTTATTATGTGTATACCGTTATTCGTATTATTTATTTTTAATACCGTTCTTTACTAAGCGCAACTCGCAACTGAAGTTTAATCTCCTTTAGCATTTCCTTTAAAAATGTAATTTGTGAAAATACTTCGAAATTCTCTTAAATTCGTTTTTAAGGATTCTCTTGGATTCTCGGAAGCAAGCCTGGTGGCTGTGAATAGAAAAAAAGTTTATTTCTAGTTAGTCCAGCGTTAATGTAACGTCGACGAAACTTTTACTTGTGTGCGGTTTCTGTAATACAACCATTTGAAAAAATTTTTATGAAAAACACTCCGTTTGAATACCCTTCACCACAAAGAGTGGAAAAAGGATATATCTTAGTTTGTCATTCTGTCTGTAATTTCCACAATATCAATTTCCGCCCCTATAAAGTATATATATTCTGAGTTCGTATGCATTGCGAAGTCGATTGAGCGATGTCCGCCTTCCCGCCCGTGTTAGTGTCGAAACCAAGTTTGCCAAGGCACTAAATCAGCCAGAGAAAATTTAAGTGCACTAAGACATAGTTTCGAAAGATTTGCTGTGGAAAATCAGAAGGATCGGTCCATGTCCTTCGATGCAACGAGCCGAACGCTACGCTACAATAAAGCAACTCCAATAAAAAAAGAAATATATGGGGTGATAGAGAATTAAAAAATAAGAAAAAAAACATCAATTGAAAAAATAGGGGCTCGCCCATATTTCCGGGTAATGGATGGGCCTCTAAAAATTACGATTGTGCACAGTATTTTTTTTAATATAAATATGGGTATCATTCTGATATTTTTAAATGATATTATTGGAGTTAATTAATTTGAGTGTGCTGAATTCGCGGTTAAATAATTTAGAAATATTGATTACTGCAGATGTAAAAACGTTTCGATGGTCATTTCGCTACCAATTGCTTATCTCTTCAGGAAAGTTTTTATAAATTTTTAGATTGTTCACCGAACAAATTGACTAAATAACAATAATCAAATCAAGTTTAAAGAAACCAATGAATGATTTTCTTAATTTTTTTAAGAATCAATGCAAGTAAATAAGGAGGATATTAGGGAGTCAATGAAATCGACGGTGCCGATCGCATGTAGGGTACATGGGATAAGATGAGGGTAGTAGAAGACTTGCAGAGCAGACATATGCATAATATATTCGCTAATACAAATTCGCTTTACACAAATCTTCGCAATTATAATAAACGTTCTTAAAAGCGACATTTATCAGCTGAAAGTCTAAAATGACTACACAGTCATTGATGAACGAAAGGAGTTTATGGGTTGTGATATTAGTATGGCCCCTTGGCATCTTTCGAATACAGATCATTAATCGAAATTTACAAAACGCATGTATCCTTGTTTAAATTTTGGCAGGTTATCATCATACTTTTCGTTTATTACTACTTTTTTTTAATACAATAACAAAACAAATTAAATATTTACATTCAAGTTAAAAGACACTAAAAAATTTAGGCACCTTTCAGATTAGGCAAGTTTACCTGCGCAAGTCTTGTGTTTGTGGGTGTGAGAGGAAAGGTCGGTTTGAAGGGGAAAGACTTGCCGAGATTTGAGTATCGACTTGCTTGTACTTGGCAATTCTGCTTCTGCTGTCATTCTTGTCTTGGATTATTTATCAGTTTTTGACATTATCTTTTATTTCTTTTTATTATTATATTATTTTATTATTATTTATTTATGGTTTACAAACCCAAAATCAAATATTATTTATCACTGTCATCGGAATCTACATTAACCGCTTCTCTGATGCATTCAAGTACATCTTTAACTAAATTATTTATTTCTTGAACTTCCATTTGATACACAAAATTTCAAATTACTTTCACAAATACAATTGATACAAAAAAAAAAAACAAAACGTCAACAAATTAAGAAAATTCGAGCAAAGAAAATTAAACTTGCTCCACAAAGTTGCCGAATGTGAACATAACAGTTTAAAAGAAAATAAAAAAGTGAAAATTATACTTGCGCAAGTAAACTTGCCTAATCTGAAAGGGGCTTTCTGACTGCAATACTGTAGTCGTGTGGTAAAAGTAAAATTTCCTACTGGTACAAACAAATTTTTGTTTCTATAATGATTTTACACGCATACATATGTAAATAAATAAAGTCATGAGAGCGCTCTTTCAACACCAAAAACATTGATAACAAATGGGTTTTTGTTTCTTATTTCAATTTTAAGTTCATAACTTTAATTCAACAATGTTTTATTCAACATTTTCACATCAATACTTAAATACAGATTAAGTCTGACCCCGAAAGGGGTACTTTGGGATCTTTTAATAAACATTTTGTACAGATTGCAACATTAATGTAATTGCTGTGGAAGAAGTTTGAAACGAAAATCAGATCTGTTGATCGTTAAATGTGTTGCATTGAAATCAGTTTCACTTACTTAATGATACCAGCAACATGGATCAGTATTCTGTGAACAAAGTGTTTTTTGTAATACTTTCTGCGTTAACTTTAATACTGCACCAAGGCGTTGGAGAACAAAACTTTGGGTATTATTATGATCAAGAAAATAAAAATAATCAGCACCCTTTAGATTACCAGACAAATTATAGAGCAACACAGTCGCGCAACAACAATGAATTGCTTGGAAACCAACAAATTTATCAAAGTAAAGGGTATGATGCTCAGGTTTATGGCGTAGACTCAAATGAACCAGACGAGATAGCAAGCACATTCGAAACCCAACAACCTAAAGAATATAAGCCAGGTCCAGAGCAGCGAACGTCTTTTTCACAAGATCCCAATATTATATTTGTACCGCGATTAGGCTACGTACGTGGTCAACATAATTTTAAAATTATCAAAAATAGACCAATAAGTGCTTACTTAGGTTTAAAATATGGTTCTGTTAAACCGGGTCTTGGAAGATTTCAGGTAACTCTTGCAATACATTTAATAATCATAACAACTTTAAATGAAATAATTTTAGAAAGCTTCATCTGTGCAGTTAGTCAACAATTTAATTGACGCAACAAAGGAACCACCTAACTGTCCCCAGTTCCCAGACTTAAAAACTATTCAAGAAAAAGAGAGCCGACACGAAAACGTAGATGATTGCTTGACATTGAACATTTTTACTCCAGCGGTACGTTATCTTACTTAATTTTCCTATAAGTGTAGATAAAAAATTAAAAATGTTCTCATGCACTTTTCCACTTCAGAAACGTGGTTCATATACTGTTTTGGTATTTGTACATGGAGAAATGCTGTTTGATGGCAGTGCAGCTGAAGGCCAGCCGGACTACTTTTTAGAAAATGATGTTGTGTTAGTAACTGTCAATTATCGTTTGGCCCCTTTCGGTTATTTGTCAACCTTAACTGATGACATGCCTGGAAATGTTGCATTGTCGGACATTAAAATGGCTTTAGAGTGGATACAACAAAATATTAAAAGTTTTAATGGCAATCCGGATCAAGTTACTTTAATGGGTCAATCGGGCGGTGCCACTCTGATACATGCCCTAAGCTTAAGTAGCAAAGTATTTTACATACAAAATTAATTTAGAAGAGTCAATCTTTAAATCATATTTTAATATGGATTTCAGGCCGACGGGTTATTCCACAAGTTAATTCTTCAATCGGGTACAGCACTGAATCCTTATTTCATAGATGAGCAGCCCTTGAGCACATTACACAGCTTTGCTCATTTCGCCCGTTGTCCCTCTAGTCGAACTATTGAAGGTGTAGTATCTTGTTTTGAACACATGAGTACCTCGGATATTCTTAACTATTTTAAAAGATATTATGTAAGAAAATTGTTATTCGTCAGTCCTCAATATCCCTAAAACTAAAGTTCATATTTTATTTTTAACAAAACTTAGGAAAATAATGAGTTCAGAGGCTTACAATTTGTTAATGGTTTCAAATTAATAGTGGGCGATAAACTGGGATATTTGTCTCAACATCCAGCTTCAATGGTAATCAATAGCACCAAACCGATGATTGTAGGAGTGACTAAAGATGCTGGAGCCTTCACAATGACCAGTAAGCAATGAGCTATTCCTGAATTTTTTTTAAGCGATCACATTTGAATACACATAAAGTTGTTCCAAAAAATTTAAATTTCTTATATTTTAGGGTTTTATGAACAATTGGTTCAATTGCGCTCTCGAAACATATCAGATTACATAAATGTGGTCCTTAAGCATACAACAAATCCAAGACATTATGTTTTATGGAAGCAATGGGCTCTAAAACATATTTTTACTGCTGAAGATATTAGAAACCCCTCAGTTAATATTCTAGTTCAAAAATTGCTGGAGGTATACGTTTAAAAATATGCTTGCGTCTTTGAATAACAAAATTTTTCATTGTCCTTCTAGTTAATCAATTTAATATTATACCGTGGACCAATTATTGAAAGTATACGTTATACGTACAAAAATCATTCGATCTATATGTACTGCTTCGATTATCGCGGTGAATATCATCGCTTTGGACACTTGGGAAATCCATTGCCATTTGAAATTGACGCTACGCTTAGTGACGACAATATTTTTCTCTTTCCTTATCCTGAAGAGGTTAGTCGGCTCAATCCGGATGATAAATCAGTGGCAAGAATTATGGTTACTATGTGGCTAAACTTTGCCATGCATGGCACACCTAATTTGAACACAGGCGTATGGCCAAATGTTTCTTCGGAATATGGACCATTCATTCGTTTTACCAATGCTCAAGAGAGCAAACTTGAATTGGACTATCACTTTGGCGATGGAATACCAGTTCCAGTTTTGTACCCCGAATACTTAAATACAACAAAATCGAAAAACGTAATTATCAACACAACAACCGCGACACACAGAACTACTCCCAGATTTTCCTTTTAAAATCTTTAAACATTCAGCATCAGTCAACAAGCAAAGTTTGTTATCAAAAAATGTCGTTAATACATTTCGCCGAGTAAGTTTTACTGTGTTGATTATCACATGCGACGCATACATAACTACCCAAACACGAGCATTCTTATATAAAATATACAAATAAAAACGATTAATCAACAAACTAATTCGTAATATTTTTAAACAACGTATTTTTATCAGTTAACAACATTATAAGAGAAAGTACTTGTAATTATTTGTTTGTCACTCGTTACAAACAAATAATTTTGCCAATTGTGTGCGTTACAATTTCAGTTTCATGTAATTACTTAGTAAGTTTTACTATCAACAGTTCAAATACAAGCAACTTTTTTTAAATACTAAATAGTCAAAATATTGTCAAATAATTTTTAATAAATTACTCTTAAAAAAAAATTCGTTTTTTCGTGCTATTTTCTACTATCCCGATTTAATAATTAAATTACCGATATTGATTATTGAGGGTGAAAGAACGTCTCAATAATTTAAAAAAATAAAAAATCAAGTTAAAATTTAACTTAAAAAATAAGTTATATTTTAGTTTTTAACACACCTTATCTTAGAAGCCAAAACGGTTTCGAAAAAAATATAGTGAAGAAAAGTCGAATTTTTGTCATATTTCGCGCGAAAAATATTTTCAAATAAATCTTAACATTTTGAGCAACGACGATATATGTGAGTGTAGCTTAAATTGACGTTTAAACGGATTTTTTATGTGGTTTGACATTTTAAAAGGGATGTTAAATGATGAATTTTATCCCCTCCAACATGAATTCTTATGCATTGGTTACAAAAATAAGATTCGTAGCCACACAATGTAGAGCTGTGTCGTTCTTAAACGAACGGTTACAATTAAACGAATCACACAACTGAACGAAGGAATCCGGTCAGTTTGTTCAATTAAAAAAAAAACAAGTAAGAGTGCTATATTCCCTTCACCATCTATGTAAGTCTAGTTTAGTAAAGTAACTCCCATCAAAAAAGCAAATATTTATGTAAGATTAAAAAAAATGGTACTGCATACATATAATTTTATATAAAAATGACATCGGCTCTTAATGGGTTAAGCATATTTAAAAAATTTTAGTATTTTCTTAAAGATCTCTTGAAAAGCTTTAAAATGATACCCATATTGATATTTTAAAAAATTTTCAATATTTCAGAGCTCTGCAAATCGGAAAATATGGGAGAGCGCCAATTTTTTCACTAGATGTTTGTTTCTTATTTTTTAATTCTCTTTCGCACCATACATTTATTTTTTTAATTGGAGTTTCTTTATTATTGCAAATGACGTGAAAAAATTAGAGGTAGGCACGGTGTTTTACCTGCTGCCTCGAACGACATGGACCGATCACCCAATTTCCAATAGCACCTCTTTCGACACTATATTTGATTGATTGACATCCGTCCGTCCTTGATGTCCAAAGTAATATTTTATACTCAGATAAACAAAGTTACCGTTTTTTAAGAGTTTAGCAAAAAAATCGGCATTTTTGAAGCAAAAATCGTCACTTTGATCATTTTTGAATAAAACAATAAAATCCCTTTATTTTACACTCTCGATGCAAAATTATCTCTTTTTCAATTGGAACCGAAAATAAATTAAATTTTTTACACAACTTTATTTTAAAAATTTTCTACCATTCATTTCACAGAGTCCTACATCGCCCAAAAAGGAAACGAACGAATTGAACGAACGAGTTCACTTGCGATATTTGAATGAAAATGAGAACTCACTGAAATGAACGATTTAGCACAAGTATTACAATGTGACCGTTTTGCTCATCAGAAGATTTTACCCAAATTTTGTAAAGAAAATTAAAGATTCTTAAATAAAATTGATTAAATGAATGTGAACTGTATTTAAACAACAAAGCAAAAATACAACAAAATAATAACTGTTTGTACAAAAACACAATAACCATTGAGACACCAAATGGATATGCTTTTCTGCACATTTAGTTTTAAATAATAAATATTTCATGAGAATGTATTATACTAATAATTATTGTAGTTGTTGTTAATGTTACTATTACATTGGTGAAAATTTTATTATAAACACTTTATTGTGTAAAAAACATGTTTTTATCGAAAATTCTGACTTTAAAATTTACTATTTCATGTTGAAAATTATAACTCCAATTTGAGGCTTACTCTTCGCAATATTTTTTTCAAAGTAAAACAAAGTATTTTTTTTTTCGGAAAATGTTTTGTGAAATTTTCAATTTTATTTTATTTCTAATGTTTGTCTTTAGAGCAGCTAGAGTAACACACCTTCTGTCTGTGAAAGTAACTAATATCTATGAATGTATGTAGTATGATATAGTATTATTAAGGACGTACAGCAATATTATTAGGATCCTGTCGGAAGCTCTTGGTGCGGAAATCTAAAAGGAAATTCCTAAAATCTAAATATTACTTTATTTCTACTCGGCTGACGTCTGAATATACTATTTTTGTTCGAGGCTTTCTTTGTTGATAAATGTTTGTTAGCTTTTCGAGTCTCTATGCGTCGATTTAAGATAAATCGTTTTTTAACATTGTCAGATTTTAGCTGATTTGTTTTTTGCTTCCGCTTGCCATCAAAGTTTCGCATCAAATAGTATGCCTCTCTTATCAAACTATGGCCAGTATCTTCGTCAGTAATAGTTGCCGAAAATTCCTTAAAATAATTGCCAGCAATACTAAATGTCTCATCTAATTTTAAGTAAGGTCCATATATAGTGCTCATGGAAGGCCAGTAACCAGTACGGTGACCTCCGAGAGGATAGCCATTTATAACAAATGATGTCCAAACTTCCACCATACGTTTTGCCATCTCATTATCGGGCGGGCTTAAATTTTTGACATGTTGTGGATAGGGAAATAGGTACAAGGCCTCGTCTGTTAGGGAAACTCCAGCCTTAAATGGACTCTGCATATTATGCTCCTTATCCATATCACGATAACGATTATATTCTCCCAAATAATCGAACGAATATAGAAAAGTATGTTCAGGCTGATGTTTATTGTTCATGTTTAAAGCTAATAATACTGGAAGCTTATGTAAAAGTGTACCCACAACCTGCAAAAAGGAAAACATATAATTTCTTTATAAATTTCTTTAAACAGACGCTATACTTTACATCTATCAATCTGGGTATTAAGGTAACAAATGTACCGTTTTCCATAAGTCTTCTATTAAGGAAATTCTGAGTAACGAAACTTGTCAACAGCATTGTTTTGTCAGTGCCCACAACTTGCCGAATAACATGATCAATGTAGTCATAACTGTCGTAAATGTCATCCGGTATATTTTCCTCCCAATCATTTTCAATTATGTCTAAAATGGTTTATTTAATAAAACAAATTTAGAAAGAAAATTAATGAGAAGTGGCCTCAACGGCCTTAATAAGACGAGTTTTTTACTGGTATACTTACCATTTAGAGTTCTGGATCCAGCATTTTTTGGAGAACCACCCATTGCAGGATAGGAATTAGTAGATTTTAGCATTAAATCGTAAGGATGTTCTGGTAACACACCGCTTGGGCCACCTATCGTAAATTGCATACCACCAGTATGACCTACACCCAAGCCAGACTTTTCAACCTGCGAAATAAAAAACTTATTTACCTCTCATTACCTTTAGATAATAACTTAATATACCCCATGTTTCATAAAAGCTTCTAGTAACTCTAATGCAGACATGTTCATTAGACACGTATTTAAATCACCCACAGTTTTCATTTTACAAGCAGCCTTTTCAGCAATTTCTTGAGCAAATTTTCGGGGATTTTCCTCCAAAAAAGTAGGCATTAATGCGGAACCAGAATGAAATATTACCTGATGAAACAATCCTTTTTCAATCTAATAAAAATAAAATTATTGTTACTTTAACAGACGGATATTGTTGATATTAATGTGTTAATTTACCTTGGGCGACAAAGTCATTAAATGTGCAATGGCTGCCCCACCCACTTGTCCAGCCAGGGTAACTTTTCCCGGATCACCACCAAAATATTTGATAAAATGCTTAATAAACTGCAGTGCTAAAAATACATCTAAAACTCCAGCGTTTCCAGGAATTTGTTGAGTTTTTGTAGATAGAAATCCAAAAGGTCCCAAGCGATATTGAGGCACTGCCAGAACAATATCTTTTTCCAGCAAATAATCCGGAGGAGCTTCAGAGTTACTACCTTCGTATAAATATTCTCCGTGTATGTACACTAATACAGGATAACTTCCAGAAACATTTGGTGTTGAAATCGTCATTGACAGGCAATCTTCAATGTCTATAAAATCGTTTATTTTTTTAAGGGACTCCATCGATACAATTGAGGGACAACCAATTTTTTCCACTGTTGCATCCATTATATCCTCCCAAGGCTCAATAGGACGAGGTGGCTATAAAAAAAAGTATAATTAAATCAGCTTGGTAAAATATTCTAACTTATACCTCATATAAGAAGTCAATTAATAAATTGAGCAATTAGTACTTAATTGCATCACTAATTGAATAAGCTGAGAAATGCCACCATTGCCAACAAGTATGTTCAGTGAGAAGAAAAAATTCATAAAATTAACAAGCCGCAAATAAAAAATATATACATACAAACAAATAAAAAGAAAATGGCGAGTCATAGAAAATGGCTTTTGTCACTTCTAACTTCAAAGCAACAACAATAAGTCTTGCGCTTATTGCATAAGCTTAATTGAGCATGTGTGAACACCAAAATAACTTGCGCAATTAAAACTAAATTGACTCAATTAAGAAAACATGTCTGAACAGGGTATTAGATATAGTTTAATAATGATTATTTGACCCTTTTTTATTAAATTATTTTCTATTTTCTTAAGCTTTGGGTCCTTATATTTTTTAATAATATTTTATTTCAATATTTCGGTACTTTCTGCGTACCTTCTTCAGGAAACAAAATTAATATATAACCATAACTGAAATTTATTTAAACATTTTTTATATTAATTTTCATATTGATAAGTTTTGATATTTTCATATTTCGGGAAATCCTTTTAAATTACATAAATAAAGCAAAATTTTAGGGAGCTACAAAAATTGTGTACATCACAAAAAGAAAAAATTTCAAGTGATTGCCATATAACGAATTTTTTTAGTTCAATTGAATTTTCTAAATATTTGATTCCAGGACAAAGCAACAAAATTCTAGCGTTTTTTTATTTTTAAATTCGAATATATTTTCGAATCATCGTTTTTTTGCGTTTTATACTTTGTTTGTAAATCTAGCATTAGGAAAATTTTTAAGTTAGGACCAAAATTTTAAAAAATTATTAATTAATGTAAAGAAATTGCAAGATTTACTAAAATTTACCTGTCCAAAGCACTTAGTCTACTTTGGGGCCAAAATGGTCTGCGCCTAATAATAGAGCATAGTCAAACTTAAGCTCGTTAAGTTCTAAAGTTCTCCTATTCCAAAGTTTCAATAAGACAACAATATATTCGAATTTATAACATACATATACATATATATATAAATACATACTTTGAACACGAATTTCTGTTTTTTTTAATCAAATTTCTTTTTTTTTAATTAAAAATGTTTTTGAAGATTACACTCTATACTGGATGCTTACCCACCTTGAATCTGTACTGTCCTGATGGTGCTTCTGCATATTTGATATCAACGAACTGTAAAACTTCTCTCTGTGACCACGCAGTCTCTATAATTTTTCCCTGTATTAAACCTAAGTTAGGTAATTCTACAACCGTATCCTTATCTTCATCATACAAGGCAAACGATACATAAAAAAATCCGAAGAATACCATTAAACGTGCAAACATTACTAGTTTCCAGTTTATACTTTTGATCACAATCTCAACCGTTTTCTAACAATGCACCTCAATGACTGATTTCTTCGAATTCGTCATAATACCAATTTTGTATCGCATCATTAAAATAGAAAACAATATAAATTTCATTTTTAAATTCAAACAAATCATTAATTTTTTTCAAATAATAATTTTTCTTTCCTCTCTCTTACATTTGCAAATCTTTGTGAACGTGTGTTCTTGTTTGTCAAAGTATAAAAAATATTTTGAAATCCAAAAAAAAAACGCGCTAAGATGGACTCTCTTTATATTTAACAATTATAAGACCTCTTCATCAGCGTATCTATCTATTCATTAGCATAATTAAACAAAAAGTAGTTTACTTCGGTGAACAGCGAATGTTGGATCAAATAATATGTGCATGTGTTGTTCTATCAAGAAAACAATAACAAAACTTTAATTTTTCCTGCTTTTTGTTGGTCTAAGTTGAATGACCTCATACGACATACAAGCATTCCGCATCTGTCCAGCTATTTAGAAGTTCTTAGAGCAATGGAAAAGAATACAGCTGATATAATTAACTGAATAGGTTTTTGTGCAGGACGGTACATATTTGCTTGTTGTACTATTCCCTTGACATGCAGGATTTGACCTTACAAAAATGGACAAGGGAGTAAATAACGGAACTGGTTATCGATCGAAATGTACATTTCAATTTTATCGACTCTTCATATTATGAAGCATAACTAACATTAGGTGCTCAACTCATCTTAGACTCTCAGATTATCTGATTTTAATATTCATATTATTCAATGGGGTCACTTCCAAAACTTAAGCAAACAAACTTTTGTATTTTTATTATATTTTTACGCTTATTGATTTAAATTCTAAGAAACTGCACACGAAACTTTCTACAACTGTATACATTTTGGTTTCTTTTTATAGAAACAGTTTATTGAAAGTTTAGATTAAACAAATTATTTTATTTAATATATCGTTCAAGTAATCATTTACAATTTAAATGCCGTATTCATAGAAAACGAAATTAGATTTGAAATATATTTTCTGAGAAATTTGTATGGAAAATTTTTCATAAAACATATTTCTAAGTTATTTTATTTTCTATGAATACGGCAGTAAGAGTTTCAACACTATAATGGACAGATTAACAGTTGATGTGGTTGAATATAAAAGAGTGCTGATTGCTTGATGATTCCGCCAACATATCTTCGAGTTAAAACGGTGCTGAACCTTTGCAACCTTAGATATTGTGTTAAAGAATGCTGCGCAGCGAAAATATTATTATTCGCAATAGCCTTGGCTCGGCTTGGCTTAAGCCCTCAGTGACAACAGAGCACAATTTAAAGACACATTTATCATTTATAATTGATAGAACAGCATTTTTTGCATCCTCAAAATGGTATTCAAATGCTTAGAAAATAGAAGCTGGCAGGCGTATATCTTTTCGTTGAAAAGGAGACGACCACAGTCGAATCATTTAGGTTCAGGTACAGATTAACAGCTATAAGTGCAAATACTTATAAAATATTTTTGGCGTTTCTAAGAAACAGTAAGGTTTGCTTATAGATTGGCGTAAGCAACAGTGAAATACAAATAAGTACATACAAACATAGACAACCAAATTATTTTCACCGATATTTTAGTTGCCAAAATAGTTTCATAAACAAAAAAAACTTTGTTTCGACATAGTGGTTATTTCTAATTCTATTTCGAAAAATTTTTTTCCCTTCATTAATCGAAATTTTATTGTCATAGGCGTTTTTTTTTTAATAAAAGCTTGTACGTACAAGCATATGTACATATGTAATTTTTAAAATATAAACAAAGAACATCTTTAAAAAAAAAATCATAATTATATTAATGTCTTTAGATTTGTCTTATATTAGTACGACGAAAAAATAATCCATTGTTTTTCGTTCTCTTGGCTATTAACACGATATTTCCACGGCCCTCTTCATTAAAAGTGTCATCGTTAGCGATATCCTGGTTGACGTCAGTGTTATCATCAGTAAAGTCGACTAAATTATCAAAGAATTCTTCATTGACTAAATTAAAACCGTTTGCTGTATCCCTTACGGCTGCAGTAAATTCATCAATATAATTTTCTCCAATCGACACGGTTTTGCTAATTTTCATATATGGGCCTGTTTCATCGTTCATTGAAGGCCATTCTGGGATATTAGGAGCAGATGGCTTACCAGTCGCTGCAAAGGAAGTCCAAAAGGCAACCATACGCTTGGCGATCTTAATATCTCGATTCGAATTAAGAAAATAGTATCGTGGCCAAGGAAACAAATAGAGATTATCATCAGTTAGCGAAATACCCAAATCGAATGGCATTTCATTAACGTCGTCATCAATATCAGCTGTTGTATAGCGATTAAATTCGCCATCGTAGTCAAATGAGTATAAATAAGTACTGTTGGGTAATTTTTGTGCATTAGCTTGCAATGCCAATAAAACTGGATTTTTAAAGGCAATAGTGCTGCATAACTGGGGAGGATTCAAATTATTTTAGTTTTTACACAGGAGATCAAGAGAAATCTTTTAGAAAGCAAGTTTTTCCAAATAACTTACATCAATTAATCCGGGAGTCATGGCATAAAGTGTACCATTCTCTATTATTTTTTTTGAAAACACTTCCTCTTCGGCGAACTTCCTCCAAGCTTCAGTGGGATCGGCAGCATTAGTTTCTGCGATAACCATGTTTACGAAGTCCATGCCAGCCATACCGCCATCGTTCATATTTTCATTGAAATTATCTAAATAAAAGTCTGAATAGTGAAGTATATAAATGGATATGTTAATCGCATGGCTGTACGTATGTACGCATGTATGTCATATTTTTATACCTCTTAATATAAAAGTGCCACCGTTCGCAACACTGCCACCTAATGAAGGATAGGCCTTAAAATTTCCAGATGTAAGTAGCTTAGCAGGAAATTGAGGCAAAATACCTGAAGGACCTCCAACGACAAATTGTACTCCAGCAAACGAACCAACTACTGGTTTAAGTTTCGAGGAACTGTACAAACGGAAGGCCTCCACCAACTCAGTAGCATTTAATTTACGCAAACATTTATTTAGAGAATTAATTTTCTTGACGTTTTTACAACCTGCTAGTTGACCTATATTCTTCGCTGCTGGCAAAGGATTGTTGGTAACAAAAGCGGGAGATAATGCTGAAGACGAATGGTAAATCACTCGATGAAAAAGACCATCAGACACGGCTGGACTCATGGTAAGAACATTGATTAGAGCTGCACCAGCAACTTGGCCAAACAGAGTAACACGGGTGGGATCACCTCCAAAGGCAGCAATATGCTCTTGAATCCATTGTAAAGCTAATATAACATCCTTAACACCCGCATTTCCAGGTATATCCTCTGACATGGTCGACAAAAAGCCAAAAGGTCCCAAACGATACCGCACACTAACCAAAACGACATCTTCTTCCAAGAGATAACCTGGAGCCGCCTCTAAACTACTCCCATCATACAAGAAATCGCCATGAATATAAACCATAACAGGAAAATTTCCAGTAACCTGTAAAAATATAAAATTTCAATTTATTCGTTAAGACCAAAATGAGCTACGTCTGATTTCCATTTATGTAAGTCAGTTTCTTTGTCTGCTTTCAGCGTTACGCTTAATTTATAAAAATAAATTCAATTTTATTTGGATAATGGTACTCCTTATATTAACAGTTTCATCTCTAAGTCACGTGGACAAAATAAATAAAAAGTATTAAGTAAAACATCTTATTAAGCATTCCCAGTCCACTTTTTGGTTTAAAATGGAATTTAAAAATCTAAGTTATTTACATATTAAACTTTTCATTTCATTTCACTAGAAGAAAGCACTAAAAGCTTTTCCCTTTATGGTAGGAACACAACTGGGACGAACCACGGATTTCGTCTAACACGACGAATACGTCGTCAGAAAATTCGACGCACAATAACGACAAAAAACTACAGCTGTTTTAATTTTTAAAGTTGTTTACTTTTTGTAAGCTGCTAAGGTGACCATAAAAAAATAATATTTAAAAAGTTAAACATTATCAAAAACACAATTTAAAACTATTTTTTATATTTGAATATTATTATAAATGCTCCAAAATAATAAAACATAAACTTTTTAAGTAAAATAACTTTATTTACTAAAATACTTCGAATCTAAAGTTAAATATGGTCACACTGTACTGATTTGTTCGTCGTTCGTCGGCGAAAGAAATAGAAATATTTCTATTGCAAAGTTTGCCGCGCGTGACGAATTTTGTCCGACGTCATGATTGTGTGCAGTTTCATATACACAAATGCGTTTTATTTTTGAAAACGAATATTCGCGACCTAAAATTCGTCGTTCGCCCCAGTTAAGTTCCTAGCATTAATTGTAATTTTATTTTACACTATTGCCTTATCCGAGACACATCAGACAATTTCCTTTTCAGAACTTTAGTTTTGCTTTTATAAATTGTTGCTGCATTTGGTAAACTGTAAATTAGTTTGTAGCAACACGCTGGGTGCTGCAGGTTTGAACCTGAATTCTCTAAAAGCAGTTCAAATAAATAAATATGTGTTCGAAAATCATATGAAGTAATAAACAATAACAAGTACTTAAATAGCTTTTTGGTCTACCAACCATACAAAGGTTTATTTAGAGTTAGTTCATATTTTAATTATTTTATTTTATTTGATTTGCTTTATTTTTTGAAAATAAAAGATTCTTACCGACTTTGAATTTACAGTCAATCTAAGGCAATCCTCAACATTAATATTTTGTGACTTCAAGATGTCGTAGCTGACAAAATCCTGCAATGATGGACAGCCATGATGAGGTTTTTCTGCATTCAATATGTTAGTCCAAGGGCCAACAGGAACTGGTGCTTTGAATCTCAAGGAACCGGATGGAGCTTTTGCATAAGGAATATCAAAAAATTGTAAAATAGGTTTCCCACTCCATTCGGACATAATAATACGTCCCCTTACTGAACCTAATCCCGAAATCATTAGAGTAACACTATTCTTTACTTTATTTAAGGGTCTTTCTTGCTTATTTTTATTTAGGTTTTCAGGTATCTTATGCATTTTATTTTCGTTGTCGTGTTGTTTAATTTTTTGATGGAATTGCTGTTGAATTCTTTGAGAGTCCTTTTTTGCTGTGTTTTGCTGCACTCCAGTGCAGAAACAACAGATCATCAGAATCAATACAATAGAGCAAGAAAACCTAAATTTACACATCTTTAAGATAGATATTCTTAAACACAACTAACTCTTTTGCAAATATAATACGGTTCAAGAAACCTTTTACAACATACTTTTATATGTTGCTACATAGGTACATACGTGTGTAAGTTTGTCTATGCATATAAATCTGATTAAAATTAAATAGCGAAGATAACGTGATAATTTACATACGTACATACATACATAAGATTGTTCGCTTGTTAAGCATGTTCTCACAAAAATTAGGTTAAACTATCAAAATATTTAATTATTTTTTTTTTTCATAAAAAACAGAAAACTAAAAAGCACTCATTGATTTTAACATGCTTGGGATTTTGTCATTACCATTGAAATTTCATTGACATTGTTTGAAATAATGGCTATGAAAAAATTTAACTACCATTTAATGGTAATAGCATTTTAATGAAATCGTTTAATTACTAATTACAATTAAATTAAAAATAATTGTTTTCATGAAACCCAAATTCTTATACATAAATAAATAAAATAAATAAACCTTAACACTCTTGCAGATAAATCTATTTTTGAAAATTTTAATAAGTTATTATTTTTAAGTGAGATAGGTGTAAAAGTTGATGTCTGAGATCTAAAGCTATCTAACACCCTTGCTAGCGGATCGTATTACTTATACGAAAACAAAAATCTGTTCTAAAAATATCTATTTTTTCTAAGAAAGTTAAGACCTATAATTTCACAAAATTTTTTAGATCAAAATGGCATTTAAAAATAATACTCTACTATACTTTAAGTTGTGTATTTAGTGTACAAAGACAAGAATTTGATTTGAAACTATTTAATTATTAGTCAATGGTAATGATTTGATTTTAACTAATTATTAATAAAATCGTTTCATTGAAAAAAGCATTACCATTAGTACAAATAATGATAATAAAAAAATCATTAGCGTTATTTGTCATTCAATGCCAATGAAACGTCAATTAATTAGTCCATATAATTAATTACTCCCATGTGTGGATTTTAACAATACCATACATATTAGTATGTCCAATTAATCAAATACATATGTATGTACATGTGTGTAGTAGATACAGGATGTCCCAAAAAATATATGTAGATATATGTATATTAATGTGTGGATCCATAAGTATGTATGCACTCATATATATGTATGTATGTATGTGTCATTCATAAGTCTCTAATGATAACGTGCTTAGAAAAACCCTGAAATTAAATCAAATTTATTATAAAAGGGATTGATTCATGTTCTAAGCAGCGTTAGAGCATTTCGCGCTAGATTTAGCGCATTTCAACTATGCTAAATGCGTTTATTTTCTGTTTGGAGCGTCTTTAGTTTAGTATATACTGAAGAAAAAGAGAACAGAATATGTATATTTTCTTAAATAACACAAAAAATCGTTATGTATCTATCGTTCGTTCAAGAATTTTTTAGTTATTATAAACAATAGAAGATTGAAAATTGTCTACATAACTCAAGTTTTATCAGTGAATATACTCAGATCAGATCGTTTTGGTTTGAGTTCCACAGTTTTAAAAATTCTGTTAATGAAAATTATTTTATTTCGATGTTGTCGTTTGTTAAACTTTCAAAGATTTCATTTTCAAATGTAAAAGCTAGAATCTTTCAGTCAGATAAAATAAAACAAATTAAATCAAAAGTCACGTAATTCTTTAAGACTAAAAACAAACTTTTGAGAAAATTAATACATGTACTCGTATGTATATAACTAGATGTGTGTACGAAAATAGATTGAAATAATAATTTGAAGTATTACATACAATCGGATTTGTAGCCGAAAATAAGCAGATGATTTCAATGAAAGTATTGTTTTTATTGGCAATGATTAATCTTAACTCTTTTACTTTTTTTTATATAAAATAAACAAGTTCTTTATTAATGTTTTAAAGCAGATAGAATATTTATTTATTATTATCACTGTTGTTGTTGTTGTTGATATTGTAAATTGTTTTCTGATATATTTAAATTAGTTTTTTATTTTTATAACAGTTATTTTTCAGGAAATCGAATTGATCTGAATATGTATTGTCTAGATGAGCTATACATTGAAAACTCTTCTATAATGTGTGAAATGTTTAGTTGTGTAATGTAGAGGGTACCCATTGAGATAGATGTTTGTAGGAGAAATTTCAGCGTTCAATTCTGAGTCGGACGATGGTTGACGTTACATTTCTGAGGCAGATTTTTCGGTAGTTATGTTTTTTGCTTTCAGGATTGAAAATTCTGTAGTTGTAGAATTGAAATGAGATAGATTATCGTTAGATATATCAAAACTTTTTCATGTTTGAAATTCCAGTAATGGTCTAATTTTGGACTCAAAAGCTGCAATATCATCAGTGTATAATAAGTTCCAGTTTTCATTAACACATGGTTTCATAATACTTGACATAATATTTGGGTCAACGGAAAAGTTTAAATAGAATAGGTATTAACTGCCACATTCACAAGACATAAAATGAGTTTTATGTGTTTTTATGACAAAATTTTCATACAATTTTGTCCTAAAATACATTTCACAATCAATAGGATATTTTATGAATACGGCAGTAAAAGTTTAATATTCATTATTAAAAATGCTGATTTTTGTTTTTGTATTTGGCGGATTCTTTAACGTTACCACGTACAAATTTTTGTAGTCTTTAAGCTATCCAAATCTTTATTCATGTACTAAAATAATAGGTGTGTTCATTTACTTTACTAGTAAAAATTTGCAACGAGAGAGTAACAAGAAATTTTCCAAAATTACTCTCAAAAGTGAGAAAATGTAAATGAACACTTTACTAGCTAAAATTTGCAAGTTAAAATAACTACCCCTATATTTTTTGGAAAAATTATACATATTATAAAAATTATGTGGTTATGGTCATATACTGTGAGCATCAAAATAAAGTGTACACAAACATTTTCTTTAAATTAGTTTATATTTCAGTCTTTAGAAATACTATTTTATTTAACATTTTATGTTTTTTTTAATTGTTATTCAGTTCTCTACTTAAACTTAAAAAAACAACAACAAAAATTTACAACAACAAAAGTTATTAAACAAAAACAAAATCTATTCCATATTTTATGCGTCAAAATAAAGTGTACACATATAATTCATTATAAAAATTAGTATGATTTAGTATTTGGTTGCTTTTTCTTTAGCTTTAATAACGGCACTTAGTCTTCGGGGCATCTATTCAACTAGCTTTTTGGTTACGTCAGATGAAATTTTCTGCCACTCCTCCATTATAAGGGATTTAAGCGTATCCTTGTTAGTAATTGTCCTCTTTTGTATTTGCAGGTCAAGATGCTCCCACAAATGCTCAATCCGGTGATTGGGGAGGATTATCGAATGTTTTAGGAGTATGATAAAGAAGCCATTCTTCTACTATCTTCGCCGTATGTTCGGGATTATTGTCTTGTTGAAAGATCCAAGGTCCCTTTAAGCTCAATATCTCCACTCTACATGGCAAATTGTTTTTCAAAATGTTTAAATAGTCCGTTTTATTCATGGTATCTTCAATAAAAGCCAAGCTTTTCACTCCACTTGCCGCAATGCATCCCCTCACCATCACCGAACTTCCTCCATGCTTAACCGTAGATATTAGATTTTGTTCAGCATACTGTGTATTTTTTGTACGCCATACTTTTACAGGTTTTTTCTGGCCAAATCTCTCAAATTTACTCTCATCAGTAAATAAAAAGTTATTCCAGAAAGAACCATCTTTAGTTTCGTACTTTTTTGCATACTCAATACGTTTTTCTGATCTGCTAACGATATAAGTGGCTTTTTTCGCGGCAACCGACCATGTAGCCCATTTGCGTGTAGAGTTCTTCGTACTGTGTTGGTGCTTACGTTGGTATTTTTTGTTGCTGAAATTTCCTCCGATATTTTAACAGCACTTTTAAATGGATTCTTCTTCACATCACGCAAAATAGACCTTATTTCAGACTCACTTAAAGCTCTTGGTCGGCCTGCACCTGGACGATTTTATACTTTGCCGAATTTTTTGTGCTTATCAACTATTTTCTTTGCTGTATTATGGCTTCTATTTATAACAGACCCGATTTCACGAAAAGTTTTACCGTCTTTTCGAAGTTTTATCACAAGTTCCCTGACATCTGTGGATGTTTGTCTACCCATTTTTAATAGAATAACAAATTTCTTTCTGCAAAGAAGTTATAGTCTGTCTACTATAAAACAGTAATAGTGAATTAAAAGAATGCAGGAAAGTAAATAAACAACAAAACATAACGGTATTTTATGCGGTTCTACTTCGCTAAAATGCTACAAAATAAGATGTACACTTTGTTTTGACGCGTAAAATATGGAATAGATTTTGTTTTTGTTTTATAACTTTTGTTGTTGTAAATTTTTGTTGTTGTTTTTTTTAGTTTAAGTAGAGAACTGAATAACAAATAAAAAACATAAAATATTAAATAAAATAGTATTTTTAAGACTAAAATAAAAACCAATAAAGAAAATGTTTGTGTACACTTTATTTTGACGCTCACAGTATATTCAGCATTGTCGTGACTGGCGTTTTTCGAGTACGGCTTGTTATAGAATAATGAAAAGTTTTGCAATTTCATTTAATCTAGTACCTGATGCGAAATACGCTATATACGATAAAGGTGATTAACTACTTTTGAATAAAATTAATGAATAAAATATCTATTTTTTATTAGTTTATACGTTAAAACAGCCTGCCTACACATAGAATTTTTATTTCAAATATCGGAAATAACGACAGAATAAGGTCGCAGAAATGTTTATTTCCAACTTTGTGATTTATTTTCCAAGCGATTTTTATAAAATAGTGTTTTTAATGCGTGGTAGAATAAGCATGCGTTAATAGATATTATTATTTTGACACCTTTTGTGTTATTATTATTATTATAATTATATAATATTAAGTATTTTGTAATGTGATTTTATGAAGAACTATTTATGTAAATAAACACTAATAAAAAACTACATTAAGACGCAAACAAATGTGAGTTGAAAAGGAGAATTTTTGTTCGTTATTGTATAACGTTAATGCTCCGCTTTTGCAATCGTTTCCAAAATATAATAATAATAATAAACAGCCGGCGAAAAACGTGTTAATTTAAATTTATTTACAAATATATATTTGAACTAATTGAATTATTTGCCTGCTTAGTGTAAATTACCGAGTAGCTACCTGCTCATAATATTTACAACACTAAGATTAACAGCCGGTCTGTGAAAATTAAAGAACAAATTTCAATTCAATTCAATTTCATTAGACATCTTATTTTGCTTCTGTTGTTCCTAAAATACACAAAAATAAATTTATCTTTTTAATACTTTGTATCGTTTTAAAAGTTTACATTTACTTACAATTTCTTAAATTTTCCAAAATATTTTTATTTTCAACTTAATTTTGAAATATTTTTTTGTAAACACAAACGCAAAACAGCTGTTTGAATAATTATTGCAAGTAAAAATTTTACTTGTAAAAACTTGCAAGAATTTGTCTGTCTCTCAATTTTTTGCTCTCTTTGGACGCTCTCTCGTTGCAAATTATTTGGGTTAATGAACGCTTTCTAGTAACAATTGTTACAAATTTGTACAAATTTTTAGTAAATGAACACACCTAATATTTTAAGTTTTTATTACCGTTTTAAGTTTCTATCTAACATTTTATTAAACGATGTCAACATCTACTTTGTGAACGCGAATGTAATTTAAAAGAAAATATTCATAAAAAATCAAATAAATTTAAAACATTTTTTATGACAAGTTTTCCATACAAATTTGTCCTTAAATACATTTCAAATCTATTTTAATATTTTATTAATACGGCAGTTAGAATTTTATTTATTTTGCTTCAACAAACAACATACACAGAGCCACTTTTATTCAAATTTGGTTTAGCACGTTAGGTATAGCATGTTTTATTTATAAATATTTGTAAATGATGTTATTTATGTCGTTTTTCGCCTTTTTTGAGAAAGGAAAAAGCGCGAATTAGTTAGAAAAAGTTGACAACGTTCCAAAACGTTTATCTTGAGAGAAGTGGGGTACTGCAATGGTGCATGAGTTATATCTTTCTAACAAATCAATGCGCGCCATATTTATTCCCAATGTTTTCCTAGAACTCCTATACTCGTATAATGTGATAATTGGACGTAACGCCGCAACGGTTGCTAAACATCACTAATGTTTATTTATTAAATTGATAGTATTTCTGCTTGACTTTTACAAAGTACGACATTTTTTGTCTCTTCGTAATAAATAAATTCACCGACATTTTTAAAAAACCCAAGAATATATCATAAGCATTAAAAGTTTTCGTTTTATATTTGCGGTTGTCGAGTCAAATTCCCAATTAAAAGTTTTTTATCCCAAAGCATTTAAGCATAACTATAACAGCCATATCTTTTTAAAATAATTAGGGAAATTATATATATTTTTGGTAAAAAATTGTGTCCGGGGTGTAAAATTTTAGGGCTGACCTTTAGTTTTGGAGTTACAGACCTCAAACGCTTGTATGTATAATATGGCATATATCGAATATTTTATGGCGGAATGAGACAATGGTGACTATTATGAGTAGTCGATAGAGCTGATCGAACGAATTTTCATATTGTATTGTGGCGCACATTCGATAAAATTGCTATTGTGAATTTTACTCAATTGTATTATTCACAATAGTACATGTTTATTATTGTTGTTTTTGTTTTACTAATTTGTAAACGAAAAATTAAAATAATTATTAATTAAAATTACTACGACATGTACGACATGCCGCCATTTGAAAAAAAACAATTCACAAATACTTACATTTTCAATAAGTTTTAGAAACTGACACAAACCATCGAAAGCAAAATTTTGTTCGATTAAAAATTTGTTGCACAACGAAATTTTCGACAGTGCTACCAACTAATAAAAAGAATTTGACAATCGATATTCGATTTTCGTTAGCCAGCGAAGTTCGAAAATCGAATGCAACTCGTAATAAGGGCCAATATGGAAATCATAGGAAAGGTATTTTTTTGCTTAGATTTCCATTTTACACCCGTAGACAACTCTTTTTTCATTTCTGAGCTGCGTCTGTTACCTAGACTTAAGCCATAACTGTTTTAATAACCCTGTTTTTTATCATTTTGACATTTTGTTGGCGCTTTTGTTTAGGTGTTGCATTTCAGCGTAAGAGCTATGAGGAAGGAAACGTTCCGCTTTTAATGCTGTAAGCAGGGCTACCGTTTTTGGTTATTTCTAACCAAAAGTGGTTATTTTTTTCTTTAATGTGGAGATGTGAATATTTTTCTCATTTTGGTTATTTTTTCTCCAAAATAATAATACACATGTACATATTTTTTATGTTATACTTTTTAATTTTATATTTTTAAACTTTCGAATTACTACCAAGACAACTGAAAATAAAACAACTGTGACTAAAATCGCTAGTGCAGCCACCTGTTATGAATTCGCCTTTATTGCTACTCATTTGCTTATAATACTTTTCTTTTACAGCACTGTCAACAGCTTTTAATTTTGCTAAATGTGAAATTTCACTTCAAAATGCAGTACTTTTAATAAGTAAATCTGTGGTCTTAAACTATTATACTGTGAACTGCAAGTTTTGTTTAATTTGTTTTAAACAAACTTTTATTTTTTTAAACATACGTGTACAATCGTTACTTATTACATACATACGTATGTAGGTAAAAGAATTTTACTTTTGTTATTATTAATATTAACTGAATTAAAATCACATAAGTTACATTATAAATATGTCCATTTTTGGTTATTTTTTCTCATTTGGTAACTTTTAAAGCAAATTTTGGTTGTAAAAATTTTTTGGTTGTGGCAGCACTGGCTGTAAGTGTACCTTTACTTCATTTGTTTAATATTTAATTTCATTTGTTTGACATACTTGTATATATTTTAAGCGATTTATAAATTGAGAAAGTGTTGCCAGGAAGATAGGTAAAAGTCACGCTTCTCCTTCAAAAAAGTTACATTTTGAAATTTTCGTGAAATAAATAGTAATTTAGAATATAGTAAAAAGTTTTTTTTCCATATTTCAGAGAAGATAACAAGGCAACATATTTACATAGTCCGAGCTTAAACGGACGAACATTTGGAAGAAAAACCATTTGGAATTCCCTTTTGTTTTTTCATTTGCGTTTACACAGCGAACATGTTGTCGGTATAAATTCGCCTTGATAACATATGACATAATCAAGGCGAATTAATACAGGTGACCGCACGGCTACAACAATCCAACAACACAAAAAACAACAGGCAATTTGTTGCTACAAAATTATGTATGATGTCAAAAAAATATTGTAAAAAAACAAACAAAATAAAAAAATATATTTGATGCAAAAAAGTGGTTGTAATTATCAGAATAAGAAAATTATAAAAATTAAGTTACATAAAAATAAAAATACAGGAAAAGTGACCAAAATTCTTTTGTACCACTAGTTTTCCCAAATCACATGCATCGTTCCATTCTTGCACGTTGAACTACCACAACATGGAACTGTATTTGCAGTTCCTAATGTCTATAATCAAAATATGCGTAAAAAGATAGTGAAATTATTGTTAAGACATTTATAATTTCTTGGTGGAAGATTATGTTAGTCTTAAAATGTTCAACATGCAAGAATGGAACGATGCATGTGATTTGGGCAAACTAGTAGTACAATAGAATTTTGGTCACACTTTTCCTTGATTTTCATTTTTATGTAACTTAATTTTTATAATTTTTTATTCTGAAAATTACAACCACTTTTGTTCATCAATTATATCTTTTATTTTGTTTTTTTTTTAACATTATTTTTTGGCAACATACCTAAATTTTGTAGCAACAAATTGCCTGTTTTTTTGTGTTGTTGGATTGTTATAGCCGTGCGATCACCTGTATTAATTCGCCTTGCTCTACATCGAACTCGTGTGTACCTTCATTAATGGATGCCCTTTAAGGCCAGGATTCACTATCATACACAATCGTACGACTTAATCACAGAAAAATCTGACAGAATTCTGTCCTACTTTAAAAATCGTTCCAAAATGGCGTCGTATGTGCCACACTATTATACAAAAAAGATGCAAAAACATATGGTTTTAATATTTTGTTGTTTTTTCTCCTCATCATCTTAAAAAAATCAACCCTGATCGCATAGAGAAAAATATTTTATGAATTATTTCAAAAGATTATAAAATCGTACAGATCTGTCAAAAACTCTGTCACACACATACAATTTTAATCCACACTATCATACTTTTTGAGCACACATGAAATTTTTGACAGATCGTACGACTGAGTATGATAGTGAATCCTGGGGGCTAATTCCGGGACTCTTGATCGAAATAAATTCGTATCGAAATTAATTTCGATCGTGCGAGTTTTTCTGATGATTAATAAAGTGTTGTAAAAGAAAAAAAAGCCTTAACCAACACTACAAATATGTAAACAAAAAACAAATGCTTACAAAGAAAATTAAATAATTTATCAAAAGAATTGCGAATTTGTTTTATAATTTTGAAAGTTTTCCTTTTTCAATCGCGGTCATGGACGTAAATTTAATTTTTTATTCTTCGGCATCAGAGTCTGAGAGTGAGTGTGATATAAATGCAAAATTTGTTTCCAAACTAAATGTTGTACTCTCAATTTTTATAAGTTCCTATTTATAGAAAATAAAACAAAAAAATTAAAATAATAGTTTAGAACTAATTCATTTATAATTATTGTAAATATTTTTTACGAAAAAAAACAGAAAGGTAAACTTCAATACGAAAAAAACAAAAAACAATTCTTAATAAAATGATACTTAAAAGAAGTCTGTTAGCAGTAGCTTTTCCTTGGCATGTATTTGGTAAAACACCTTTTGCCAAATTGCTGTGCTCAGACATAAACTCAGCAAGAATTTGATTTTTGAAATTTATTTTTGTTATATTCGACCTAACAATTAATATTAATTAATTTATTAAAGATTTAACTTAAATTTTCTTGTTGTTTGCGTGTACCGAAATAAATAAAATGTGGTTAATTTTGAAAAATTGTTGTGGCACTTGTAAAGCGTTCAAACAAAAATAATTATTTTTTTACTTTTTAACAAAAACAATAACTGTTAAGTTACTCGTTAGAGTTTGTGTAAAAACTCCTTTACAAAGGTGCAAAAAATAGGAGTAGTACAAAAAACTACGAAAATCTATACGAATAATTAATTAATATAACAATTAAAATCTTAAACACTTGTTATTCAACGAACTATTTAAAAATAAGGCCGACTTCCTAAACGCAAGTTGCAATGCATATTTACAATGCATACACTTCGTAAACGCATATTTAAACTTTTTGACAACGTACAATGTTCCTAATCGTTTGGCAACTCACTTTAATGAGTATCAGAAGTCAAAATCTCGCATCATTTTTATTTTGTATGCAAACATTTTAAAAATGTTATTTTCAAAATGAAATGTGAATAAAAAATGCCATCATCCATTAATTCAATGAATTCTTAAAAAAATATTTATTTTTGATTACTTGTTTCCGGGATTTTTATTGTCCTTAACAAAGTTGTCTCTTCTTTTTAATAGGTTTCTATAGCAAATCAATATTTTTTGGAAGATTCGACCTGAGATAATTCCTCAGCACTTGCTAACAAAATGAATAAATAATTTGGTGTAACCTCTATTTTTCTTAGAAAAAATTATTCATGAGTTGCATAGCGACGTTCCTAAATGCCGATAAAATGCAAAAAATGTCTCTGCAACGCAAGTTTGCATTTAAAATATGTTTAGCATTGCATACGCATTTTTTAAAATTACGCATTGCAACAGGCGTTTAGGAAATCGGCCTAAAATTTCGACACCAAATTTGGTATCGAAAAAAACTCGCAAGGTTACAATCGATCGTACACTCGCTATCGAGTGCCATCATAAGAAATTTCGATACAACTTACTCGATAGCGAGTGCGAGAATCCCAAAATTGAAAAAAAAATTCAACTTCGAGTAAATTTCGTACGGTATCGACTGCGAGAATTAGCCCCCTGGCCTTTATTAATAAAACAATTTTTTGCATTTTGAGCTGCAGTTTTTAGTAAACTGCTACAAAAAATTTTAAAAAATAAATCTAAAAACTTTTTTTTTTGTTTTGAAAATTTATCTCCAAACGATATTAAAAAAACTTAAAATAAACCAAAATCTATTTTTTTTTTAATATTAATATTTATTAAATTTTTTTAATAGTATATTATCCCTTTTACAAGTGTTCTCATTTAATACAGATTTTTATAAAGTATGGATTTTTCGTAATCCTGGAACAAGAAATATAAATATGAAAAAAACTTACAATATTTTTTTTAAACTTTTATTGAATTGTCTGGTTTAAAGTCAAGCAGATTTTAAGCAATGATGCTTGAATAACCTTTTAAATTTTACAATTATTAAAGAGAATTCTTGGAGGTGCTCGTAGACGATAGATAATAAGGCTGAATAAAACTAGTATACGATAAAATTTGAATACAATTTAATAGAAAAATCAAATAAAACAATTCTTAAAGTCCATTTACATGAATCTTGCGTTTATTTTATAAAAGGTAAACATGTTTTTCATCTGTGTTGTCGTAGTATTAATTGGGTTAATCTACAAAACATTTTAGGAATGAACTATAAAAAATTGTTAAGATAATATTTTGTTTGATTTGGTTAAAGTTAAGTTGCATGGGTTTAATGAGGGATTTTTTTACGTTGTTTGATTTTGTGTGAAAGTTAAAAAAAATTATTTTAAATTGTAATTATTTGTTATTTTTTATTTGTTTTATTACTGTTTTAGTTTTTATTTTTTGTTTCTTGATGCATATAGTTTTGTTATAAGCGTTAAAAGCTTAATTTCACAAAATGCGCGGAGTGCTTGTTCTACGTATTCTATACATCTATACTGCTAGCTATTTATTTTTTGTTACCGGAACGTTCTGCCTATTCCACATCCATCGTTGAGTCATCTGTAGTATTGTTTGAATGAGCCGATTTATCGCCATCTGTTTTACTAGTATTCTCGCCATTTTGTTGTTCTCCTCCACCTGAGTTCTCCTTGGCTGGTGCGGGCTTAGTAGAAGCTGGTTTTGGCTTAGGGCGGTTGATCACCGAATTAACGCATGTGTTAAGAGTCTGTAATTCTTGGCGTATATCAGCTACCTTGACAGGACTGTCAATGGTCCTTGGTGCTTGTGCAAACTTGGTCATATTTGTGTCAAGCCATTTTTGAGCCTTATCAGCATGTTCCGATATATTGATAAATTCTATTTCAGTCAAATGATCGTATCTAGGAGATCCCTTTTTAAATTCATTTACTGCGACGCGAGCATTGTTGATGGCGTGTTTTAGTTCTTCAAACATTCCAGGACAGAGTTCAAAATCGTTTGATCTTTCTTTAATAGAGTTTGTTTGATTTTGCAATGCCTTTAGTTTGTTGACGTAAGTTTCTCGGTCACAATCTTCGCCATCCTCATACAACCAATTTTCTAGTTCATTTAACTGAGAGCATATGGTATCACGCTCGTTTTCTAAAACATAACGTTCTAAAGAACCGCCCTAAAAATATATCAAAATAATTATAATAATAATATGTACAATAATTCAAATAAAAAAATTTAAATACCTGTAATTTGTTACGCATTTCATAGACAAATTCTTCCAAAGCATTTTTAGCATCGATACGCTCAGTTTCCTTGGCATCGTTGGAAACCATCTTAGCCTCTTGTTGAATTAAATTATTTAATTCATTTTGTGAATACCCGTGTGTATGAAATTCCATGGGTAATTCAATTAATTTCGAAGACTTCTTTTTCTTTTCAGTGCCCTAGAAGTAACAATTGATTTTTTTTATTGACGATAATAACTCAAAGAAAAATAAAAAGAAATAGGAAATTTGATAACTCGTAGTTTTGCATTTTAGCTGAACGACTAGTATAAGTCTAAAAGGAGCATAGAGTAATGGATAAGAAGCAAACAAACCTTAAAATCCAGCAAACAAATGCAAAATGAAAGTAACTCTGTAACCAAAATATGTAATAGGTGGTGTTATATAATAAAATAATTATTGGGAAATAAAAGAAATGAGAAACCATGTAACTACATTATTTTAATTTTGGAAAGGAAGAAAAAACTTAATAAAGTCGTTCAAGTGATAGTAGTTAGTTGAGTCTTTTTATCGTCATTTAAAATATCGCCGTTTAAAAAATTTGTAAGGACAATAATTTAAATACAATACACAATAAACAAAAACTGCGACTTGAAATTGTTTGTCAGTTACAAGGTTTTGATTTATGCTAAAAATATGTAAAGTTGAATGACAAGGCGGGAGTTTTTTCTTTACTCAAGGGTAGGCTTGTGAGCGGTTTCTTCTTTAGTTTAACAAAGAAGTTTCCATTATTTTTATGTAAATGTTAATGTTAGCTTCAACAAATTTCCAATTTCTTTTTCTTTTGCTTTGTGTTTTCTTATGTGGAAATGCATTTAAGGGTTTAATTAAAAATAAAAAAGAGTTAGAGAATGTGAAAACGTACCGCAGTAAACCAGCCCTTGACACGTTGAGCCCACCCTTGTCCTTGACCAGGCGATGAGGTTGCTGTATTATCATCCTCATTATCATAAAAAGCCTAGGAGAGTGTGTATAAGTGGTTTACGGACCATCATCAATGATGAAAAAGGTGTGATTCGAAACAAGAAGCCAAGAAGACAACAAAAACAGAAAGTTCAAATTTCAAAACTGATGATTTGCGTTTTTAATGATTATAACTACACACAATTAATGAAGAGCAACAATCCAATTTATGCAGGTGCAAAATGCTACAGATGAGCAACTTAAAAAACATAATGACAAGAAATGAAATATTGAGGAAAGGAACAAATACGTATTTGAAGCAAATCCAAATAATGCAAGTACGTGGTTAGTTTACAAAAATAAATCATTGAAAGTTTGAAAGAAAACTAGATATTTAATAATTAAAACCGCCTGGCAGAAATGATTCGGAAGCTTATAAAATAAAAAAAAAAACTTAATACTACACTCGAATTGGGAGACTATCACAAATTGTATTGATTTATAATTATGTTAAGGCTTTTTGTAAAGCACATACCTCTTGTGTCACATCCATAGGTTCGCCCGCGTTTGGTGGCTGACCTTCGCCGGGAGCTTGCTGTTCAGGATTACTCTGTTGTTCTGATATCTGTGCTATAGCTGGTTCTTCTATCTCTTTTTTGTCAACCAGTGAGGCACTTGAAATCAAAACAATACCGTGGTGATTAATTCTGATTTTTACTTTAACCTCAGAATATTCTCCTTTATCACTGGGCTTGACGTCATTAATGATCCACCGGCCGATTATAGGATCTGGATAAGGAACTGCTTGAGCGTACTGTACCATCATTGTAAAAGGCTCTTTTCGGTTTAGTGTCAGAAGACGGCTAAATGGTGCCGCATGGAATACAGGGAAAACCTCTACACCTCCCCCAGGAAGTGAACCTTCACCATCCCAAGTGACCTTAACGGCATAATTTTGGATATCAGTAACACCAAATTCTCGTACGCGTACAGCTGGTGACATTATTGCGCACTGCAAAGCAGCCCCACGAGAAACAGATTCATCTTGATTTAGGGTTGTACTGGCCGTCTTGCCAAAGACCTGTTCAATTAAATGCTTTATAGCAGGAATGCGAGTGCTGCCGCCAACAATTTCCACGGAGTGAATTTCCTCCAGGGTAAGTTTTGACTCTGCCAAAAATCTTCTAAATGTTGCCTCAACCCTTTGAAAAACAGGAGCACACAATTCCTCCATTAGGGATCGTTGCATGCTCGATGATACATCAACATCATCCATGAAGCACTCAATACTAAGGGGTAGTTTAGTGCTATTTGCAGACATCTGCTTTTTCAATTTTTCAATTTCAGTTATAAGACGCAACCAAGCACGAGCATTTGCCTTAGCATTTATTTTGTAGCGGTCATTAAATTCCTTAGCAAAGTGCTCGGCTAGCGTGTTATCTATATCCCGTCCACCCACTTGATCCCAACTGCTGGCCAACATTTTAAGTTTACCTTTTGTAAACGAGCACGCACTGACCTGCAGTGATGACTGACCACAGTCCACAAATACCACATTACGCGGTTTGTCTTCGGGCAAGTCCTGCTTATAGAAACCATACGACAAAGCCGTAGCGGTTGTTTCATTCATAAGACGCAATACATTAAGACCGGCAATTTGGGCGGCATCAAGTACAGCCTTGCGTTCAGCATTCGTAAAATACACAGGACAGGTTATAACACAATCATTTACCTAAAAACAAGCAAACAAGTCAAATAATATTTACACTCAGTTAAGGTAACTGCACCAATTTACCTGTGCTCCTAGGGCATTAGCAGATGTCTCCTTCAATTTGGTAAACAACATTGCTGTCAACTGCTCAGGTGTGAAACATTGTTCCTGATCTAAATAATTCACACGGAAGCCGATGTTCCCATCTGGTAAAGATTCAACTTTTGTTGGAATGCTGTTGAGTTCACGTTGGACATGAGGATCGTTGAATTTACGGCCCAATAATCGTTTAAAGCCACTCACTGTGTTTTTCATGTTTGTTACTTGTTGATTTTTTGCAGCTACGCCAATAATACGCTTTTTGCCATCGAATGCTACACATGATCTATGAATAAATAGATAATCCATTGAACACCATTTTATGGATTTTCAATTCATTACAAACAGCACTAATCTCAAATAATGAATTAATAAAATTATTTACACGTAGTTACAAGAGTTCATAAGTATACGGTGCCTATATTATTTTATCTTTTTAAATAAAACCAGAAAAGACGGTATGTATGTCTCCATGGACATCACCCTTATTCTGTTTGGCGTTTTTAAGTTTTGAAATAGGTTAAAGATAGCTCGCAACAATTGTCATTATTCCATTACAAAATTGTCGTAGTCGAAATACGCCTACGCCAAACACAATAAGGGCCAATATCTATCAACGTAGAGTCATAACGCCCATGGATATTATTGGTATATTTTATGGTGTTCTATGTAAGAAAGATGTAACATTTTTATAGACTGGCTTGCAGAAAATCTTTGGTGAGCGAAGCCGGTGTTTATCATACCATAAAGGAGAAAATCTTTTCGCCCGGCCGATGGCCTTTATTCACACAATCTTTGGAAAGCGCAGGCGTTAATAAGTTAATGATCGGTCCATGTCCTTCGAGACAGCAGGCAAAACACCACGCCTACCACTAATTTTTTTCATGTCATTTGGAAGAATAAAGTAACTCCAATAAAAAATAAATATATGGGGCGATAGAGAATTAAAATATAAGAAAAAATTACTAAGTGAACAAATTGGCGCTAGCTATATTTTCCGAGTTGCGAGAGACTCACATTGAATTTTTTTAATATCATTATGGGTATCATTTTAAAGCTTTTAAAGAGGTATTTAAGGAAATACAAAAATATTTTAAAAATACTCAACCCATTAAGAGCCGATGATATTTTTATGGAAAATGATATGTATGTAATAAAAAATAAATAAATATATTTATAACTTAATTTTAAAATACTTTATTCGTGCTTGATTCCTTCAAATTTAAATTTTTTATTTAAATCTACAAATTGAATGTATTAAAAAGATTCCGAATAACCAATTTTCATTTAGTACTTCATTTTTTTTAAGTCTCTGCTAACCATTTGCATAGCCGAATATAGCACTCTTGTTTTTTTTTTTTTTGTCTTTATTACTCTGAGTTAATAAATATTTCTAACAGAACTTTTTACTGAATACTAAAAGTAATTACCTATTTTATTTGCTCATTGTCCTTATTGTTAGTTCAAAAATATATTTGAAGATTCAATAAATAATTAATTAAAAAAAAAAATTGTCCTTAATTAGGGCCTTTTGAATTTGATGGCAGTTGCTCACTTTACTTCTTATTCTTACTTTTATTCTTATTCTTTTTTGTTTTTTATATTTTGCTTATTATATATGTAGGTATATAGTTTATTTATAAGTCTAAAGTAATACACAATTAATTTTTTTCCTACTATAGTTTAAATTAAAATTTTTGTATAATGCGGCTTCAATAGCTCGCTTGTTTTAACAAAGATCAAAATAAATAAATCAGTGAATCTTTTAAAAAGTGAAAAATAAAAAAAGTAAAAGTAATAATAAAATAATAATAATAGCTAAGGCCGTACTTGCATCTAAAATTAAAAATTAAAATACTAATCATGGCTTAAGTCGTCCAAATTTAGTAGTGATTTCTAATACACTCAGAGTCAATCAAAATTATTCAGCAAAATAATTTATAACATATCGTTAAAAATAGAATATAAAACTTGTAATAATTATGTTGCATAATAACATTATAAAGCAGAATTTATGTTATGTGCGAATTCAAGTGCACAAAATCCTTCACACACCACATGATGTTTGGATGTAAGTAAAAATCAGCTGCGCGTATGGCATTTGTGGTTTAGCAGCATTTTCAATGTAATTCGGACCAATCTCTTGTTGAAAGTAAAATTGTCCCCAAGAACATTTCTGACACTTCGAATTAACTTTTCTTCAATAATAAGTAGGCAAACACTTTCATAAATACTACCCTCCATGAAATATAAGCCACCTACCACTGATGCAGCGCATACAATATTGTTTATGTACATTCTTGTATAGCTCCGATGTAAATATTCGCAGAAATCAAAAAGCAGCGTTTTATTCTGACAAACGTGCTTTTATATGTTGCGGCAAGGTCAAGAGAATGCAGCAGCCCATAAACCAAACGACTAAAAGCCAAAAATACTTCAATAAATGGAAAATTTAAGTTAACGACAATAAAACTTAGGCTATCATATTTCCATATGTAGATTAGCTATTAAAATAGAAACCCGAGCTTAAAATCGGAGCTTAAAAGCGGCTCTTAATGTGCTAACAAATTATAGAAAAGTTACTGTGCCTGTCCTCACAATGTTGCAACAATTCTTTCATTTGCACAATTTCTGTTAAAACAAATTCTCCTTGTATCATGGGACCTGCAATGATTTCCTGAAGAGCATTTTCATAAGCTACAATATTTTTGCAAAGAAATTATTGCTTACCGAAAAGAAGTCTTGACAAACGTGCCGAACCAAACTATTGGAACAGTATTCAATTTTAATTTCATCATTGGTTTAAAGCCTTTATTTAAATGATATTTAATAAAATAAAAAACTTTCTGTATGAGTAATATATTTGTCACGATATATAGTTTAATCCATTTTAATATTTTTATTACGCTATTTATAAAAGATTGAAAAAAAATACAAAGTTCCCCATTTCATTGAACAAAATTGTTGGCTGACTTCATTAAAGACTATTAAATGTTTGCGATATAATAAAATTAATATTTAGTAGGTAGCCTACTTTGCTTAATAACAGCCTCCAGTCGTTTTGGAATAGAATTTACCAATTTTTTCGAAACTTCAGCTCCAATATTATGCCATTCTTCGACTAGTGCCTGCTGTTTTTGCCCGCTCTTTCACTCTTCTATATAACTCCTCCCATAAGTGTTCTATCGGGTTGAGGTCTGGGGATTACTGATATGAGCCAAACGTTTTGAATCATTTTCGTGTTGAAAAGTAAACGAGACTGGTACATTCAAGTTTTCGGCACTTTTTTTCAGATCTCCTTTGAGGATAATCAAATACTTTACTTTGTACATAATGTCATCAATGTCATCAACTCAGCCACTCCTGCAGGGGACATGCATTCGCACACAATCACTCCCCCACCAGAATTTTTTTTTCTAATTCTGTACTGGGTTTTCTGCACACTGCTTGGCGGCCATCGGAACAAAAAATATTGAATTTGCTTTCATCCGAGATAGCACGTTCCCAAAAATCATTTGGCTTGAGAATATATTCCGTGGCATACGCCAAACCCTTCTTTTGGTTCACTAAGGAAATATGAGGTTTTCGTTTAGCTACACATTCGTAGTGTTACCTTCATGTAGGGCTCTCCGAACGGTGATGGCATGAACATCTTTTCCAAACAGCACTTAATCTCAGCAACTATTTGTGTTTAAGTTATTTTGGGGTTTGTTATCACTTTTCTAATTATTTGGTTGCGTTCGCGATCACTTAAAGATCTAGGTCGGCCTGAATGCTAAGCATTTTCAAATGTTGAGGCTCCCTTAATCTCAGTACACGATTTGCCTTGCTTGTGCAAATGCAGAATAATTTTACGCTGACATTCTGTGGTTTCCTTTTGTCTTTTACCCATTTTGTACAAAAATAAAAAATAACAGCAAAAATCGCAACAATTTTTTTTTAATTTTAAGGCACAATGACTTCTACACTTAATCGTATAAAATTAGAAATGTTGGCAACACTATGCCTAAGTAGAAGTGTTTTTTTATGCAGCTGATCTTTGTCTTTTTTTATTTATCTAATTTTTGCTAAAAACTTAAACAATAAATTTAAATTCTATTCTTATATTGGTTGGCGCCTTCCTTATAATATAAAATATAATTTGTTGGTGTTTTCTGCATTCTACAAAACATTTTATCGTCGAGTTGCTGCTGTTGTTTGCTGGCCGCCATTTTATTCTTGCGCACACTTTTTGTTACTAATTGCAATTATGCCTCCAGCTAAAGTTTTCAAATGTGCGGTTTGTTCTGATAATGTCTGCAAAACCCAGGCCAGTATACAATGCTGCTCCTGTAAACTATGGCTCCATATTTCCTTTTCTGGTATTACGGACAATGATTGTGCTGTTTTAAAGGGTAACAAACAGATATTTTATGCATGCCCGCCTTGCAGCACGTTGGATACTAATGTTGATGCCGGTTCAAAGAATGAAATATCATCACTCAAAAGCCTTATTAATGGGTTTATCAATAAGATTGACAATGACCAGGCTACTGCTAAAGCGGATCTGACCAAGATAAGTTCTAAAATTGATACTTTTATATCTAAAGTTGATTGCGAACTTAAGGCTATGAGGCAATCATTTATTGATTCTGTTGCTAGCTTCAAGTCTGAGATGGCTACTGATGTTAAGAACCTAAGGGCTGAGGTTATTGATTGTAATAAGCTGATTAAAAATGTTGAAACTTCTACCAATGCTAAAATCTCCGCCCTTGAAGCAGAAAATTATGCCCTACAGAGAAGTATGAATAGGGCAGACATTATTATAAGTGGTTTACCCGCTGGTATTGCAAGTCTAAATGACCCTGTTTATAAACTTTGCTCCCACTTTAATGTCAATATTTCCGTCAGTGATATTTAGAATGTTTACTACATTAATCAACGGAAATCCTTACTTGTTAAATTTAATAGCGTTTTTACTCGTGATGCTATTGTGAAAGAATATTTTAAAACAAGATCGTTGGAAGTAAGTGACCTAGTTGAAGGAAATGTGAATAAGCGCGTTTATCTAAATGATCACTATAGACCTGCTGCTGGGAAGCTGAATGCTACCTGCCGAAAGCTGCTGCAAAAGAAGATTATAAAAAAATTCAGGATTCTCAACGGCAGTGGACTTAAAGTGAAACTAAATATGGTTGATGGTAGTGATGTTTTCTACAATGCTGAAGAGTGCTTATCCTTGCTCGAGTCTAACTCATAACTTATTTTTTATCTACGTTGTTTAACTTTATTGCGCTTAACTTAAATTTCAAAGTGAATTCTCTTTTTTTCATTAATGTACATCCATCTACTTTATTATTCACATTAGGAATTTGTCAAATTTCCTCTAACTTTACTGGAGCCTCTTTTGACAATTTTTTTTTTCAAATTTGCAATTTGTTGCTATGAGTAAGACTGTACTTTATGGAAAGAAAACAAATATGTATTACCATTACTTACTTTCAAATTGCCAATTTATTCTTTAACTTATTTTCTTATATACACTTTATACAAATCTATATTATTCTCAGCTTATTCGTTGGTGGTGTTTCATACTTTCGTGGGCTGGTTCGACAAATTCTTTTGAATTTGTTTTGCTAGCCTTTATGGGTGTGCAGTGAGGCTTTTGAATGAGCTGATAATGGTTAATGCCATATATAGTATATATTTTTTTTTAGCAAAAATTGATCTCATTTGCTTACAATTATATTGATTAGCTGTATTTTTATGTTGAATATTATTAATTATTTTTAATGCATTGCTGTAAATATTTTTTTAACTACCCTTATTGGCTCCCCGCTATCCATGTTTTTCTTGACTTAAATGGCCTTTGACTCGAATAATGGTCCTTCCTTCAGTAGTAATAACTTTTTGCGAGATTCCTTGCAGCACCGCAGTTTTAACTTTAATGTTGGTCATCTTAACTGCCAAAGCATTAGACCTTCCGGAAATTATTCAAAGATTGATGAGCTTAAATCTATGTTGTGCGATTCTTTTTTTAGCGTTTTTGCTATTACGGAAACCTGGTTGAAACCTTATATTTCAAATCGCTCCGCTGCTATCCCTGGGTTCACGTTTTGTAGAAACGATCGTTTGGTCTCTAGAGCGGGAGGGGTTGGAATTTATATATCTAACGGAATCAAATACAGGAGAGTATTGCAAATTTCTGAATTGGGAGTATGTGAGTCGTTATTTGTTGAGTTATCTCTTGTTAACTCTATCACTCTTTTCGGCGTTGTATATTTGCCTCGTGGGGATATTTTATCTTTTGAGAATCTACATTATGACATATTTTCCCGCTATGCTGATATCGTGGTTGTTGGAGATTTTAATTGCAATATGTTTGACTTTAGTAAATCAAATCTTATGCGTTCTATATGCTCGAGATGTAGCTTATCTGTTGTTCATAATTCTCGTCCGTCGCATTTTGATGTCACTCATGGCTCGACTTCATTAATTGATTGTTGTTTAGTTAGTGATTTATCCCTCGTTGAGTTCTCTGATCAGGTATCATGCCCTTCCATTTCTCATCATGATTTGATTTTTTTGTCTTTTCGATTTAGGGTTCATCGTCTGGTTGATTATTTCGAATATCATGATTTTAACTCCATTGACTGGGATGGCCTATATTCTTGTTTGTCCGATTTTATTCTATGCAGTTCTATAACAGTAATGCTCATGTTCAATGCTTATTGCTTAGCTCTCTTTTGAGCCTGCTTTATACTTATGTACCTATAGTTAGGAAAATGATTCCTCGCACAAATGAACGTTGGATGTCTTCCAGGGAGATTGTATTTGCTTGCTCTCTTAGAGATCTATCTTTTCAAGCGTATAAATCTGACCGGTCTGCTGAAAACTGGCGTATTTTTTGTAAGCTCCGGAATAAGGCGAAAAATACTATTCGCAAGTGTAAGAGAAATTACTTTTCTAGGTTGTTCCGTGGTTTGGATTCACGTGGGGTTTGGAGAATTTTAAATAGTTCAGGCTGTGTTGTTAATTTTAGCCTGGAGCTTGTACATGAATGGATGTCAAAAAATTCCTTAAGCATTAATACTACTAAGTCAAAGGCTTTAATGTTTGGACATAGTAATCGCTTTCTTCTTGACCTTAATATAGTTTTGAATGGAGTACGCATTCAATTATCAGATCATGTAAAATGTTTGGGAATAATCCTTGATACTAGGCTTTCTTTTTCGTACCACATTGATATGCTCTCTGGCAAACTTTTTGGTTTTTTTCGGAAAATCTACTCAGCTAATCTTTTTTTGCCCCTTCGTGTTAGGTCACAACTTGGGTGGTCTTTATTAATGTCACGGATTCTATACGCTTTCGAAGTTTTTTCTGGTACAAACCGTATGTACTTAAACAGAATTCACCGGCTTTTAAATAAGGTTATCCGTTTTGTTTACAATGTTCGCCTTCGTGAGCATATCTCGCCTTTTTTTCAGCGTTTCCTAGGCTGCGATTTTGCTAATTTCGTTAAAATTCGTAATCTACTTCTTTTTTATAAGATTATCAAGAGTCGCACTCCTTTGCATTTATATCAATCTTTTACATTTTTACGTTTTAATAGAAACCCACAACTTAAAATTCCAAGGATATCTTGTTCTTTTTTTGGCAAATCGTTTATGGTAAGAATTGCGCGTTGGTGGAATCTGCTGCCTTTTTCCTTACGTGTGTTTTCACATTCTAATAATGTTTTTCGACTGAAACTTTTGCTTTCCTACTCGCATTCTTAGAAGCAAGTATCGGAATTTGTTTATGCTACTGACTGGGAAATGGGACCTTTTTAGTGCTTAAATTGCTATCGTTTAGATTATTTTCAGCTGCGGAGCTGGTAATTATATTCTACAATTGTATTATGATATTCTTTATCACTTAGGCTTTATTGCTGTTATGTAATATAAGTGTATTATGGCCTCTGAGGCTATTTATTACATATTGTTTGAATAAATGAAATGAATTGTCGCTAAATAGTTGCAAGATCGAATAAATTTTATGAATATCACTAAGTGTGCCAATAATTTTGTTTAGCTATATTTGTAAATTATGGACATAATAATTAACATGTTTAATGAAACCAAGTGCATTTTAAAGCAAGATTATCAATACATCTGGTAATATTTAGTTCTTAAAAATCGCTTTAAAAATACCAATAATGAAATTACTAATAATGAAGTTGGAACTGACTGATGTGCTAATAATTTAGTCCGGCATTTTATTTAGAAACTCTAATAATTGTTATCCTACAGAAGGTAAAAAAAACATATGTGATAGGAACTCTGATTATCACATTGTAATACTTGAAATGTTAATGCATGTAAAAATGTAAGTTTTGATTTTATTGCATTCAAATTTTGTGACGAGGGGTATCTGTGTGAAATAAATTGGAATCACGAAATATATCAATTACATAAAAATTCGAGTTAGGGCCTTTCTACATGAGACCAGGATATGTAAATGTTTGCTTATTCAGATGTTTGGTTGAAAAAATCAATAACCCTCTTAAAAATTAAAAAAATATCTGGAACATTGTACACCAACCTTTAAACAATAATTTAATGGGCGTTTTTGTAAAGAATATTTGTATGAAATAATTATAAATACTTTTTACAAGCTTTTTTTTATTTTTTTAATTGCTAACGAAGAATATTCAGTACAATTTTTACATTTTGCTTTATAAAATAAACACATTTTTCATTGGGAGAAAAATAGAGAGCGAATGTCAAAATAATAATTTTAACCTCACTTTTTTAACTTGTAATGCTTAATCACCGTTTTTTACTATTTATTTATGCTATTAACAAAATCAATATGGAAAGATTTACTTACGGTGTTGCTCTTAAGCTATAGTCATTAGCCAAAGTCTCTATGCCACCAGCCTTTGCGGCAGCTACATAGCAAGACTCATTTCCAAAATCAATACCAATTACAGACATTTTTCCTGCCTTAAGATTTTTGTTTAAAAAACTGTATTACTTTAGTTTGCCTTGTGTAGTGTAAGCTTGTTTCTTCTCTCTTCTTATGCCAAAATCACTAACTTCCAGAAACTCTGTAAGTACAATACGAAAATATTGATGTTTCATGTATATACTTTATAAAAAATTTTAAATATTTCTGCTTTAAATATTACAGAAACTTCTTTAAATACAATTTAAGGAACATAAAACCACACTTAAAATGTTGCATTAAATATACAAAGACAAATTTTTCACATGTAATCCATTTAACATTTAAATGATATCGTTCATTTTAATAAACGCTTTATTTTCAATGTTCATATTTGTTTTTCATACAATCCAATAATGATTTAAGATATGTATACGTTTGTATGTATGTACCTTTACTTTTTACTAAAAAGCGGAAATTTCTTTCGAGTTGTTTTCTTGAACGGGTTTCTTTTTCAACTGTGCCATTTGTCTTTTGAACTTTCTAGAATTCTTTGACGTTTGCTTTTATCAATAATTTTGTAAATAAACAAATCAAGATAGTTGGCAACGTAAGACAGGAAATGTCAAACTTCATATAAAACGTATCTGCCATCCCTAGCGCGTAAAGCTAGCTACAGACAACGAAATGTTTTCCTGAAATCTGTTTCATTTCATTACAGATTGCGTCGTCTGAATTCGTGTTTCAGGTTTCACTTTAGGTTGCAATCCAGTACCTCGTTTCTGTATTTCTCGAATCGTAAAAGTTTTCGCATGAAACAACTGAATTTTTAGAAAAACGATGTAAATTGAAACAAAAAATGGGTTTTCTCACACAAGTGTTTCTGTATCTTTAAAATGCGAGAACTATATGTCATTTAAGTTATTTTCCAACAGTTATTGGAAGTATGCGAGAAAAAGTGATTCTGTACCAATATTTTGTGAAAAGTTTTACGCAAGAACTGTCAAAACAACTCACATTTAAAAACAGTGCGAAAACGAGTAAGATTAAAAATATATTTTTAAATTTGTGTAAACATGGAGTCTAATTCAGACGAAAAGGTAAAAAGCAATTTAACTTAATAATAAAAAAGTATTATCAATAAGTATTCATGCATTTATTTATGTTTTGTATCTTTTTATTTACAAAATAGAAAATTTAATAATATTTCGCCGATCATTCTCTTCAGCTATTATTAAGACCACACTATACACATTTTTCGCTATATTATCTAAAACTTATTTTATTTATTAACTTTTATATTGTTTGATAATTTATTTCTTTATTTTGACGTTTTGTTTTTATTTGAGACTAGTACTGGAATTATTCCAGTAAAAACAGAATCAATGTTGTCTGTTTTCGCATTAAGAACCAGAAACACTTTTTACTCGCAAATCGAGAAACGATGAAATTTTTTGTTTCACACTTGATGTGAAAACTTTTACGATGCGAGAAATACAGAAACGAGGTACAGGTTTCATTAACATCAAAACGTTTTGATATTTTCTGATTGTATTGAAACAGATTGCATTGCTTGTATCGCTGTTTCATTATTTTATGTGTTTAGTACATTGACAACAAGCAAGCTGTAAACATCTAAGTGATTAAGAAAGAACAAAATGGGATGTGAAAAGTGATAAATATAAAAATAAAATTATAAAAGCAGCAGTATTTGAAAAATTAGCAATTGAATATATGTAATAATATTGATATAAACGCAAGTATTGAAAAAGTTAAAAAGAGGATTCATTTTTGCATTCTTTTTTTCGCGCGATGTTAATGTTAAGATAAAAAATAACAGAACTGAGATTGCGTTTATGTTTCACTGTTGGTTTCAGTATTTGTGTCAAAACATGAAACCTCAATGGGAAACGTGTTGCAGAAACACATTGCGTTTCTTTAATAACAGTTTTGCTTTAATAACAGCGTCAACTTTGTGTCTTTAACAGTAATGTTAACTCATTTTATTTTATAAAACTAACTGTATAAAAATAAAAAAGAGATAAAGCCGCTAGATTGCCTTAAAAATAGCTAAATTGTCATTACTTTTCAACCATAACTAGGGTGTCAGACGATCAAGCTTTCATTCAATTTTTAAAATTTCTCTCATTTTTTTTACCAATACACTCTCACTTTAAAAACTTGCTGAGAATTTGCTTTCAAATTTTCGTTCAATTGAGTCTTTCAAATTTCATTCAAGAGAACAGCTGATTGAAATTTTTTTCATTCAAATATTTCTTTTTGTTTTATTTACGACATCTTGCTTAAAAACTTGCGTGCAGCCTACGTCACAGCTTTTAATTTTTGTTTATTTTGACAAGCAGTATGTGTAAATTTCTTGAAAGAGAATTGAACAAAAACTTGGCCGTGTGACTGCACTGTAACAAAGTAAAACAAACCATTCAGCAGATGTCAAAATTGGATTTTCTAATTGCTAAGCGTTGACGCCGTGCTATTTAAGGCCGTGTCAGATAAAACTTTTGCTTTGCGTTGCGTTGCAAATTCGCTTTGACATCTAAGATAAAATGAACGAACTTATATGAAGTATGTCACATAAAGGCCGGGGCACATAGAATCCGTCATACGTTGTACTTTGACATATTTGCCTGAAGTTAAAGTAACGACGGATGAGGTTGGCACAATGAGTACTTTGCTGACGGATTTTAAATCAGCTGTTAATCTTTTCATTAGTGTTGCCAGGGAAAGACAGAAAAAATATGATTTTTTTTCAATAACAGTTACATTTTGAAATTTTTCTTTAAGAAAATAGTAATTTAATGTAATTTGTGTAAAATTAAGGTGAGTTAAATATAAGGTGGCCGCACGGCTAGAAAAACAAAAACTCAATGTAATTTTGTTGTTGCACAGCACCATGTTGATGTCAAAAGTAGTTGGCTGAACAGAAGGAAGCCGAATTTAATTTATCCTTTTCTCATCATTCGATACTTTAAATAAAGTTGTACCAGTTAGTTTTTTTTTTTTTAAATTATTTGAAAATTATATAATTTCTAAACTATTTTAAAATTTTGAAAACGTCGAACATAAACAAAAATTAGCTGGGCTATTAAGACCACCAGTAAATTAATACGCCTTGGCATAAAATATAGTAAAAAGTTTTATTCCATATGACAGGGAAAATAACAAGGCAACAAATTCATTTACCGAACAAAAACAAAAAAAAAAGAATAACGTATGAAATAAAATTTCATGCCGATGCTACTCATGAGAATTTATATTAGGACCCAATACTAATACTTCGGTATGAAAAAAGTGCATGCTCACCGTTTAATAAAATTATTTAAAGTACATAATCCAGCACTTCGTGAAGGAAATTAAAGAGTAGTTTTTTTCTAAATCGAGAAATTGCTACGATTTTTAAATTTTTCAAGCGGAATAACTAAAGTTGCTACCATTTTTCGCAAGTTTGAACAGAACGCACGAAATGCAGCTCATACTATTTCCCGGTTGGGAAACAATTGTTGTTTCTAAACTTGAAACAAGAACATTTCGTTTATTCAAACTAATTTTTTTAATGGGATTTTGATTGCATTTGAGGTAACCTTTGTAATTAAAACCGAATTGATATGTTAAGAAAGGTAGATATGTTAAGTGAGATTTTTACATCAAATAATGAAACAAGTAATTTTTCACTGATATTACTTCATTTCGTGTTTGTATCAAAAGTTGCGAAAATTTGACCTAATATAACAAAAATTTTATAGAATAAATAAATTTTCAAAAGTTACAAAAATGTTAAAATTGTAACCAAACGGCAATACTGCTTTTAATGTATGTACAAAAAAAAAATATGTGCAAAGGGAGAGTAAAGAGCACAGCAAGACAACAAAGAAGAAGAAGAAGCAATTGATATGTGTCAAAGTATTCAATAAACGCCAAAAGTTAAAAGTTGCTCAACTCTCATACTTTGTGTTGACGGAGACGTACTGATTGTGACAACACTCATAAGAAAACATGTATTTTAACTGAGTTGTCAGTTGAAAAAGTTGAAGTTTAACGTATGACGGATTCTATGTGCCCCGGCCTTAAAGCACTTTTAACGCAAAGCAAAGCGCAAAGTTGGGCAACACTCATCTTTTTGCGCGCTTTGACAATTAGCTGCTATACATTTGTATATTATTTTTGGCAAAATCGAACGTAAAAGAGTTAAGAATTTTAAAATATTATTTTTTTATTATATATTCTTCCTTTATTATTTTTTTTAGAAAATTATGGAAGAAAAACTTATAAAAACAAACAATAATTAGGCGCTGTTAAAGTATTTATTATGACATACCTCTTGCGTTACACGCTTTTTTTTTAAAGTTTGAAACGTCACGCAAAGCGATAAAGTTTTATCTGACACGGCCTTTAGGGGTGCTTCATACTAGACATGTGCCCGGTCGTTCGTTTCAGTGACCGGTCTTTTTCGTTCAATTATCAAAGACTGATTCATTCGTTCAATCGGTCAATTTGAATGAAGGGAGCCGATTTAATATCAGGCTCATTTCGTTCAATTAAGTCATACGTCCAAATTAACCCGAATACTATTGAACGAAAAGACCGGATTTTAATGACCCGCAATTTATGCATGTGTTAATCGAACGAAAGGCAAACGTGAAATAAACAAAGAAAATACTAACACACACAAAGCTGTGTATACGTGCACAATTTTATGCCAGCATAATTAGTGTAAATACGAAAGAACAAAAGTTGTGCGGATTAAAAATTAGTCTTGTGTGAAAAGGCTCATTGATTTGGTCAATTTAACTCGTTCGTTTGCGATCGACGCAGCTCTACTTCAAACATTTTGTGTGAACATGAGAAATTTTGACAGTTATCCTGCGCCAAGGCGAATCAATTACCAGGTGGCAGCGAAGGCGAATTCATTAATTTTCGCAGTGTACACTACTGTCAAACTCCATATATAAAAAATCTGTTTACAATTTTTTTATATGAAGTTTGACATTCGTTTCTACCAGCAAAAAATAATAAATTCTCTAACGCTGCCACCTGATAATTGATTCGCCTTGGTTTAGCTCACACAATTTTTAGTTGCCTATGTTAAATTTATCAGAAATTAGAAACACATTCACACATGCTAATGAAAAATTGTGCAAATGAAAAACAATTTAAACTAACTATTAAGTATGCACTTTTATCTGACTTTATTTTTGTAAACCTTTTAAACTAAAGAGAATATTGGTTTATAATAACATATTTTCTGATTAAAAAGGGTGTTATTATTTAGTTTGTACCAAAATAAGTTTTATGTTTCACTTAAGTTGTAATTTTATATTACAGTGCAGTTACACGGCCAAGTTTTTGTTCAATTCTCTTTCAAGAAATTTACACATACTGCTTGTCAAAATTCACAAAAATTGAAAGCTGTGACGTAGGCTGCACGCAATTTCAAAGCAAGTTTTTAAGCAAGATGTCGTAAAGAAAACAAAAAAAAATTTATTTGAAGGAAAAAACTTCAATCAGCTGTTTTCTTGAATGAAAATTTGAAAGACTCAATTGAACGAAAATTTGAAAGCAAATTCTCAGCAAGTTTTTAAAGTGAGAGTGTATTGGTAAAAAATGAGAGAAATTTTAAAAATTGAATGAAAACTTGATCGTCTGACACCCTAGTTAGTTTTCATATAAATAATGATGAACTATAAAAGGAGCTCAGTAAAAAGTATGCTTACGCTACGTTTACATTAGACTATGCTGTCATGACAATGAAATAATACGCATTAGTTGTTAAAAATACTGACAATAGCTTCTGTGGTGTAGGCGTCCAGACAATAATTATGACAATTCATTATGAGCACGTTCTCAGAAAATTTAAAATAGCTTTAGAGTTTCTTCCTGCTGTTTTTCCATTTCTATTGTTATATGCAAAGAAAATTTTAGTAACTAAAATAATAATTTAATTAAAATTTCATTTAGTTAAAGCAATTATAAAAAAATTTGTCGGCATACGTCAAATCACTGTCTTGTTTACTGTCTTCAAAATATTCAAGACAGTAATTCAAACAATTGAAATGTGTACATGTATTAGTGAAAAAATGTGCATGTATTGTTATTGTCATGACAGCATTGTCTAACTAGGGTGTCAGACGATCAAGTTTTCATTCAATTTTTAAAATTTCTCTCATTTTTTTACCAATACACTCTCACTTTTAAAACTTGCTGAGAATTTGCTTTCAAATTTTCGTTCAATTGAGTCTTTCAAATTTTCATTCAAGAGAACAGCTGATTGAAGTTTTTTGCTTCAAATTAATTTTTTTTGTTTTCTTTATGACATCTTGCTTAAAAACTTGCTTTGAAATTGCGTGCAGCCTACGTCACAGCTTTCAATTTTTGTGAATTTTGACAAGCAGTATGTGTAAATTTCTTGAAACAAAAACTTGACCGTGTGACTGCACTGTAATGTAAACAGGGGGTTAGTGGTAAAAAGATCCCCCATAGAGCCTTTTCACATTGGAATAATTGTTCTGGCATAAAATCGCAGTTTGTAGGCATTTTCGGTGAGGAGAGTGGTTTTTGGCTGGCACAATTTTTCAACCAGCTTCAACCCCGCACAAGCAGAACAAAACTAACACATACACACTTATGAAAACACAGGTTCAGCGTTTTTTTTTTGCAGAGCGATTTTTAGTATTTAGTTGTCCATCGACGAGTAAAGATGAATATGAAGAAAATGATGTTAATTATGTACATGATTGAGATTTGTTTTGATTGAATTCAATTTTCTTATATTTTATCAAGGGAAATTAATGTGCTGTTTCTATATTACAGGCGATTAACTCGTCTGAAAAATTTATATGGAAATAAAAAAAACTGAGTGCTTTTCATATAATTTTTTCAGACGAGTTAATCGCCTGTAATACAGAAACAGCACTTAAGTTTTAAGTTAATTGAGTTGATTTTTATATGTATTTTACAGGGAAAAACTTTGAAAACGAACTTTTTTTCAAATATGAATAAAATATTAATTGAAATCTTGTGAAAATGTGGCATAAGTTAAGAAAATCCTCCTAAAATTAATTGCCCATTTATCATAACTTATTTTAGCAAAGCTTGTTCCGCAATTTATGCATGTGTTTAACGAACGAAAGGCAAACGTGAAATAAACAAAGAAAATACTAACACACACAAAGCTGTGTATACGTGCACAATTTTATGCCAGCATAATTAGTCTAATGTAAATACGAAAGAACAAAAGTTGTGCGGATTAAAAATTAATCGTGTGTGAAAAGCCTCATATAGTTTAATTGGGGAGACTTCAATTGAACTAAGTCGTTCAGGAACTCACTTCACGAAGAACTCAAATAAACACAACACTGATATAGAAGATAATAAGAAATTTGTAAATTTCATTGCATTTACAGCTAAGACAGAGCATAACCACAGAAATCAAAATGTTTCGAATGCCTCCGCAAATTGATCCTGCTGAAGAAAAGAAGAGGGTTCAAGCTGATGTCCGAAATAATTTTATAATGTTTACTGTTTTATGTATAGCCATACGTTTGGGTAAGTGAATCATCTATAAAAGTGTATAGATGTTTTAATTCATTCTGGTTTTAGCCCCAATTGTGTTGGAAAAAGTTCAGGCCTAGCATTTACAAATATTCGCATCGAGAGAACCAAGGATCCAATTTATATAATAGTTGACAAAAAACATTGAGAATTTGGAATCAGAAGTGTTAAATTGTCACGTCCGCAAAATTAATTGTACATTTTGGTTCAAATTTTAATGTTACCGAATAAATTAAATATTGAGTAGATAATTTTTATTTTATTGGCTGATCAACCAGTAAATAATACTGGTTAAGGAATAAGCCTGTTATATTACGGGAATTCCAAAAATTGTCCACCACCTGTAAATTAATGCGACTTGGGCAAAGATGGATAAATTTTGACACTCGAAGAAGGAAAAATCAATAGTCATCTCCATGGCGAAATAAAACAGGTGGTCTCGATGGCGAATTCATCACTTAAACTTCGTAGATAAAAAATGTGTATATTTTTTTATATGGTGTTTAACGTTTGCAGCGAAAATTATGAATTCGCATTAAAAAAGTATTTGGAACCGAGAGAAAAGTGGGAAATTCAATAAAATATTACGAAGAAATGGGAAAACTAATTTTTAAGGGGGTTTTAAAGTATTTTCATTTAAGAAATTGAGTTTTTGGGCAAAAAATTTTTTTTAAGTGATCACAGATTAAAGCCCTTTTCCTCCTAGGACGCATAGTTACCGAGATGAATGAGTTTTAAGTTTTCCATATAAAAAAAATTTTGGGAACAGAATTTAATTTTTTGGTCTAATACTGATTTTTTTTAGTGATCACAGAATAAAGCCCTTTTCCTCCTAGGACGCATAGTTACCGAGGTAAATGAGTTCTAAGTTTTTCATATAAAAAAAAAATAATATACATTTATTTATCAGTTACTTTGTAAGTAGGCAACGCTACCAAAGTTCACTGCAATCCATATAGTTAAAAAATTGAATGTCTTTATTTCGGTTTCGTTTATTTTTGTAAGATCATAAAATACTGAGAACACTCCTTCCGTATTTTTTTTATATGTAAACAAAGTGTTTAGTGAGAGGTACATAAATTGATTGTGTAATTATAACTAAAAAATATGGAATATTTAAATCTTAATACATTTTTTTAATAACTTATAAGAGTGTAATGGTAATATTGAACACTTCTTTTTTAATAATTAACAATTCAAAACTTCTTACTATATTCCTCTGAATAATCTTAGGCTAAAATTTTTTTAAAGGCATTTGAGCTTGGCTTCTACCTTTGACTTGCGTACTTTACATGGAAACTTTTTAATAACAATTTTATTAATATTTAGCTAATAAAAAATATGTTTTGTAAAAAATTAATAAAGATATGTTTTAAGATTAGGTCTAATAATATTCAACAATCAAAATTAAAAATTGTGACAAATCGAGACTCTCAATCATTCCATGGCGATACACAATAAAAATGTTTAAAATTTTTTAGTTTTTAAAATTAAACGCTACCCCAGGTTATAACACAGCAACTTAAAACTCCGTAATATAAAAATTATTTTTAATGTATTACTTTTTATACCTATTTTAACATATCCACCGTCTTCGGTACATACTCCTCAAGTGGATTTATACGCCAAACTGAATTTTTATTTACGTCACCTAAAAATAAATTACTGCTACTAGTAAGTGGTATTGATATTTACAGCGATTAAAAAATTAACTAACGGATATTAAATAAAATAAAAAACAAATTAATTTAAATTAACAACTATTTAACGTGTTAAAATGTTACAGAAACGGCAAGCAGCAGGTGTAAAGCAGGTTTTTACTAGTATTGCTTCGCTCCCTTGCAAACCTGCTCACACGTATTTTAATTGGGTACAAAGTTAATCTGAAATTGTAGGAGGACCTAATAAAGGTTCCTTTTCCGTGGAAATCAATTTCAAATATACATGAGAATGGGGTGTGTATCTTTGGTGTTGTTCAGCTGGCTTAGAGTGTGTAGCTTCATTTTTCTCAAAGTACGGATGATCAACTTCAGGGTCACTGAAAACACAAGACTCTTCGACAGCTGCCAAATTATCATCTTCTATTTGTATTGCAGAAGAATCTGAATCGTTCCAACTTGTATTGTAATTGCCAGAAGAGGTTGTTTTGTAGGCATTGGACATTATTATTAAATTGTTGGACTTTTCATTTAAAGCCGCAACTGATATCGAATTTGGTGGTAATGACTGCTGATCAAAAAAGAAATCTGAAAAGTAAGAGCAATCATTAAATATTTATTTTTAAGGTTTATCTGGCAAGTTAGTCAAATATTTAAAGAATTTTAAGACAACACAATAGTGTTATGACAGTGACAACGAAACAAATAACAAATGAGATAATTTTAACAAATAATTTACCTTCAATTTAACTTAAAAAAAATAATTTCAAAATTAGTAGGCAAAAAGATTAATTTGTTTAAAAGTGCTTATTAAAAATAACCGATGAAAAGTGCATATTGTTTAATGGATGAAAATTTTAAAAAATATCTTCACGGGAATCCGGTGATGTAGGTATTATTTGGACTGTAAAATATAAATTTATTGATTTTTTACAAACATGCTGGCTGATGCTGTGCAAAATTGGCGTTCAAAATGAAAAGTGGCGTTTAAAACTATTAAAAATGTATGTTTGGATAATTACCCGATTCAACACCGTTCCATTCGCTAACCACTGCGTTGTGAAGATGCTGGTGAGGATTTGGATGATCTTCTACAGAACCTTCATATTGCTTTAGATCGGTTGCGAGAGCCATATTTTCGGTCATATCAAATATTTCAGTAACTTTTACTTTATTCGTATTATCATCAGTGTAATAATATGCATACAAAGCATCATTGTGAGTTGTAACCTTTAAAACATGTTCAAAATTATCAAAATCATCTTCTAAAGGTGCCGCACCACTGTTTTTAATAAAAAAATTTTAATGTTAATATTGATAATATATAATTTTTCTATGCCCATCTAGTTTACCATTCATCGACTAATATCGAAACTCTGGGACCGTATAATCTCTTCGAATGTAACAATCCAGTCGTGTCAAAATGAGGTGGATCACAAATCTAAATTCAAAGAACAAAAAATTTTTAAATTATTGCATAATTTGAAAGTTTTATCGGTGAGACTTACAGTAAATTTATTAAAAATGCGCACTTGAAGAGTATTATTCAACTGATACACAAATTCTTCAATCACTTGACGCATTTGTTTAGTCAGCCTTGGCGTCAGAGAACTTAGTCTACGAAGAAAAGAAAAATTAATATTTTTTTTTTCAATATATAAACTGGTGTTTTGATAAATTTAAGATAAGATTTTTCACTTATAAATTGAATTTTGTTAAAAGCAACTTGTTTTTTTAATGCATCAAAAACTAACTTATTTACGGTCGCTAAAAAGAAATCCATTGGAACTGTTGCAGGCAAGGATAGCAATTTAATGCCACGATGTCTAAATATCCAGTTTGCCAAGCCTTTGTTAGCCTGCTCTATATAGTCTTGGATTACATCTAGAACAGTTTGAGGCATATTTGAAGTCAAAGCGTCCTTAAAACATAAAGGTTTAAATCATTAGTGCTTTAGTTTATTTTCGTGGAATTTGTTTAAAATAATCGTACCTTTCTGTGCTTTTTACATTCTCTACACTCTGGATCGAAATCCTGGGGTTGAGCTACCGTTTCCGATACTACAAATGTTGACTGGACAGCTACACAGCGACGGCAATTTATTAAATTGTTACGAGTCAAAAATTGTAACGCATCATCAAAACCTTGTTGACAAAATTTTGACAGAAATTCTGGCCTTGGCGGAAACAAAATGCGAACAAATCGATTTACATTTTGCTTCGAAATCTCTATGCTGGTATTTGCCCAATTTAAATGAAACAACTGTGAACTTTGATCGCGAGGACATATATCACTTTCTCCGCAAAAAGGTGATACAGTTATGGTATTTTCATCTAAAATTGGTAAATTGTCCGAAAATGCACCATCCATGTAGCGAATTCCGCGAAAACGGGGTGGCAGAATGCCAGAAAAACCAGGAATAAAACAAGCACAGAGTAGTGCTTGTAAAACTTCATCACGTGAATTAAATTCTGATATAATAACATTCTTGCCATCATACACGCGGGTCATAGAGATATGCAATCGTCCACTTACTCGTTTATGAGCATCATCAGGTAAGTGCTTCTGAAGACCTTCAATAAGACAATTTTGAATATTGAAAGATGGACTAAAAGGACCCAAAGAATAACGACGTGCTTCGTTAACAACACGGAAAAAGTCGGATGTCATGCTGCCTAAAAAAATTAAAAGCTTATTCAGATTTACAAATTATATTTTATTAAAACTATTTTTTATCTTTACATAACAAATTAATTATATTTTATTTAATTTTTAAGCAATAGGTCTTTTTTATTTGTTATATATATTTTCGATATTTCGCTACTCCATGGTGTAGCATCATCAGAAAAACAAATATTTATTTAAATAACAGAAAACAACATTGGAGTAGCGAAATATCGAAAAAATATATAAAAAACAGAAAAGACCTATTGCTTAAAAATTAAATAAAATATAATTAATAAAAAAGGTCAAATGAAAAACTTTATTAAAACAAATTATTTTTGTCACTTCGGCTTAAATTCGTTATTTAAGTGATTAATTGTAAGGAGAACAATAGAAGTCGGATCCTAGCGAAAAAATTTATGTATGTTAAAATACATACTTGCAGCAATAAAATTAAACAAAGTGAAAAAATTGGCAATAAATAAATCTGGTTTAAGTGCATATTGAATAACAAAAATAAAATTAAAACAATTGTAACATATTCGTAGATTTCAGTATAGTAAAAATTCCAAACGAAAAAAATGTTAGAATTGGAGCAATATCTGTACTACAAGAGGAGGAAACTAAGCAAGACAGCAATAAGTTCGACTGTGGCTATGTTTTCTGGAGCATCCAACCTCATTCTTTTTCCTTGAACAAATCATAGAAAACAGGAAATAAAATTCAATAGAAAAATTTACTCACGATGCTGAGAACTTTTGTTTATATGAAAAATTGTTCACGATTGCAATTTGCTAAAAAAGGAAATCATTTCGAGTTTTTAACCGCTTCTCAATAACAAAAATAAAACTTAACTAAAATTAAATAGCAATAAAAGTTAATTTTATTTTATTGCATTTATGACTGTTATCCTTTTTAGTACGTACTTTCTTTTACTTTTGAATTGTTATGTACAGTAGTAGTGAACGATAGTGAAAAAACGGAGTTGACTTTGCTTATTTATTTTACTCTTTTGGCTTCACAGGTTCTTGGAAAAAAAACAACTCCAACTTGCTGTTTTAATAATACATTTTTATCATTTGGCTTTTATTTTTCTTGATGACTTGTCGCTAGTAAGTGAATAACAAGTAAGAGAGTCGGCAAACGCTAAACAAATTATTACTGCCCCAGAAACTTTCAAAATAGAGAAATAACCAAAGCTCCAAAACATTTTTTTATTTTAAATTATTTTATTTATTTGTTTTTTAATATCCTAGCCTTCTGGCCATAATCGGTTACAATATTCTGCTTAAATATTATTAATAAATAACAATTATTAAAATTTATGATTATGAAAAATTAATAAATAATTAATAATAATAATAATTAATAAATTATTATGGCCAAGAGGCTAGGTTATTAAAAATAAACAAATGAATAAATAAAATAACAAATAAATAATTATCCGCTTTATAATAACAATTAATTCTGTAATAAATTAATTTACAATCTAAAAGAGAAACAATAATTATTATCCAGTGATAGATGTTAGATTTAAAATTTGGATACATTTCATTACAAAAATGCGCTCGCTTTGTTATAAAAATAAACGTTTTTGGTTTGGTTTAATTTGTTTTGTTTTTAACAAATCATCAAATATGTAAATACAATAATAATAAAATGCAAAAACAAACTGATAACAGTGAACACAATGCTTATTCAATAATATTAAATATGATTCTATTGTTTATGTGCAATGAAATGAATATTTGTTATCAATATGAGGAAATTTAACAAAGTCAGTAATACATACATACATATAAACATTTATTTACATTTAAACATTTATTTACGTTTAAAAATTTATTTACATTTATTTTATTAAACGTCAATCTATTAACCCGTTCAGACCCACATTACACAATTGTGTAATAAAATTAATCCGTTTTTATTAAAAACACAAGCATACATAGTTTTCGTAATACTAGAAATAATAGTTTCTAGAAAAATTGAAATGTTTTTCTCTTTGTTGTATGATGCATTCACCAAGATATAGTATATTTATTCCAACACTCACATCTCGATTCCAACAAGTACGACAGATTGGACAATACTGGTACCTATGTGGAGATTTTGATGTTTTATTTTCGCAAAAACAGTTTGCACACAGCTTGGTCGTGCAAAATTCGTTTACAAATAGAATATCGGCCCTTCTGCTTTTTAACGGCTGGATGGATTTGCGTTTTGGACTTCGTATATAACCACATATGGGAGAATTTGATGCAATTTCTGTAGATCCTTTGCATATCAAAGTCTTTCGTTTGGTATCTGGAACTAGTTGTTCTGCAGTTTCAGACGGGTGACTTTTCTTTGTGAATACAATCATTGTTTTTCGGCCAATATTAAAAGTTGATATTTTGTATATTGCTCAAAGGATTCTAAATATGGTGATATTTGCGAATCCTCAAATATCACCAATCAAAAATCCTCAAGTTTTTTGTAAATTTTTTGTTTTTGTTTACGAGAATAGTTGTGATATGTAGAACTTTTTAGTTTGAAAGGTATATCACTATGAACGCCACCAAATACAAGTCGTAGACCAGGTCTAGACCCAATTTATTTTCATATAATGTATTTCTCATTTTAAGCAAATCTCCTTTATAGTCTCCTTCTTGTGTATGTAATTTTTTTTTTTACTTTTACAATCTCCAATTTCTTTGGCCTTATCATAGAAAATGATACGGCTACGCCATCTGTCTGAATAGAGTAGTTGAATTTTTTTGCTACAGTTTCCGGTAATTTGAAATATTTTCTCCATTCTATATCTCGTTCAATTGTGGTCCATGCTCCCTTGTATAACTTTATGCCACACAGCATTTGATAGAATGCAAACGAGTCATATTGCATATGATGACATCCATGTTTTAGTATAGGAGGTTATAGAATAATGACAAACAAAACCAAAATAATTTACTATTTTGTATTTTATCCAGTTTCTCTCCATCCCATAGTAGTTTTTCTCTCATTTCTTGTAATAGTACATTATCCGGGATTTCATTGCTTTTTGTTTGAAACAAATATGATAGGGTTCTATATACTTTCCGTTTGTGATTCAAGTTTGAAAAATCTTCTCAGCTTGCTATATGCATGCATCCAGATTTTATTATGAAATATTACTTAATATTGGTTTGCGGATGCGATAAATAAATTTGACCGATACGAACTATCGTATATATTTTCATTTATTTGTTCGCATTAAAGGATAATATGAAGATTGAAATTTTATAGGTTCAAAATTTCTACTTATCCATTGTTCATCAAGTGAAAAGGAATATATCTAGAAACCTCAACAAAAAGCGAGGATATTTCCTGTACATCCTGTTGAATTTTCTCGAATATATCTTCATTCAAACAAACACACCTTAATGCTTTTTTGATTACAACTGTTTCAAAATTTTCACATTTTATATTAGCGTATTTGCGTTTGGCATTTTAGGGTATACTAATAGAAATTATATATACTTTTTGTAATGAAATTTGACATTTAAGGAATTCATATCTAAGTTTATTTTTAATTATGGATATTTTTCAGTTTTTTTTTTTTTGTTAGTAGTTTTATCCATTTTATCTTCATCATTAAAAATTTATGGACAAAGAAGAATAATATTATTAATAATATCCAATATGATTCTGTTTATGTGCAATGAAATGAATATTTTTATCAATACATTTAAAACTAAATGAAATTTGTGTGTGTGTGTTGTGTGAATTTATTAATCTTATCAAAATGTATTTATTAATTTTTAAACAAAGGCTATTATTACCCTTTTTACTTAAAATGTATTTCTTTATGTTATAAGTTTTTAGATAGATACTTTTATGCGTGCAAATTATTCATATTAACGCATATATATTAGGGTTGCTTCTTATAGTATTACATGAGCTTGACACAATAATGCAAATATTAAATTTAATAAAGGAAAGAACATACAACATATGTGTAAAATCAAAAATAAAACTAATAAAAGCGAAATACGTAGTATAAATGAGAAATATGGAAACGCATTTGGTTGATAAGGTCGCTGATTTTATTATCAACAACAACCTACTAATACCACTAGCAAAGTCTATTAAAACTAATAGCAGATGTTAAGCTATACATATCTACATACTTACATACGTAAAAGCAATTAACGCCTTGTTATGAATTAATAAATCTAATTGCAAAAAATAAATATACATTCTTGTTTATTCATAATGTGTAATTGTATTCTCATTATGAAAATATAATGAGTACAATTTTGAATTTGAACTTTAAACTAATCGTACTAGAAATTTGGTTTGCGTTTCAACTTTAAATACATTAAATAGATTTAAAAAAATTAATTGATTTAAAGATATTTTTAATCTTATCTTATAGTTGAACTGTTTGATATTATAACAAATGAATTAATATTGATTTTGGATTTTGGAAGTTTACATTTATTTTAATTCCTTAAAATTTTTAAGAAAGATAAATTATTTACAAATGTATGCGAACGTTTCCAAAAGAAAACAGTAAAAATTAGACAGAAGCCGAATGTAAAGCTGTATTTTTTGGATGGCTACAGACGCCATCTGAATTCCTTGCATTTATCTAGGTTATGTACAATGTAAACCTCATCTATTTAACCAACTAATTTTGTAAATAAGAATACAAGAAATATCCATAATCAATCAATATTAATTTCGTTAGAAGAAGTCCACTCAAAATTCAAAGCATTTCTTCGCTGCTCTCTCTGTAACTCGTCTTGTACATTTGTTTTTGCTTTGTGCAAACCTTCGGTATTGGCCACGAAATGCATTCATTATGACAGTAAAATATATATATATATATATGTGTGTATTGCAAATGATTCTTCAGTGTTGTTAATCTTTTTTGCCTGCTATTATTATGCGTAAAACAGTGTGTCCCGCGGCACAACTAGTCATTTCTTTAAATTATCCAAACTACTGAAGTAAAAAAAAATAATAAGGCAGTGAAAAAATACTCAAGGTATTTTATACATTATGATTTAGAAAACACCAGATAAAAATGGTGTGATATAACGCTTTAAAATTTTTTTTATCTTATACGTAGTAGAAATGTAATTCTTGGTATCAAAAAAGTATATTTTTTTTAATAAAACATGTACTTTGAACCCACTTCAGTTAAAAACAAATATTGCATGTATATTTTAATGACGAAGTTGAACATACATATGTAGGTATGAATGCATGTACGTATCTATGGATGTATGTATATGTATATTGTATAAAAATAATAAGATATTTTATACCTCAGTAATTGATTTTATCTCCGATAAATTTGTACAAAATAAATTTAACAAGCTGATTTAATCAGAACAGTCAATTATTTTATTGTACATATATACTAATTGTCAATGTTGGTTAAGGTCCAATGCAGTATATGAGAGCCAAAATTGAGGGAAATTAGTATTAGTGCGGTGACGAAAAAATTGCAGAACACTTTCAAATAATTTTAAATATGACTAACAAAACATTTTGTTATTCTTTATTTAAAAATTTTAATATATATTTTGTACGTGTAAGAAAACAATTCTACCCAGTTAGGATTTTTTTAATTATTAATCATATTCGAGTTTTTTTTGACTCTTCTACACGATTATAATAGTCGTTTTTGCGCTCGTTTTAGATTCAAAAATTATTGTTTTTTACACAAAACAAGTGTAAAAAATCACCTCGAAATTCAAGCCATGCCATTTTGTCTACCATGCCTGTCATGAAACTAGTTTTACGCAAAATGCCGTCGTGTAAAATCACTCTAAGTCAAATAGAATGTTACCAAAACAGGTGCTACAATTGTTGTTTAGATTTGAACAAAACTGCGAAAGAACATTTGAACTAAACGATCCGTAAACAAAAAGGACAATTTGAACTAAACGCCCTCTTAACTAAAAAGACATAATGAACTAAAAATTGAACTAGTTCTTTTTACTAAATTCAAATTTCTATATTTTATCAGACTACACATAAATTTTATAGTTAACTAAACGTTATTTTTATTAGATCTTAATCTCCAGGTGATATAGTGATTTATAATTTCGAAATTAATTTTAGTTTTTTTTTTAGCAAAGAAGCTAACTTTTAAATCTATAAAATTAAAGTAGTTGTCTAGAAAATTAAAGATGGTGACTGCTTTGGATCCTATTTGAGTTATAATGATCGCAAGCTTGTCGAAATTTATTAGAAACATCTTTTTTATTGGGAGACATGAGTTGCTTAAGTATATTAAAGAATTTATTTGCGAATGGAATTATATTAATTTTATTCCTAAACACTACTTATAATAAAAAAAAAAAATAAAGAAGTATTTCAACGATATTTAAAAAATGTTGTTTTAAGCTAATTTTTAAAGTGGATAACGTAGCTATATCTCTTAAGTTATTTGGCAATTGAAATTAAATCTTTAAAATTTAAGTAAAATTCCTATACTAGATGATACTTTTCTCTTCAATTGTTCAATGTGTATATCCCAGGAAAGATTGTAATCAAAGTTTATGCCTAAAACTACGTAAACATTCATGTTTTGATAAAGCTTTGAAATGTATGGATTAAATCTCAGAAATTTGGTTTTAATGGCATTTAACATTAATTCTTTTAATTTATGATACTCAGATAAAATTGTGGCATCAGGATTTTAAAATTCCGTAAACTAGATTTGTTCTATATATTTTGGATTTATAATAGATACACAGTCAAACTTTTAAGAACATTTAGAATACATATCGCACTTGATCAACAAGAAGGTATTAACTAAAAATTTTAAAATCTTCAGTAGAGTCAAAAAACTGTTTGTGGCCACATTTTAACAGAATTTAAAAATTCAAATATACCAAAGGAAGCAAATTCCATTTAAAAATATATTTACATCGATTTTCCTAGAAATCTGTGCAAGTATTGCAAAAAAAATCAAATTTTTGAGTTAATACCATTTTTCTGAAATTTTTCGATCATAAATGAAACAAAAATAAAATTGTAAAATTCTTAAAAACAGATAGTATGTCGCAAAATTTATAATTTTGATTGAATTATTGTAGAAGTACATTTTAATACTACTACTACTAAAAAAAAAATAAATATTTATCATCGTGTAACTTGAAATCTGTAATATGTACCACCTTAAAATTTTGTTCAATTAATTCTCTTATTAATGTGCCTAATGTAGCGAAGAACATGTGTGTGAAGATAAATTTTAAAATTTTTAGCTTTGCCACAAACCTTTTAATTTAACAGAGCTCTGTTAGAAAGATAACATAGCCCTGTTAAAGGAATAAAAATTCGGTTTATGCATCCAAACAGTAAATTTTATGGAAAAACCGAAATATAGAAAAACCAAAATGAATGGGATTTGCTTGCGAGGTGCCCTTCTATAGTTCTCCGTACTTAAAATATTTAAAAGCCCGTGTTGGAACGGGTTTGGGCACTTATACTTTTAAAATTTGAGTTTCTCTAAAGGCCAGGATTCACTATCATACTCAGTCGTACGATCTGTCAAAAATTTCATGTGTGCTCAAAAAGTATGATAGTGTGGATTAAAATTGTATGTGTGTGACAGAGTTTTTGACAGATCTGTACGATTTTATAATCTTTTGAAATAATTCATAAAATATTTTTCTCTATGCGATCAGGGTTGATTTTTTTAAGATGATGAGGAGAAAAAACAACAAAATATTAAAACCATATGTTTTTGCATCTTTTTTGTATAATAGTGTGGCACATACGACGCCATTTTGGAACGATTTTTAAAGTAGGACAGAATTCTGTCAGATTTTTCTGTGATTAAGTCGTACGATTGTGTATGATAGTGAATCCTGACCTTAAGAGATGAGCGCATTTTTATGGAAACAACAAAAGATGGCAAAATTGTAATAATACAGAAATGTGCATGAGGTAGTCTTCTTTCATTGTCCATACTTGGAATTTTTAACAGCGTGAGTTGGAACGGGTTTTGGGCACTTTTAAATTTTTAAAATTTGGGTTTCTCTAAGGGATGAGCCCATTTTTATGGAAACAACAAAAGATGGCAAAATTGTAATAATACAGAAATGTGCATGAGGTAGTCTTCTATCTTCTCCATACTTGGAATTTCTAACAGCGCGAGTTGGAACGGGTTTTGGGCACTTTTAAATTTTTAAAATTTGGGTTTCTCTAAGGGATGAGCCCATTTTTATGGAAACAACAAAAGATGGCAAAATTGTAATAATACAGAAATGTGCATGAGGTAGTCTTCTTTCATTGTCCATACTTGCAATTTCTAACAGCGCGAGTTGTACCGGTTTTGGACACTTTTAAATTTTTAAAATTTGGGTTTCTCTAAGGGATGAGCCCATTTTTATTGAAACAACAAAAGATGGCAAAATTGTAATAATACAAAAATGTGCATGAGGTAGTCTTCTTTCATTGTTCATACTTGGAATTTTTAACAGCGCGAGTTGGAACGGGTTTTGGGCACTTTTAAATTTTTAAAATTTGGGTTTCTCTAAGGGATGAGCCCATTTTTATGGAAACAACAAGAGATGACAAAATTGTAATAATACAGAAATGTGCATGAGGTAGTCTTCTTTCATTGTCCATACTTGGAATTTTTAACAGCGCGAGTTGGAACGGGTTTTGGGCACTTTTAAATTTTTAAAATTTGGGTTTCTCTAAGGGATGAGCCCATTTTTATGGAAACAACAAAAGATGGCAAAATTGTAATAATACAGAAATGTGCATGAGGTAGTCTTCTATCTTCTCCATACTTGGAATTTCTAACAGCGCGAGTTGGAACGGGTTTTGGGCACTTTTAAATTTTTAAAATTTGGGTTTCTCTAAGGGATGAGCCCATTTTTATGGAAACAACAAAAGATGGCAAAATTGTAATAATACAGAAATGTGCATGAGGTAGTCTTCTTTCATTGTCCATACTTGCAATTTCTAACAGCGCGAGTTGTACCGGTTTTGGACACTTTTAAATTTTTAAAATTTGGGTTTCTCTAAGGGATGAGCCCATTTTTATTGAAACAACAAAAGATGGCAAAATTGTAATAATACAAAAATGTGCATGAGGTAGTCTTCTTTCATTGTTCATACTTGGAATTTTTAACAGCGCGAGTTGGAACGGGTTTTGGGCACTTTTAAATTTTTAAAATTTGGGTTTCTCTAAGGGATGAGCCCATTTTTATGGAAACAACAAAAGATGGCAAAATTGTAATAATACAGAAATGTGCATGAGGTAGTCTTCTATCTTCTCCATACTTGGAATTTCTAACAGCGCGAGTTGGAACGGGTTTTGGGCACTTTTAAATTTTTAAAATTTGGGTTTCTCTAAGGGATGAGCCCATTTTTATGGAAACAACAAAAGATGCCAAAATTGTAATAATACAGAAATGTGCATGAGGTAGTCTTCTTTCATTATCCATACTTGGAATTTCTAACAGCGCGCACTTTTAAATTTTTAAAATTTGGGTTTCTCTAAGGGATGAGCCCATTTTTATGGAAACAACAAAAGATGGCAAAATTGTAATAACACAGAAATGTGCATGAGGTAGTCTTCTTTCATTGTCTATACTTGGAATTTCTAACAGCGCGAGTTGGAACGGGTTTTGGACACTTTTAAATTTTTAAAATTTGGGTTTCTCTAAGGGATGAGCCCATTTTTATGGAAACAACAAAAGATGGCAAAATTGTAATAATACAAAAATGTGCATGAGGTAGTCTTCTTTCATTGTTCATACTTGGAATTTTTAACAGCGCGAGTTGGAACGGGTTTTGGGCACTTTTAAATTTTTAAAATTTGGGCTTCTCTAAGGGATGAGCCCATTTTTATGGAAACAACAAAAGATGGCAAAATTGTAATAATACAGAAATGTGCATGAGGTAGTCTTCTTTCATTGTTCATACTTGGAATTTTTAACAGCGCGAGTTGGAACGGGTTTTGGGCACTTTTAAATTTTTAAAATTTGGGTTTCTCCAAGGGATGAGCCCATTTTTATGGAAACAACAAAAGATGGGCTCATCCCTTAGAGAAACTCAAATTTTAAAAGTATAAGTGCCCAAACCCGTTCCAACACGGGCTTTTAAATATTTTAAGTACGGAGAACTATAGAAGGACACCTCGCAAGCAAATCCCATTCATTTTGATTTTTCTATATTTCGGTTTTTCCATACAATTTACTGTTTGGATGCATAAACCGAATTTTTATTCCTTTAACAGGGCTATGTTATCTTTGTAACAGAGCTCTGTTAAATTAAAAGGTTTGTGGCAAAGCTAAAAATTTTAAAATTTATCTTCACACACATGCGAAGAACTGGATGGATTGAACAGTGGGCGTTGTTCCTACTATACAAAGAGTATAACTTATTTTCGTGTACCTAGAGAACTACAATAAGTAGTCTTGAAATTTTAAAAAGTAGATACCTTTTTTGTTCCCCTAAGGAATTATAGGGAGAAGAGAATTATTCCGAATTACGATTACAATAATACTTTACTGTAAATTGTATATGCCTGTATACTTTGAACGTGCGCATATTATGTGTAATAATAAACACATACAGATATCTACATATATGTATGTATAAACTTATACTTGTATTTAGTTGTTTATTTTGTTAAAAAATAATGACAAGCCCCTCGCTTTTATAACCAATTATTACGTGTTAAGATAAGAATTTTTATTACGATTCCTTTAACTTTGCTCACTAATTTGCGTATTTCGCTTATTTAATTACAAAAAATTGGAGAATAAAACGAAAACTTTTATAACAAATTTTCTCTTTTCTTAATTTTATAAAACTAAAATTTAATTATTGTATTGTAAACTTACCTAAAGGCAAATCGCACAAAAGACAACATGCTGCTAAGGCTCCAGCAGATGCGCCAGCTATTTTTTCTAAAAGCAAATGTGGTGCATACTTTTTGAAACAAACGGCCACACCAACATGATAAATGCCCAAAAATCCGCAGCCAGCAAATGATAGATTCATAATATGAAATCAGAAAATAAATAAGACTATGTATTTGGGAAATAAAACAGACTTCTAGAAAATAAGCCTTTGGTTTTCGCCCCTTGCACCTTAAATAGGAACGAATTTTTTCCACACACTCTATTAGTTTTTCGATTTAACTTATATTAACTTTATGTATTTATGCCAGTTGTTAGCTGTCTAAATAATGACGTCCACAATGATATTTTAATTGAGTTTTTAGGTACAAAACGTAGGTAAGACTTTTTCTTTACGTGTTTTCGTTTTTGTCGATTTTGCAATTAATATACATTTATTATGAATTCAATATTTTACTATAAACTCAACTTTAAGATATTATCAAAACATTTATGTAAGAAATTTGTCTTTTTGTAATTATCAAATTATAATCCAGCAATAACAATTATTTTTTGTTGCAAATTAAATTCACTATACTTTTCACACAATGACTCAACTGTCTGGTGTTCAAAATCGTTATGTTGTTGGTGCCTCAGAGAGGAATATTTATAAGCTTTTTTAATGATACTCAACAGGGCTTCCAGATTTTTTTGAGTCATATTCCTAATTTGATAAATATTATCCCCATGATTCCCAAAAAACAATTTTAACTATCCCAAGCTATACATTTTATATGTTAGCAGTGCCCACGACTTCGTCAGCATGTCATTTCTAATTTCCTTAAAATTCAAATTTAGAAAAAATGTGCTTTTAAACATTAATTGTAGAGTTCTGTAAACAGTATTATTTGGCATCTACAAAAATAAACTGTGCATAGAACTGTTTTAGTAGCATTATACCAGTAAAATTCTTCTTTCTTTCACATTTGTATATCTATTTTCTAAACGAAATGACATATTTTCAAAATATATTGCATGTACAGTTCTGAACCAAAATGTTCTATCTCGTTGTCTCAACCAATTTTTAGTACATATTTTCGGAGTTAAAAATTTGTAGCATTTCTAAAGATGGAACAAAAGTGTCACAAGAAATTGTATTATTTTTAAAATGTGTGTTAATTCTTGTAGCTAGTATAGCATTTTATTTCTTATTTTGATTTTCATTGATTTCATTGTTATAAGTCATCATTTTTAACAAGGTTTTTTGTTACAATACTAGGAAACTTGCGCGTAGCCAAAATATAAAATTTATTAATACGAGTGAAATTATAATATCCAAAAACAAACCGAAGTTTTCATTCCCATTTTAAAAATAATATCTCCGATTTGGGAATAAATCACCTAATCTAAAAACCCTGATACTTTACAGGGATGGTACGAATTGTTCATCCCTGCTTAGAGGGAGTTTACATTAAGGGCATTGTATCAGCTACAAAAGTCATGATGCAGAAGTTTTTAGGCAAGAAGTGTAGAGAAGCTTATGGGGTAGCAAAAGTAGCACGAAATGAATATTCATGACTCTTTTCAGTTTTTTCACTCATTCCTGTTTCTCTCTTTCGTTATTTGCAGTTCTATTCTTGAGCGGTGTTACCAAAGCGCTGTTTTTTTCTATATTGTTCAAAAATTGTTGAAAAATTAATGCATTTAGTTTATGGCAACACTTGAAAAATTGATTAATAAAACATCATAAAATTCTCTCACTTGCTACAAAAGAGTCATAATGTAAACGCATGATGACTTACGGAGATGCTCCAAAATTGAAAACAATAAAGGCCGTGTCAGATAAAACTTTTGCTTTGCGTTGCGAATTCGCTTTGACATCTAAGATAAAATGCACGAACTTATATGAAGTATGTCACATAAAGCACTTTTAACGCAAAGCAAAGCATAGCGCAAAGTTGGGCAACACTCATCTTTTTGCGCGCTTTGACAATTAGCTGCTATACATTTGTATATTATTTTTGGCAAAATCGAACGTAAAAGAGTTAAGAATTTAAAAATTTTATTTTTTTATTATATATTCTTTCTTTATTATTTTTTTTTAGAAAATTATGGAAGAAAAACTTATAAAAACAAACAATAATTAGGCGCTGGTAAAGTTTTTATTGTGACATACCTCTTGCGTTATACGCTTTTTTTTCAAAGTTTGAAACGTCACGCAAAGCGATAGTGTTTTATCTGACACGGCCTTATACCATGTTTCCACGACTACTTAAAACACTTGTTTTGCTCTCTATTCATGTTTTAGAGACCAAACTACTGCCAAATAACATGTTTCGCCATACAAAATATTGAGAGCAAAACAACTCAATTTATCTTGTTTTATTTTTAAATACCTCACGAAACACGAAAAAACTACTATCATCTCTAATATTTATCGACCGTTCATCCACACTAGTTGTCAAAAACAAAAATATAAACAAACAAAAGTATAAATTTTTATTGTGCCAATCTGCTCCCATTTACTTGCACGTTTTCTGATCTCTTAAAATGAAAAGTATTATAATATAATAACCTTTAGTATTCTTACATACCTTTTTTTTCATTTTAAGCTAAAAACAATCGTATACGCGCGCAATTTGTTATTATGTACATAAATAAATATGTATGCATGTATGATTCTAAACAGTGCCGTCAAATCGAAACAGGAATGTGTCGTATAAACAGCATTATTCGCAATCTTGTTTAAGAGAGCGAAACAAGTGTTTCAAGTAGCCGTGGAAACATGGTCTGCTACAATGTCTTTAATGTAAAACCACTCTTTACTTTATTCGTACTCATACTCACAGCAAACACGAAGAAGAGAGATTTTAACGTGTGTAGTGAGAGGACAACAGAGTTATCAGATCAGAATTATTAAATAAAACACAATATTAAAAGTCGCCAATGTCTTAATTAGCTAACATACATACTTCTTTGAAATTATGCGTTTATTTAATATATAACAGAAAATAAATTAAATAGAACCCGTAAAATTCGCCATATTTTCATTTATTAAAAACACAACAAGAATAGTTCTTTGTTTATTATATTACGTTTTTGTTAGGGTTTTGTTAAGTCACACAGGATAGAAATTTAAAAATTCTATTATTTAAGCAAATAGATTTTTAAAATTAATAAATAGGTATAATAGGAATAATTATATTTAAAAAATATAAATTTTAAACTAAAAACTTTATTGCAATTTATTATTTATGAGGTCTAATGACATTCAGTCAATGCAATATTACATCTGCGTATATAGTTTTATTAAAACTAAAAAAATTAAGTAATTTTTCTTTTATTCACGGATTCGAAAAAGAAATTTATAATATTTTTTATCATTTTGTTTTCCTAAATACCGTTAGTAGCACGTTTATGACAACAAGACGCATAAACTGAAAATATTTGTTCATAAAAAACAGCAACAAAAAAAGTATACCAGCTTTAAATAATGTACAAAAGCTGTGCCTTTAAGCGGTTTTTATTGCATTTTATTCATTTAATATGTGTTGTATTTCATACCTATGAAAACGGTTGTCTGTTTTTCTGTTTATAATGTAGAAGCAATAGATTTGATCAAATTTTGTTTTTTTTTTTATTGTTTATAAATAGATCTGCATACAATGCAGAATTTCATTAAACGGCAGTAAGAAACTAGGCCAAAAATGTGGCTTACAAATAAAGAGAATTAAAAAATTCTTGCCTACGAGTATAAAAAATACTTAAAATTCTGATTGCGATATTTTTGATACTCGTTTTTACAAGAATGGGTAAAATAAACACCGCAACTTTTAATTGCGGTGTTTAAAATACTCGAGTATGAAAAGTATAAAGCATAGATTATAAAGCATAGATTAGTCTCTTTTTTATATTTAATTTTTGTATTATATTTTATATTATATTTTAGTTAAATTGCTTTTATTTTTAAAGTATTCTTGGAGCCCTCAAAAGGGCTTTTTTAAAGTTTCACTTTATCTCTTTTTAAAGGAATTTGGAGCCCTAAAAAGGGCTTGTTTTTATATGTAAGTGCCTGTATAAAAAATATAATAATACATATTTTATTTTTAAATAATACTTACCAGTTTCCGCATATTAATAATATAAACTTAACACATTTTCTTCTGTAGGTTCACAGGTCTGCCAATAATCCACCACATTCTGTTGTACAAAACTATTTCTATTAAACAAATTGCAGGTATGTTTCTGTAAAACACGTTCTTTTAATAAAAAACTATTTCACTTTTTATTTTCAGCAGCTACTTACCAATTTGTTTCGATGTCTGCCAACAATCCACCATCCAAACAAGTCGTATCCACTTGCAGGTATGTTTCTGTAAAAAGCACATTCTGTTAATAAAAAAACTAATTCACTTCTTATTTTCAGCCACTACTTACCAATTTGTTTAGATGTCTGCCAACAATCCACCAGCCAAACAAGTCGTATCCATTTGCAGGTAAATTTCTGTAAAAATCACATTCTGTAAACAAAAAACTATTTTAGTTTCTAATTCCAGAAATACTTACCATTCAGGGTGTAGTTGTACCATTTCTCCATCAGCCTGACAAATCGCTTCCATTCGTAGGTAAGTTCCTGTAAAAAAAAATGTGTTAATCAAGCAAACTAATTTCATCATTGTTTCAGCTTATTTGGTGCCAATTCTTCAAACTGCCAGCAGCCAATACTTACCGATGTGCCCAAAAATAATTAAATTTAATGAAATTATTTATATTATCAAAAATAATGTGTTATTTTTAATTTTTTCAATAAAACTTTTAACGTTTCTAAAATTTGCCAACAAATAGTTTTGTTTATTTTGTATCTGTCATTAGTTTTTTGTGTGTATGTAAAGGTAAGAATTGTATGTATAGCTGACTGCTTTTTCGCGTTGTGTTTTGGGATGCCACTTTTTTATTTTCTTTCTCATATTTAGGGGTTAATCGCAGATGTTAACTTAATTTTTAAACGTCAGTTCTGAGGAATCTGTTTATATCTGTGGTATAAAGTATAGAGTAAGTATGCGGTGTACTCGTGCAGTTCTCTGCTTTGTTTTAAATATACCCACAACAAAAAACACTTACAAGGATGGGTAAAATAAACACCGCAACTTTTTATTGCAGCATGAATCAAGAAAACAAGATTGCGCATTGCGCAGGTCCGTTAGTTTGTTGTCTCTTTTGTGTGACGTAGAAATAGACTATTTGTATGGAAAGTTAAAGTAAGAGAGCCAAAAATCTCTTATATTTTTACAACAAACACACGTTATAGGTCTATTGTGACGTAGATGCGCAGTAGAAATATTTTTTGAACGGCTGAATGCGCAATCTTGTTTTCTTGATTCGTGTTATTGCAGTGTTTAAAATACTCGAGTATGAAAAATATAGAGTAAGTATGCGGTGTACTCGTGCAGTTCTCTACTAGTTACCCGGCGCCTTGGTATATTTTATAAATTGATTTTTAAAATATATTAAAAATAAATAATACATTTATTTGTCAGTTACGTTGTAAGTAGGCAACGCTACCAAAGTTCAGTGCAATCCATTTTAAGTTTTTAAGTTAAAAAATTGAATGTCTTTATTTCGGTTTCGTTTATTTTTGTAAGATCATAAAATACTGAGAACACTCCTTCGGCATTTTTTTTTTATGTAAACAAAATGTTTAATGATGTACCAATTGATTGTGTAATTATAACTAAAAAAATATGGAATATTTAAATCTTAATACATTTTTTAAATAACTTATAAGAGTGTAATGGTAATATTAAACACTTTTTTCAATAATTAACAATTCAAAACTTCTTACTAGATTTCTCTGAATAATCTTAGGCTACAAATTTTTTAAAGGCATTTGACATTGGCTTCTATATTTGACTTGCGTACTTTACATGGGAACTTTTTAATAACAATTTAATTAATATTTAGCTAATAAAAAATATGTTTTGTAAAAAATTAATAAAGATATGTTTTAAGATTAGGTCTAATAATATTCAACAATCAAAATTGGAAATTGTGACAAATCGATTCATCATTCCATGGCGATACACAATAAAAATTTTTTAGTTTTTAAAAGTAGATAGGAAACAAAAGCAACCAGTAAATTTTCTTAACGCTACCCCAGGTTATAACGCAGCAACTTAAAACTCCGTAATATAAAATTTTTTTTAATGTATTACTTTAAATGGAAATTTGTCATAGAATTTATACCTATTTTAACACATCCACTGTCTTCGGCATATACTCCCCAAGTGCATTTACGCCAAACTGAATTTTTATTTATGTCACCTAAAAATAAATTACTGCTACTAAGTGGTATTGATATTTACAGCGATTAAAAATTAACTAACGGATATTAAATATTAAATAAAATAAAAAACAAATTAATTTAAATTAACAACTATTTAACGTGTTAAAATGTTACCGAAACGGCAAGCAGTACGTGTAAAGCAGGTTTTTACTCGTATTGCTTCTCTCCTTTGCAAACCTGCTCACACGTATTTTAATTTTTTACTGGGTACAAAGTTAATCTGAAATTGTAGGAGGACCTAATAAAGGTTCCTTTTCCGTGGAAATCAATTTCAAATATACATGAGAATGGGATGTGTATCTTTGGTGTTGTTCAGCTGGCTTAGAATATGTAGCTTCATTTTTCTCAAAGTATGGATGATCAACTTCAGGGTCACTGAAAACACAAGACTCTTCGACAGCTGCCAAATTATCATCTTCTATTTGTATCGCAGAAGAATCTGAATCTTTCCAACTTGTATTGTAATTGCCAGAAGAGGTTGTTTTGTAGGCATTGGATATTATTATTAAATTGTTGGACTTTTCATTTAAAGCCGCAACTGATATCGAATTTGATGGTAATGACTGCTGATCAAAAAAGAAATCTGAAAAGTAAGAGCAATCATTAAATATTTATTTTTAAGGTTTATCTGGCAAGTTAGTCAAATATTTTAAGAATTTTAAGACAACACGATAGTGTTAGGACAGTCACAACGAAACAAATGACAAATGGGATAATTTTAACAAATAATTTACCTTCAATTAAACTTAAAAAAATTATTTCAAAATTAGTAAGCAAAGAGATTAATTTGTTTAAAAGTGCTTATTAAAAGTAGCCAATTAAGGGATGAAAATTTTAAAAAATATCTTCACGGGAATCCGGTGATGTAGGTATTATTTGGACTGTAAAATATAAATTTATTGGTTTTTTACAAACATGCTGGCTGATGCTGTGCAAAATTGGCATTCAAAATGAAAAGTAGCGTTTAAAACTATTAAAGATGTATGTTTTGATAATTACCCGATTCAACACCATTCCATTCGCTTACCACTGCGTTGTGAAGATGCTGGTGAGGATTTGGATGATCTTCTACAGAACCTTCGTATTGCTTTAGATCGGTTGCGAGAGCCATATTTTCGGTCATATCAAATATTTCGGTAACTTTTACTTTATTCGTATTATCATCAGTGTAATAATATGCATACAATGCATCATTGTGAGTTGTAACTTTTAAAACATGTTCAAAATTATCAATATCATCTTCTAAAGGTGCCGCACCACTGTTTTTAATAAAAAAAATTTTAATGTTAATATTGATAATATATAATTTGTCTATGCCCATCTAGTTTACCATTCATCGACTAATATCGAAACTCTGGGACCGTATAATCTCTTCGAATGTAACAATCCAGTCGTGTCAAAATGGGGTGGATCACAAATCTAAATTCAAAAAACATAAAAATTTTAAATAATTGCATAATTTGAAAGTTTTATCGGTGAGACTTACAGTAAATTTATTAAAAATGCGCACTTGAAGAGTATTATTCAACTGATACACAAATTCTTCAATCACTTGTCGCATTTGTTTAGTCAGCCTTGGCGTCAGAGAACTTAGTCTGCGAAGAAAAGAAAAATAAATTTTTTTTTCATAATATAAACTGGTGTTTTGATAAATTTAAGATAAGATTTTTCACTTATAAATTGAATTTTGTTAAAAGCAACTTGTTTTTTTAATGAATCAAAAACTAACTTGTTTACGGTCGCTAAAAAGAAATCCATTGGAACTGTTGCAGGCAAGGATAGCAATTTAATGCCACGATGTCTAAATATCCAGTTTGCCAATCCTTTGTTAGCCTGCTCTATATAGTCTTGGATTACATCTAGAACAGTTTGAGGCATATTTGAAGTTAAAGCGTCCTTAAAACATAAAGGTTTAAATCATTAGTGCTTTTGTTTATTTTCTTGGAATTTGCTTAAAATAATCGTACATTTCTGTGCTTTTTACATTCTCTACACTCTGGATCGAAATCCTGGGGTTGAGCTACCGTTTCCGATACTACAAATGTTGACTGGACAGCTACACAGCGACGGCAATTTATTAAATTGTTACGAGTCAAAAATTGTAACGCATCATCAAAACCTTGTTGACAAAATTTTGACAGAAATTCTGGCCTTGGCGGAAACAAAATGCGAACAAGCCGATTTGCATTTTGTTTCGAAATCTCTATGCTGGTATTTGCCCAATTTAATTGACACAACTGTGAACTTTGATCGCGAGGACATATATCACTTTCTCCGCAAAAAGGTGATACAGTTATGGTATTTCCATCTAAAATTGGTAAATTGTCCGAAAATGCACCATCTATGTAGCGAACTCCACGAAAACGGGGTGGCAGAATGCCAGAAAAACCAGGAATAAAACAAGCACAGAGTAGTGCTTGTAAAACTTCATCACGTGAATTAAATTCTGATATAATAACATTCTTGCCATCATACACGCGGGTCAAAGAGATATGCAATCGTCCACTTACTCGTTTATGAGCATCATCAGGTAAGTGCTTCTGAAGACCTTCAATAAGAAAATTTTGAATATTGAAAGATGGACTAAAAGGACCCAAGGAATAACGACGTGCTTCGTTAACAACACGGAAAAAGTCGGATGTTATGCTGCCTGAAAAAATTAAAAGCTTATTAAGATTTACAAATTATATTTTATTAAAACTATGTTTTATCTTAAAAAAAATATTTATATTTTATTTAATTTGTAAGCAATAGGTCTTTTTTATTTTTTATATTTAATATTATATTATATTATATTATATTATATATTATATTATATTATATTATATTTAATATAAATAATTTTTTTTGTAAAGACTTGACGCTAGTAAGTGAATAACAAGAGGAGAGTCGGCAAACGCTAAACAAATTATTACTGGCCCAGAAACTTTCAAAATAGAGAAATAACCAAAGCTCCAAAACATTTTTTTTTATTTTAATCGGTTATAATATTCTGCTTAAATATTATTAATAAATAACAATTATTAAAATTTATGATTATGAAAAATTAATTTAATAATTGTTGATTATTTATAATTTTTAAGCAGAATATTGTGACCGATTATGGCCAAGAGGCTAGGTTATTAAAAATAAATAAATAAATAAAATAACAAATAAATAATGATGGAAGTTAGATTTAAAATTTGGATTTGGATTTCATTACCAAAATGCGCTCCTTTGATTTGATTTAATTTGTTTTGTTTTTAACAAATGATCAAATAAATACAATAATAATAAAATGCAAAAACAAACTGATAACAGTAAACACAATGCTTATTCAATAATATTAAATATGATTCTATTGTTTATGTGCAATGAAATGAATATTTGTTATTGTGTAGAAAGGAATTCCAGTAAAACTTAGTTCAAACGTTTCGTCAGAACTAACACTATTTTTTTATTTCCTTTTTGTTCTTACAAGCACTTGAACCTGAAGAACGCTAATCAATAGAATATAACACCTTGTATGCTTTAAAATAATGATAATTAATTTCTTTATTTTTCATGCTTATATACTAAATTGTTTTACAATAAAATTGCTTAGTATGAAGAATACATTTTTGCAAAATTATTGAACCTATTTTTTTTTTTTATTATTAAAGTTAAAATATTAATTTCTGTTTTGTCAATAATAATATTAATACTTAATATTTAACTTAATACAAAATATTTAGGTAATTGAACTTAAAAGAAAAAATGTTTAGTCAACAACAATGGTTAATTAACTTAATATAAAATTGGGTTATAAAATTAGTTATTGAATATAAATACAGAAATTGTGCAATGTTTTTTAATAGTGATAAAATAATAAAAATAATAAAAAAAATAAAATTATGGGAGAGAATGTTGATACTTAACATTCTCCCCCGCGTTGACCAACGGTCACTGGTGACAAACGTTCATTAGGGTTGATATTTGCAATGTCGATGGTAACAGGTCGGGGTAAGGGAACTGGATAAGGTGTCGGTTGAACGATCCTATGAATTTTTCTTCCTTTATAAGTTGAGTATAGCTTGACTATGATGATGGCTATTAAAATGATTATGGAAATTAAAAGTGAGGTGTAGCTGACGGCATGGTGATGTTGGCTTTGGGACCTGATTAATTCTGGCAATCTTACAATAATTGACTCTTCAAGCTGTCTTTGCACGTTATTCAGTTGATTTAGATGGGTTTCAATCTGGTTGTTAGTATTTTTAAGAATTCTTTTGATCTCTTGTGGAGTGCTAATTTGATCAATTATCGAATTTATCTTCACACACATATGTACGTGAGAGTCATATGAGTGGCTCATTAATAAAAATGTGCAATAATTGCATTATATCTTGCCTTATTTTTTGTTGTTAAACGGAAAATTTGTTTTGTTTATGTATGGTATGTTTACTTGTGAATTTGTTACTGTTATCTTCATTACAGCTTGAGTTATTTTTATTGTTAAACGGTAGATGTGCTTTGCTTATGTTTTAGGTAGGGGATGTTTACTGGCGCATTTGTTATTGTTTTATTACTTTTTAATTGAATTGATGGTAATACACCAAATTATTGGTACTAATAACAAAACTATAGAATTCGATGTATTGTCGGTAAATTTAAATTTTCTTGTTAACATTAATGCAAAAATTCAATCGTTTCTACCTTTTCCTCATACATATGTACATATGATTGTAAAATCAATGTAAATGTTTAATATACCAGAACCGCAATATAAAATAAATAAATTATTGTAGGTAAATTTTTTAAACTAAATAAAACAATTGTTTTCATTTGCATACCAATACCAATAATTTGGTGTTTTGCATCAATTAAGAAGTAATATAATTCTTGCGAAAAAAAACGACTTCAAAGCAGATTTCATCTGTCTGCCTATAACAGTTCAAGTGTATGGCCACATAAATTAGATTACAATAACTATTGGGACACCCTTATATCTCCAAACTTTATACTAGTTCAACTGTTCAATAGTTTGGCAATATACGTACATCAAATTACAACAATAGGGTGACCTTGATTTTCAAATTCAAATTATATACTTGCTGTTGTAGTAGATTTAGCAATTAGGTTCTGTGTAAATTTCGACCGTCTTTCTATAACGGTTCCACAGTTTGCCCATAAACATCAGATTATATAAACTATTTTATTTATAACATTTTTATACTTCTTATTTTACCAAATAAAGTAGTAGACATTCTGTCTAAAATTAAGGTGTTTGTATGCAGCGGTTCAAAAAATACGGCCATATAAAACAAAAAACATTAATTTTGGGAACACCCTTTAATTTCTAAATTAAAGTTATAAGCTTCTTGTTATAGCGAACTTAGGAATACAGGTCCCTTGTAAATATGAGCTGTCTGTCTATAAATGTTCAAAAGTATAGCCATATACATCAAATTTAATAAATAATTGGCGCACCCTTTAATTTATAATTTGTAAAATGAACACTTGTTACTATAACGGCCATAGCAATTGACATTGTCAAATTTGCAAGCGTTTGTCTATAACGGTTCAAAAGATAGGCCCATATAAGTATATTTACATCAATTATGGGGCACCCTTTAATTTTAAGATTTATTTTTGTATAATTTTTTGTTTTTGGGAGCTATAGTAATACGTGTAAAAATATGTATGTTGTATGGGGACACCCTTTAATTTTTAAGATTATGAGCTGTTTTTTAAACGGGACCAATCTGTAATCATAATCTATCATATTAGCAAAAATTTTCATAATCGGATCAGAAATGACTAAGTTCCGGAGGCACAAATATAAAAAAAGCAACATTCAGCCGAATTGTATAACCTCATAACAGAATTCACAAGTAAACATCCCATACGTAAAACATAAGCAAAGCAAATTTACAGTTTAACAACGAAAAATAAGGCAAGCTGTAAAGAAGATAGTAATAAAACTATAACAAATTCACAAGTAAAGATCCAATACGTTAAACATAAGCAAAACAAATTTACAGTTTAACAACAAAAAATAAGGCAAGCTATAATGAAGACAGTAATAAAACAATAACAAATTCACAAGTAAACATCCCATACGTTAAACATAAGCAAAACAAATTTACAGTTTAACAACAAAAAATAAGACAAGCTATAATGAAAACAGTAATAAAACAATAACAAATTCACAAGTAAACATCCCATACGTTAAACATAAGCCAAACAAATTTACAGTTTAACAACAAAAAATAAGGCAAGCTATAATGCAAACAGTAATAAAACAATAACAAATGCACTACTAAACATCCCATACCTAAATTAAAAGCAAAGCACATCCACTGTTTTGAAAAAACACAACAAATAAAACATGCGATTTTAAGCAGGAAAACAATTGGATAAACAAAAAACCCAAATGAAAATAATTATATAATGATACCAGTAAACATCAAAAATTCCTTCCTCAGGTATAATTGCAATAATGTTAAAGATAAGGAAATTATTATCCTTAATCCTTACTTTTTATAACACTACTTATTGCACATTTTTATTAATAAGCCATTCATATGACCCTCACTTGAATTTACAAGGAATTCCACTACTTACCAATAATCAAAAACAAACTACAATGGTAGACTTAAATTTTAACTAAAAAAACCAATAATATTAACAAAAAATGTTAATATATTTGGTCTTTTTTGGTCATGTACTATTTTGCCGTCCGTGCACGCATTTATTTTAATTTTTCCATGTACTTTTTTCCAACCACTAAGTTATTTTAATTTTTCAAACAAACCACTGTTACTATCAAAAGGAGCACGAGCAAAAGAGCTGCTCTTGGCTCAATACACAGAGCAAAAGAGCCAAAAATAAAATTGAATGCGCATGGCTCAAAGAGCAGAGCATGAAAAGAAGGAAACATTGGAGAATAAAATATAACTTTCATAATAAATTTTCTCTCTTTTTAAATTATATTAAACTAAAATTTAATTATTGTAACTTTATTGGACTCACATCACACAATTGTGTAATGTGGGTCTGAAAGTTAAACTTACCTAAAGGTAAATCGCACAAAAGACAACACGCTGCTAAGGTTCCAGCAGATGCGCCAGCTACTTTTTCTAAAAGCAAATGTTGTGCATATTTTTTGAAACAAACGGCCACACCAACTTGATAAACGGCCAAAAATCCGCAACCAGAAAATGATAGATTCATAATATGAAATCAGAAAATAAGACTATTTGGGAAATAAAACAGACTTCTAGAAAATAAGCCTTTGGTTTTCGACCGTTGCACCTTAAACACCGATTATGCTTAGTGCCTTAAATAGGAACGAATTTTTTCCACACGCTCTATTAGTTTTTCGATTTAACTTATATTAACTTTATTTATGCCTGTTGTTAATTGTTTAAATAATGACGTTCACAATGATATTTTTATTGGGTATTTACGTAGGTAAGACTTTTTCTTTACAAGTTTTCGTTTTTGTCGATTTTGCAATAAATATACATACATGTATTATGAATTTAGTATTTTACTATAAACTCAACTTTAAGATATCATCAAAACATTTATGTGAGAATTTTGTCTTTTTGTAATTATCAAAATATCAACCAGCAAAAAGAATTATTTTTTTATTGCAAATTAAATTCACTACACTTTTTACACAATGACTCAACTGCCTGATGTTCAAAATAGTTATGAGGAAATTTACATCACAGATAATGTGTAATCTATGCATGAATCAAGAAAACAAGATTGCGCAGGTCCGTTAGTTTGTTGTCTCTTTTGTGTGACGTAGAAATAGACTATTTGTATGGAAAGTTAAAGTAAGAGAGCCAAAAATCTCTTATATTTTTACAACAAACACACGATATAGGTCTATTGTGACGTAGATGCGCAGTAGAAATATTTTTTGAACGGCTGAATGCGCAATCTTGTTTTCTTGATTCATGTAATCTATGGTTTACGTTAAGGCGGGTTCACCCACAAAAATTTTGTTCCGAAACATTTTTTTTTATATGTAGTTTGACGTTTTATTTTTTGAGAGAGAGAGAGAAAGAGAGTTAAACTCACTTCGGAACAATTTTAGCTGAAATGGTTTAATTTTAATTTTTGTTCGGAAACAATGAAACTGTGCTGCCAACTATTTTATATTTTCAAAGAAAATTTAATTGAGCTGCCACATCATATTATATGTACATATCAAATATATGTATATACGCATATAAATTTAAAAGGTGAAACTGCTTGCAATTTAAAAAGTAAATTTAAAAAGTTGTGTCATGGATCTTAACGAATCCCTTGCCTTGAAGCTTATTTCAGAAATGAAATACCTCATTTTTTATTTAATTATAAAGTTTTTTTAATTTAGAATTTATTATGCCTGGTATATTTATAATAAAACACAAAATAAAAGAAAATAAGTTTAAAAAATTGTGTCATGGATCTCAACGAATGAATACCTTGCCTTGAAGCTTATTTTGAGAAATGACTTTTATATGACTTTTTACCTCAATTTTTTTACCTAATTTTTTGATTTAATTATGAAAGTTTTTTTAATTTATAATTTATTTATAACAAAACGGCATTCAGTGATTTTAAATTTCTGCCACAGTGCTGCCTGCTTGTAAAGTAACACATCTCGCTTACACATATGTTTCATATGGTAGCTTTGTTTTTCCAGAAAAATTGTTCGAAGTGGGTGAATCATTTCAGAACAAACTCTCACAAAACTAAAATTCTCTCACAACAAAAATTTTGTTCCGAAACAATGGGTGAACCCGCCTTTAATGCTATAAACCACAGATTAAAGATTATCTGTGCTTCAAATGGTCAACGTGCAAGAATGAAACGATGCATGTGATTTGGGAAAACTAGTGGTACAAAAGAATTTTGGTCACTTTTCCTGTTTTTTATTTTTATATAACTTAATTTTTATAATTTTCTTATTCTGATAATTACAACCACTTTTTTGCATCAAATATATTTTTTTATTTTGTTTGTTTTTTTACAATATTTTTTTGACATCATACATAATTTTGTAGCAACAAATTGCCTGTTGTTTTTTGTGTTGTTGGATTGTTGTAGCCGTGCGGTCACCTGTATTAATTGATGTACATCAAGGCGAATCTATTACCAGGTGGCAGCGTAGGCGAATTCATTAATTTTCGCCGTATACACTACTGTCAAACTCCATATATAAAAAATCTGTTTACCATTTTTTTATATAAAGTTTCACATTCGTTTCTACCAGCAAAAAATAATAAATTCTCTAACGCTGCCACCTGATAATTGATTCGCCTTGATGTACATTTTGTTTTTGTACAAATAGCTTTCGGCTGTCAAAAGCAACGGAGATTTCAAGGCAGATTTATTTTACTAGGTGGTGTCGTCCGCCCAGCTGGTTTGTAGTTGGAAACGTCAAAAGGTGTTTGTATTTTACTTTGTTTACGAATTTAAAAAAACACTAACAACAAGCATTTGCAAAACAAAGCAAGCATTTGTGTTTAGAGCAAACAAGCATTTGTATTTAGAGCAATTATCAAGGCGAATCAATTACCAGGTGGCAGCGTTAGAGAATTTAATATTTTTTGCTGGTAGAAACGAATGTCACCCATTTACGACCCATTATTTAATTTTAGAATTAAAAATCTGACGGTTAAAAAAAAATAAATATGTCAATCGATCAGATATAGTGTCGAAAGATGTGCTATTGGAAATCAGCATGATCGGTCCATGTCCTTCGAGACAGCAGACGAAACACCACTAACAATAAAGTAACTCCAATAAAAAAAATAAATATATGGGGCGATAGCAAATAAGAAAAAAAGATCAAGGGCTCTTAAATTTTAAAATATCGATATGAGTATCATTTACAATGTTACAATGGCTTATTATACGACAAAGACTACAACTGAATACGTGTAAGAAAGGCTCCAGAATATTTAACACAACAACTGACTTATCTCAACGAAATTCAACCATATAACCTCAAATGATTTTAGAATACATCGAGCTAGAACCAATGCAATGAAGAGATGTCTGCTTTATATGGGTCTACAAGTATTTAATCAATTACCTAATGAAGTAAAAAATGAAGAGAATATAAATATTTTTAAAAGAAAATGTATAACTTATGTAAAAAATAATGATCATTAGAGTTAATTTAATTAATTAGTAAAAAATTATTATATGCTTTTATTAAGTATTCTTAATACTACTATTTAAACTAATAATAAAAAAATATATAGACTTTATGGCGTCGGAAATGGATATTTTAGAAATTAAACTTAAGACATAATCTTTTTCCACCTATGGTGAAGGGTATAAAAAAGCAAAAACTATATTAAATTAGGTACATATTTTTGAATATTAATTTTTCAACGTGTGTTTATTTTCAAAGATTCCTCGCTATGTTGTATATGGATTTACTGTGCTCAAATGCTTTTCTTTGAGTTTTTTCGTAAGATCATATCGCGTTGAAAAGTTAGCAAACCATAGATGAAGGAGGTTAAATTTTAAGCGGCAAACATTTTTTTTAGCTTTTAAAATGAAATAAAATCTGGATTTTTTCCGCACTTCAATATTTATTGTTTATTAAACATTTATAAATTACAATATCATATTATACTCGTATATGTATGTATGTACTTATATGTGTTATTGATAAATATACTACGTTTCTCATCATTTGTGTCCACGTACGTATTTTAAGTTAATAAAATAATATATAAAATGCATAATTGGATTATTTCCATTATAAAAGATTTAGATAGACGTTATACTCATTTCATTTGAATGTATTAAAGTATGCTGACGGCGGAAACGTCTGTTGAACGAGTTGTTTATTACTATTAAATTGAGGATCAGATAGTAGATGTGGCGTTAGTACCACTGAGTGTCAGTTATTATTTCTTTTAGGTGGTGGTACATACATTTGTCTGTCGCCCCGATAACGTTGATTCCCAACACTACCAGTGCCTACACCAGAATGGATGTTTGGCCTTTGGTGATGTACTGGTAGTGGTGGTTGCGATATGGGGGAAACAGTTAAATTGGTTTGATATGGATTTAATGGTAAGTGCTGGCCATCTGTAATCGGAACGCAGTCAGCTTTAAGCACCTCCTCGTAATTACCGTAACCCAAAAATAAGACAACACAAGTTTTCTCCGAAACCGCTGTAATTTTTGCGTTGTAATACTAGAAAAAAACAGTTAATTTTAACAAAAATTTCTAAATTATTTACTTACATTTCCATCATCCCAATACTTCGCTAGACATAAGTCCCCTTCGTTCCAAGGCCAATTTTCGCCAGACATAACGCCAAACTGTGATGGGACCTGTTGAGGTGAAGCTACAAAAATATTTGAATTCTGTGTAATAAAAGCAACAGTAGCTGAAGATTGATTGTTGAGTATTTGAGACTGAGAATGTTGTAATGGGGATGCCGGAATAGGCGCTGCATGATGAGTTTGTATCGAAACTGTTTGTTGCTGCTGAAGCTGTTGCATATTCACACCTTGACTTTTTAACACATTCATAGCATATTCGTTCGCTTCTTTACTTTGGAACCCCACTATTTTGCTAGGATCATATGCAAAACCGTTTCCTAACTGAGGGCTAGAGACAGCTAATTTTGTATTCTGTTGTAAAGATTTTGACGAACCGGCAAATGGAGATGTCGATTGTTGGGAATTATTAGAGTTATTTTCAGACTTATGCAGATGTTGGCCCAATGTTAATATTTGTTGATTTTTATTACTCCCAAAAGTTTGATGAAAGTTCTTTCCCCTGTTCTGTTGGGTGTTAGAAGATAATTCTTTTTTATCTTGAACAGTCAGTTTTGAAGTATAGTCTACCAAACAAACCAAATCTTTTTCAAAACTGTTGGATTTTTGTGTTTGTTTTTGGTGATAATTGTTGCTATTACTCCTTAGATCCTTATTATTCCGATTATTTTCTTTTGTTTGGGAAGATTTTTTTTCAATGTTATTATTATCAGTCAATCGTTTATTAGACTGATAATCACTCACTGACTGCCTATGAGCCTGTTCTCTCTCTTTTTTAAAGGGCCTTTCATTCTTTTCTTTAATTTTGTTATTGCCCACCGTTAAATTATCATCTTGAGGCAGAGTTATTTGATTTTGAACTTTATTGTTACCTGGATTTTGAGCCTTCGTCTTTTTGGGATTATTCCGTTCTCTTTTTTCAATTTTATTCACAGACTGTGTAGTACTTTCTTCTTGTTTTCGGTCAAAAGTGTTAGAACGTGACTGGGTAGCTTTCCTATCTTCGAATCTTGGGGTAATAGTTGCTCTATTTGCGGCAAAACTAGATGACATATTATTTTCAAATCTGTTACCATTTGGTGTCGCATTATACGATTTTGTTGAATTGCTATTCTTGGAGTTTCGCTGATTATTTGTATTGTTATTAAACGCTTCAGCTTGTACGGTATTGGTGTTAGAAATAGTCTAAAAAATGAGAAAATAATGTTTTAACTAATAGTCATTGCTAACTCAGAACGCTCCTACCGGTGGAAGTTTATCGGTCAGGAAATCAAAAAGTGAAACATTTGTTTGTGGTTTAGCGGCTGCAGCGTCTTCTTTAGCCAAAGATATTCCTCCTCTATCTCTTGTTCGACCTCCTGCTGAAACTGACGCAGGGTTTATACTATTTTTAAATGATCCGCCTAATACGTTAGTCCTTCTTTTAAGATTATACAACGCCCTTTCAAGGTTATTGTTAGTGGTCTTCAGAGCTTTTTTGGCGTCTTTTTCTGAATATCCCTTTTCAAGAATTTTCTTCACATTATGATCCAAAATATTTTGTTGGCCACCTCCAAATACTTTCTTATGTCCTGCCTTTGCAGCTTCGGCGATTGCATGGCTGCGAGTGGCATTAAATTCATCGTTTTCTTTAGATTGCTTATCTTTATCGTTAACAGCTTGCAAACTTTTAAAATTGTTATTTGTTGACAATGCGTCTTTGGGAGCATCAAAGCGTTTGCCAAATGCAATCCATGGTGGTGGTCCGCCGGATCCAGATAACCTTCTGTTGCTTCTAGCATATTTAAGCATTTGTCGTGCTAATTCCCATTTTTCCACTAAAGCTTCAACTTTTCCTCCTAGTACCTGAATGTCAGAATCTTTCAACATTAAAAACCCATTTAATAATTTGAGTTTTTCAGTTTTTATAAATAATTTTGTTCCTGGTGGCACATTTAAATTAAGACTTGTAATGCGTTCAAACTCTAAAGCCGCTATAGTGTTCATTCCATCACTTAGTTCTAATTGAAGGAATCTGGGGGCAGCATTAGATTCTTCGTAGGATTTAGGTGCCGAAATGTTGCGCATTTTTTGTAATTGTAATACAATACGACCAGGTATTGTTCCATTGTTATCCGGTTTAGATGGTAAAGCACCAGCTGCAATATCCTTAAAATCCCACTGTAAATAAGTATATTTCAATGTTTGTTAATATAATTTTAAGTAATATTTACATCAAGCGCCACAGTTATAATTTTATTGACATCATCCGTTTGCAAGTTAGTGACTGAAGTTAGCTTTTTTAAACCTTCTTCCGTAAAGTACCTTTACGTAAAAAATTTATTTATTAGTGAAAAAATTATGTTAATAATACTTTATCCACCTACCACCCTTGAGCTTGTAATTTTTCTAGTAATATCATCTTCAATAATGCAAAAAATAACTTGCAAAATTTGTCAAAAACTAGTTCAACACATGAAGAGTGTATAAGGTAATCTCACAAATAGAAAATTGACACTCAATGGAAGTCAATTTCATAGCATTCAGCTTTCTTATATAGACTCTAACGAAACATAACAAAAAAATGTACACTGTGCAAAATCAGAACAAGCACTGTAAAGTAAAATCGTTGTAGTTGCTAATATGCAGCAGTTATGCCTGATTTTTCTATTAATATATTTTACTAGTCTATAAGCTACAGAACAAGACGAATAAAATATAAGGTGAAAGCGATGGCGAATTCTTTACCTTTTGCCGTTAGCACGAATGGCAAACTACATAAAAAATAGTATAAAAATATTTTATATATGGAGTTTGGCAGTTAGACTACCTACGAAATTTAACGAATTCGCCATCGTTACCACCTTATTTTTTTCGCTTTGGTACAGAATTTTTAAAATCTATATACAAATAATATAACTGTAACGGGGTCATTTCTGTACATGAAATATTTTAAGATAATTTTGATGTTGGTGTAAATAGCAATCGATATGGAATACAAAACGCCTATTTTTGGAAATTGTGACTGTCAGTCTGTCCGCTTGTCTGTATTCAGATGACGTAAAAACTGATGGATGGATTTGAATAAAATTTTTTGTGGAGGTTCCTTAGAACATTGGTTCAAATATAGAATACTTTCAATTAAACAACAGGAATTTTTTATTATATTAATTAATTTTCAAAAAGAAATCTTTTTTTCGTGCTATTTTCTATTATCCCGATTAATTATTTAAATCACGAATGTTGATTTTTGAGGGTGAAAGCACGTCTCGATTACCATTTCGCTATCGCTTACCGACCCCTTCAGGAAAATTCTCATAAACATTTTAAATAAACTAAAGATTTTTGTCTTTACTTTTTTGTTTGGACAAAAATCCACACAAAATTGTATAATATTACCTATAATTCTTGGAAAACCCGATTTCATAACAGATTTAACCTGTCTGTCTATAATTTTTCAAAAGTTTAGCCGCATACATAACATTGTATAGCTATTGGGACATCCTTTAATTCCCAAATCCAAGTGTTAAGCTTGATGTTACAGCCGACTTACCCACACAGGTACTTTGTAAGTTTCTACCGTTTGTCTACAACTGCTCAATAGTTTGGCCATATAAATTAATTACATCACCTAACTCCCTTTAATTTATAATTTTGAATATTTATACTTGTTATTATAACGGACACAGTAACCCACATTCTGTCCAATTTTCAATCGTTTGTCTATAACAGTTTAAAAGATAGGACCATATCTGTCAATTTACGCCACCTATGGGGACACCCTTTAATTTCTATATTTATTTTAGTAATGCCTTTTGCTATTGGGAGCTATAGCTGTACCCTTTACGGTTTATAGTGCACGTAAGAAAATGTATGTTGTATGGGGGCACCCTTCAATATTTAAAATGATAAACTGTTTTTAAAACTCTTCTGTAAACGTATCCTTTCAAAAAGGAAAAACGTTCAAAATCGGGTCAGAAATGATTGCGAGTACAAACATAAAAAAGTAACATTCAGATGAATTGACAACCCCCTTTTTTGGAGTCTGTAAATAACATCCTATATTACGCACGCGGTTTTTTGATAAAATCTTCTTTGCAGGATCCTTAATGTTCTGTTTATAAGTTTTTGTTTTTTCGGTAAGGTTTGAGTGAAAAATATGATTAATATATATATTTGTTTTAAAAGTTCTTACATCTAGCGATTTTCTAGCATCACTCATATATTTTTATACATACATATACATATGTATATCCAATGATAATGAAATATACTTAAACATAAAAATTGTGTTCTTGTTAGACTACAGAAAGAGCTTTAATTTTTATAAATCACAGATGCATGAAGTAATTTGTTGAGTGGAAGATAAATGGGACCGAAAAATTTAATTGCTTTTGTTTTTAATATTGGTTATTTTATATGTAAATTAAAAATATTAAAAAAACTTTCAAAGTAAAGATGTCCAAATTCGCTATTAATATAAATAATACGATATAAAGAATTTTGTTAAAGGTGAATATACATGCAAATAAAAAACGGGGAAAGAAATTTACCATGGAGTTTTTAATAAGAGAATGAAGTGTAAAACGAATTAAATAAAATTTTTTTTTATCAATTATTTTTTTTTTTAGTTTTTATTAAATTATTATTTAAACTATGAATATAATAAATGAATAGAAATTATTTTGGCTTAAGTTCATTTCTTTTTAATTTCTAAAAATCTTTTTTAAAAGGAACATATATTTTACAAATATATGCGGACGTTTTCCAAACAAAACAAGAAACATTAGACGCTAGCAGAATGAAAAGCTGCACTTTCTGGACCGCTACGACCTTCATCAGCATTCTTCGCATCTATCTACCTTAGTTGTGTAATTATAAACATTATCTATTTAACCAACTAATTTTGTAAATAAGAATACGAGATATATTGATATCAACATTAATTTGGTTAGACGAAATTTACACGCAAACCAACGTATTTCTTTACTGTTCTCTCTGTATTTCGTCTTTTAAGTATCATTATTTCTAGTATTGCGAATACTATGTAAACTTGTCTGCTTTGTATAAAAACGGATTAACTTTATTGTTATTTGTCAAGGATTATTTCTAAAAAAAACCCAAGATCCCTGACGATGCGGTTATTATTTACCTTTTTAATTTCCGCCCATTTTCCGTGTTATACTTCCCATAAACATACATATTTAAGACAACAAAATTCGTTAGTTTACGAATGCAAATAAAAGAATTTGCACAATTTCAGTCTTTTAGTTAATTCGTGACGTGCGCCTTCAATTTTAGTTACGTTTTAGCGTTGAAACAAAACGGTTGTGTTTCGAATCGAAATAAATAATAAAAGCGGAAAACGGAAATAGAAACACGTAAAAAAAATAAATTTAAATGCAAAAAAAAAAAATGTATACACATATATGCACTTATATGTATATATTCTTCTAAAATTTGTTTTTGCTGAAAATTTTTTAATATTAAAAGAATAGAAATAAAAATTGTTAAAATGCTTGCTGATACTTGCAAGTGCAAGTACATTGTTTGTGTTTTGTTAAACAAAGTAAAAATTAAAAGATTGTTTGGATCTGTTTGTCATGTTTTTCTTCGTTTTGTTGCAAATCAATTTGACATATCAAAATTTTGTTATAAGTTTGAGAAATTATTAGCAACAGGTGTTAAATAAAACAATATTAATTTATTTCAAAACTTTTTAAAAATATAATAATAATGGAATTTCACCAGATTGGACTGATTTAAAAAATGTTTACATAACTAACTTTAGAAGATAAGTTTTAATATAATCAGCATTAACACAAACTTTATAATGATACGTTATAACTAGGCAACTTAATAAACTTGAGCCAATTCTCTTAAACCGCAGATTAAATTATTGCAATAAATATTTATTTCAAGGAATCAATTGATTAATTTTTCTGTTAAAAAAGAAACGTTAATAAATTATGAAGAAGCAAGCAAACGTATATTTGTTAGCGTTATAAAAACATTAAATTAATTTATTTTTAGTGTATAAATAGCAAATCATGAAGTGTTAACAAATATGCAATCTTATTTATTAAAACAGTTAAACAAATTTTTATTACTTTTTTTTACATTAAGTATTAAGTTTTGCTTAATTTAAAGAATTAAAATGTGTCATAGATAAAACTATTGTTTTTTTATTTGCACCAAATCGTGATTTAAATACTTAATTTCTTCGTTAACTATTTATAACACAAATAAATGTACGTTTTATAATATCAACTACTTATATCTTGAAATGTCTTTCAAAATTTCTTTTGCTAAAATCAAATACGATATTTGTATATTCAAGTTGGGCTATAAAACTCGGAGAAAACTACAATTGTGTGTTATAAAATGCAGGCGCATGCTGTCTCTATTTGAGTGCGAAAGTGTATAAATAAAATATATGTATGTGCACTTGCCGTAATACCCGCGACTTTTATATTTGTAAAAATAAATAATAAAAACAACATTTTGAATTTTTTAAACTAACGCAGCAAGAAATTTAAAAATAGACACAAATAGAATTACAACAAGTAAACAGTCAGAATGATTTCCGTCTTATTTCAAGCTCCTTGCTGTGCTAATTAAAAAAAAAAAAAATAAAAAAAGACAATAAACATTTTTAAACATTTTGCCGCCTGTTATAAATTCGCCTTGATTCAGATTCATTCGACAAAACAACAAAAAGTCTATTAATTATATAGATATTACAAATGTTAAAATCTTTTTTGAATCAGGACGGCAAAAAATAAAAAACAGTTTTTTCGCGCTTTTAGGTTTTGATATAAAAATATTTTTTTGAGATTTTACTGGCACATCCATTTATCTCATCCTCTTTATCTTTTAAATTTTAATTTATATTAAAGATTTCAAGTTCAACTTCAAGTTTCTATCTTCAGCCGTGAATCGATCTTTAATTTACTTTTTCATGTAAAAAGACTGAGTAAAATTATGAAAAATATTAAAAATTATGCAAAATAAAAACGATAGTAAATGTTCTCGAACGAATAAAGAACACATTAGAAGCGTTCTTAATTTTAATTACTTCTTTGTACACATTTAAGTACTTTTGTAAGAATTTGCCACTGTGAAATTGTGAGTTGATATGCAAATTATTTTTATTTGTAAAAATTTGATATTTTCCTTACATTAATCACACATGATAACCAACTTACGTCTAAATAATTTGTAATTTAATTGTTCGAACAAAATATAACTTAACGTGGATACTCGTATTTGTATGAACTTAAATAAATAACACATCGACACATTGACACGTTTTACATTTTAGTAAATTTAAATTTAACCAAAAGATCTACAAAACAGGTTTATGTAGAATTGATTCTTTTAACACCTTTGATCAATAAAACTTGTAAATTTTCTATAACGTAATTTTGTGTATATAATTGTACTTGATTGGCGCGAAATATTTTGAGATTATCAATTCGAGTCGTAATGCCTTTTAATTAAACTATAATTACTTTAATTCATATACATATGTATATACATCATGCGACAGATAAACAAAATTATGCACGTATTTACACAAAAGATGCATATTAGGTTTAATTACTCCCATGTTGCTTACAATATTTCTATTGTATGTTGTAGTGCAAACAAATTCTTACTTTTCAACAAACTTCGATTATATTTAAATTTTATTAATATCATCATGCTTAGTTTCTAGTATTGATAACTGATATCAGAATAAATATCCCAATCCCAATGGAATAAACCATCATATCAATTATATCTGTGTGTTAATACCACTGTTGATGTTTCTCAAGCATTAATTTTTTGTGTTTGTTTGTTTTGCGATTAAAATGTATATTTTTTTACCTTAATAAAATAACAATGCACGAATTGCTGCTGAGACGTTAAATCATCATCAGAGTCACGCAGTTTAAATATATTGCAATTTAATAAAATAAAAAAAATAAAAAAAACATTGAAAAACTTACGCAATATGTTCCCAAAACAAGTACGCGCGTATAACAAAGAAAATCTTATAAAATAAAAATATTTTTTAGAAAAAAATAAATATACTATTATAATTAAGTTTAGCTTAAGTTTGATATTATTAAATGAATTTTCTGGATTTAGAATCTTAAAATTAATCCTGGTAGTACAATTTTAAATAATTGAAATAAAATATAACTGCATAATAAAACAAGTAAGAGTGTTATATTCTGCTACGTAGAATCTTATATGTACACCCTTTACCATCTATGTAAATCTAGTTTAGGGAACAAACTGCAATCAAAAAAGCAAATATTGGAGTGGCAGAGAATTATGTATATTTTACATTAAAATTACATCGGCTCTTAATGGGTTAATCATTTTTAAAAAAATTTAGTATTTCCTTAAGGGCAAACTTGATCTCAATCAACACTAATACAGGCGGATAGACAGACATCGCTCAATCGACTTCACTATGCATAAGAAGTCAGAATAAATATACTTTATGGGGTCGGAAATTGATATTGCAGAAATTACAAACGGAATGACAAACTTAGTTATGCCCTTTTTCCACTTTTTGTGGTGAAGGGTATAAAAGTATGTCATCAAATTTATTCAAATTATTTAATTAAATACAGTTCATGTGCCGCTATAACCTCTATTAGTATCAGTTGATAACACTTTGCTTTTTACTAGTTGTCATAAAAAGATTTTTTTTACGACGACACCAGTTAACGAATAATAATATCATAATACTTCCAAGGAGTTGTAACAAAATTTACATGCACTGAATGTAATTTTTGAATAAAATGTCTGAACGAATAGTCCTGATGTTAGAAAAAAAAACTTAACCCGTCGGAAATGTGATTTGTTAATTTTTGCATTGGACTGACTACGTTATACTAGTGTTTTCATTTTTTTTTATAATTATGATCTCAGGAGTAATTCCTAACTAGCATCGTTATTTTTGTTCTAATCGCATATTATATATTAAGGTACAAATAAATATATGTATATATATATTTTTTTTTTTTTTGGAGTATAGCTTACTTATGTAAATATTTGTAGCTTTGTATTTTAAATAAATATCTTCTGTAAAATACTGATTTTATTAAGTAACATTTTATTATGGCAATAAATAGAATTTCTCTCATTGTGGTGGTCGTCAATTATTCCTATAAGATTAGGTTTTATTTTGATATCATAAAGGGAAACAATGTTGGGGTGCGTTCACTTGTCACTGGCACATCACTCATACGTCCCATAGATAGTGTGTATGTTGAATATTTTTTAATATTCTTCTATAATATGGCAATGATAAAAGCATATCAACATAGATCTTTGTATTTATTTACTTATTAGGATCTACTTAAACATCAAGTTACAGCTCTGCAGCTGAAAAGGGACATCTTTATTAGATGGAGGAGGAAGTCAATATGTACCAAAAAGCTTTCAATAAAAAAGTTTCAAACTTCACCTATAGGCTTACATATATTCACTGTTTGCTTCACTGTTTGCACTAAGGTGTTTTGCATTACCTATATTTTCCGTTAAGGTATTTTCCATACGAAAATTAAACTCTTTACTGTCTATATTTCGCTATAATATCGGGTAGCATCATCAGAGCTTTAGATTGTATCATTGTTTTGGTGCAGTTGTTACATCAGAACCTTTTCGATGTATTCAAAAGTATTCAGAAAAAAGAATTTAATTTTTTCATTCCTTTTTTCCCCCAGTAAATACGTATTTATACCAAAATAATAAGTAAATTCTACGTTTTTGCCTTTTTGTTTTTGTTTTTATTAAAAAGAAAACACTTTCTTAGTACTTCAAGAAGATATTGCTGAAACTTATACTTTTCCGAAAGAAATTAGAGAAAAATTTTTGTACTGACAAAATAGTTACAAAATTCTTGTTACTACTAGAGCAGAAGGCTCTCGAAATAGACCTCTTTTTATAAGAATGCCATCTTCAAAATATATTGTCTCTAGTGAGCTATGCCAATTAAATAACCAAAATTTGTTTTTAAGACTCAATACGTCTTTTTTTTGCATCTTCCTCCTGGACCATTTTGTAGTTGGTTCAACAAAAATCGAAAGTTCCATATTCAGAGACTTAAATTTCTTTTGTGAGCTAAGTGTGGGATTAACATTTTGTTTTCTTTTGATTTTACTTTTCCATTTGCTAAATATTTTTGTATAAACATAATTTAAATATTGCAAAGAGTTTTGTTTTTCAATCGGCCTTATCTTGTTCATTTATCTAGTGGTACGGTTTACTTACTCAAAGATTACTTAATATTTGCTTATTTTATAAGAAATTGTTTTGTGTTATCATAATCCTGGTAATATCTGTGAAAAGTTCTTTAAACAATATTAAGTGAATAAATAAACAAATATAAACAACCTGCATTTTCTGAAAATGCAAATTTGAAGCAGGCTTAACTTTGTTAATTTTATGTTTTTTTTTTTTTAACTTTGGCTAGCTGAAATTTAAATATTGTCGAACGATGTGTGTTTGGTATGAAATAAGAAATTTTTTTAAGCTGGTGTTGTGTATTACATTCGTTCATACATACATATGTATGAATGTAGATGCGTACGTACGACAACTCGTATGTAGGTTAAAAGCCATTATTATCAATGTGCATTTTTTGGCGTTAATAAAACATTAAGTTTGTTTTCGAGTACATAACAATGTATGCATATGTACTACATACATATGTACCTACCCGCATATCCGAAAACATAGAAAAAGTTGGCTCGAGCTGTAGACTTAACCTATGGATAAACATATGTACATATTTAAGTGGCAATTTTGTATTTTGTTTTTATTTTTTGTCAAAACTAACTTTTTAATACAATTAACATCCGATTAAAACATGACACTGAATAATGTAATGCTAATAACCCACAACATTTTATAATTAAACAGACAAATTTTTGCAATAGTCACAATTATTTCAGTAGTAATAATTATGACCTCTTCAAACATTCTGTTAGAAGTAATTGAAAAAAATTGAAAAATTTCACAAAAACTATTTTACCATTTTCTTACATTAATTTCTCCATTTAATTCATTGATAAAGAATCAACTAAATTAAAAAAAAAAAAAGGATTGTATTGATGCAGTTACAGTTTGCTCTTGCAAAGGTATTTAAAATATAACTACCCAGTAGGAAATCAATAAGAATCAAAAAGAACCGAGAAGAAAATATGTGTGATCCAGAATTGGGTTTTTTTTTAACACTAAACATGTCCTGAGTAACGAATTATTTTAATATGTCCGGCAAATGAACTGTAAAATTCCTTCTTATGCGTTTCTAATTAGTTACATAATTCATACCTCTATATAGATCAAACAGTGTAGTCTTTTATTTTCTTATTATTTTAACTGAAAAATATCGGATGTAAAGATAGAAACTGTTTTCTATAGATCAAAAATTAAATGTAAGCACTTAATATTAGATCGTATCAAAATTTTTTCGATTTCTTAATCTACTAATAAATAACTTTATTTATAAAAAATTTTTTTTATGAACTCGTTTCTTTCGTCTTCCAAAACTTTTTACACGTTCAAAGTAAAGAAGCAAAATAAAAGAAAAAACTTCGAACAATTGTCACATAGATTCTTTCTTCTGCAATCCTGATTTCAAGGGCAGTAATAATTTTCTACTTAAACCATTTCGCAAAAATTAACACATGAAAAACATTGAAAAGTGTAAAATAGATAACATTGTAAATTACATTAACTGCTTTAACCTAATGTTAAGATTTCCAGTAATTATAAAAAATTGCAAAAACCGCAATAAGTAGCTTGATTTTTGTAATTAAAAAAAAAATTATATCTTGTTGTTTAACATCTTCTCATTTTATCTGTTGTTTGTTTGTACTAAGATTTATTGATTATAAAATTAAAGCTAACGGTCTAAAATCGAAAAGCCCCTGCAAAACTAGAACGTTATTACCTGCAAGCATTAATAATTCCCCCTAAAGTATATTTTACATTTGAAACTCCTAAAAAATGAAGTCAATGTTACGTCATAACGGTATTATCTTTTGTATAAAACGATGCTAAAAATAGATGTTTTCACTTTGAATTTTAACTTTAATAATTAAGACTACAAACAAATTTTTGTTCAAGCTTTTTTTATTGGAAGCGAAGATTCAAGCAAATTCAGCTTTTTATGTTTATTACTTTTAATTCATTTCGCGTCAATATGAAAGTTTTGTTTTTTGTAATTTTCAAAGAATTTCTGATGTTCTTTTCCACCTCAACAACGCCCAATTGGTACAGTTGTTTCAGGCAGATTGTTTTTAAATATACGCGTTAACCTTTAACGCTTGACAGAAAGCTTAAACTCCACAAAATGCGGAAAAAGAGTAAACAATTATATAAACCAAGTTTTATTTTACATATGAAAATAAAACAGAGAGTTCTACATTTCATTGTTTTAAGCTATCAGTCAACCACCGAATTGCTTTTGGGAATATTTATGTTTATTTTTACTTTTAATAAAATTATCGACAAATTAAAAATTTCAGCTGCTGAAACTAATAAAACGCAAGTTTGAAAAATCATAAAATCGTTAACCAGGGGCTAAATTTTAAGACAACGGAATTAATAGTTATCATAGTTTAGAGTTTTATTTTATCAGTCAATAATGAGCCTATAGAAAAATTTGATTTTACATACATAGATACATACACATATATATGTATATTTAAATGAAAAATTCATGGCTGAAAGCAGAATAAAGTCCCAATTTATTTTTTTTTTTTTGTTGTTGTTTGTATCTAAATACGCTATCACTTAAGAACATTGTTTTATTTTACTGGAATTTATTAAAAAAAGAAAAAATAAATAAATAAATAAATAACAAAATAGGCGCAGATATTCTTGTCACAATACGTCGACGTAGAGTGAAGGAGGATTATAACAATTTTTACCAAAAGCACTTTATTTTGTTGGAAAGCAGCTAACGATAACAGGCAATCGCGAAGAATGCATTCCAAGTTTGTAGGGTAGATGAGAACCTTTATATGAAGCATGTTTGCAAAAGGGTTACAAAACAACGAATGTGGAAGGTTACAAAGAAGAGAATGTTATAAATAAAATTAATGTTTCCTGTCATTCATACATTTCAAAATATGTATGTAAATGCCTTACGCTTAAACAATTAATTTGAAATAAAAACATGACAATTTTAGCCTAATAATTTATCAAAGGGATTGGGTCATTTAAATATTTGTGTCAGTTGAATTTCTTTTTCAGAATTCAATTAATATAATTTTATATTTATCATATTTTTCAGTTGATTGAAAACTCAAAATGAGTTAAAGGATGGCAAATTTATTAAACAAACAATAAAGAGAAGAAAGCTTTACCGGCATTCGCAATTACCTCCAGTAAATAAAGGACTTTTGGAAATGAACTTACATAATATACACTTTTTATATAAGTTTTTCTCAATATATTAGAACTATTATTCAAGTATTGTACACGTTATGAAGACATTTTTACGTTCTTCAGGCTTCTTATCATTTTACAAGTTTTATACTACAATTATGATTTTTATTTTAAATTTGATTTACATTAAAGTTAAAGCCGAAAAATTTACACTCGGCTATCTGACTGGCTCACAAAGAAGTCCTGGAAATTTAGATTATCAAAGACCGGGTAAGAATTATTATTAGAAAAAAAGTACTTTATCTACAAACTACGGCCTATTGTATTTATAAATTTTTTTTAATGTCATTATTTTCTTCCAACTTTGTAATACACTCATATGAGAAAATGCTTAAGAATGTTTAAGCAAACCGTAACATAGAAATAACTAATAAAATGTGTTCAACTCCTGTACAATTCGACAACTTAGCAAACGTACAATAGGCTGTGAATTAAAGCAATAAATAAATACATGTTGTATTATTTATATAATAGTAAATAATATCCACATAAAAGATAAGTCTTCAAAAATATAATTAAACGAATTCTAATCGTTTTTATGTAAGGAATAACAATCTCAGGAGCCATAACGTTAGCTGTAAAGGAGGTTAACGAAGGCAAGTTAAACCCATTGGGGCATTCATTGGATTTTATTGTAGCTGAAACATATGGCGACGAGATTAATAGTATAAGACAGACTGCATCATTATGGACCAAACAAGTTGTAGCATACATAGGCCCGCAAGAAACCTGCATACACGAAGGACGCATGGCTGCAGCATTCAATCTACCGATGATATCTTATGTAAGTGCAACATCAAACATTATATACGAGTATGCAAACTTCCTAATAATAGTTGTAAAAAATATTTTTAGTACTGTACACATCGAGATGCGTCCAACAAAAAGGACTTTCCTACTTTTGCAAGAACGCGACCACCAGATACACAAATATCCAAATCGGTAGTTTCGTTATTGTTGGCCTTTAATTGGACTCAGGTAAATCGGGTATCTCTATTATTTATAATTATTAGAACGAGTCAAATTATAGTCTCAGGGTTTTAAAAAAATTAATGAAATAGTTTCATTAAATAAGAAAATGAATGAATTAAGTTTTTAAATGTCATCGTTTTATAAAAAATCTCCAATCGAAATTTGAAATATTTGAAAAATTTTTTATTTTTATATATTCAAACAGATATTATAAAATTGTTGTGTAAATAATAGCCCCATTCACAATCTTGTGCAAATGGTCTTGCATCAGAGCATCTGCAAAATTGTGTAGAACATTTTTAGTCTACACTAACAAAACGTACAGTAATGAGTATGCAAACGCTATGTATGATGCAAGATCATTTGCACAAGACTGTGAATTGGGCTAATATTTTTTCAAGGGTGTAGCGAAGTATTGCAAATAGAAAAGAAAATTTGATTTCAAGCTCAATTATTATTTTTTTAACACTCAAATATGGAGGGCAGTGGAAAATTAAAATTATTTAAATTATGTATATTATATGCAACAATAGCGTTAATTAATTATTTATAAAATATAAAAAGAACTGAAATTGAACTGGCTAAAGTATTCAAACCAATTATGATGTTGTTGTCGTACGATGTTATAGGAATGAATAATAAATAAGTTCAGCATTATTTTGAGGATAATATATACTTTTTTAGGTAACATTTTTGTATCTTAACCATCCTGATAGTTTGTATCAACCAGTAGCGGATACAATTATTAACATTTTTAAAAATGCTGGCATAACAGTCCGGGAAACTAGAACTTGGAATGCAATTTATCATCATGGCTTCATGACAAATCCTTTTGATGGACTAGTGGATAAAACTTTTTCAAATACAAGAAGTAAGTGCATCTTTTTTTAACTATAAATTCTAAATGAAACAAACAAATATACGACTTTACCCAACTCTGCAGTAAAAACTGATCAGTAGTTTTTTATGAGAATAAAATTGATATTATTACTTTAATTAAGTATCTATTATCCTCAATCCTAATCTAATGTGCATACATTAATCTGAATTTAAATATTTGTGTTTCGTATCTATGTTAATCACACTGTTTTTTATGTTATTCCTTGGCTTTAGTTTATGTTATACTCGGTCATTACTATGAGCATGTTGGTTTAATGGTATCACTTTATAAAAAGGGTCTACTGAACAAGGGCGATTACTTTGTAGTGGGCATTGATATTGAACAGTATGATGCTTCTAAGCCGGACAAGTATATGCGTGGTCTGCTAATGGAACAAACCGACAAACAAGCGGAAAAAGCTTTTCAATCATACCTGGGTATATATCCCACAGCACCAGAAACATTTGCAGAGTTCGCAAAGGAAGTAAGTATGTATGTATGTACGTATAGTGTTCATGTATATTATTTAATATCATAACAAAGAATAAGGTTTTGATTATTTGTATGTATGTTTATTATTTACATCAATTTCTTTCTATTCAATGTCAAAACAATTAAAACCAAAAAACGATCCTAAACGACTTAACAGTGCATTAAAAAAACCTTTAAATTTACAACCGTGACTATATTATTAACTTTTTTATTTTTAGGTAAACAAATATATGGAGAAGCACCCGTTTAATTTTCCTAATCCCTTAGGCTATTTTGGAGGCTCCAAGCTGGTGAGCATTTCCTAATTTGTTTTAGTTTCAGATGCTGTTCCTGGCTCAGAGCAACCATGCTAATCCAACTTTTTTTATTGCAGATAAGTTCTGAGGCAGCTTATTTATATGACGCGGTTCACTTGTATGCAAACGCATTAATACGAGTTTTAAAACATGGCGGCAACCCAAGAAACGGTTCAGCCATTATTGAGGCTATAAAAGGATCTAAATATCGTAGCGCCATGGGGTAAGAAAAATAGGATCTTAAAAGAATATTTTTATTAAATTTTAATCAACGAAAAAAATCATTAAATCTTACATTGTTTTTTGTTCACGTTAAAGTTATCATGTTTACATGGATGAAAATGGTGATGCGGCGGGAAATTATACAGTATTAGCACGTGGTACAGCGCGCAATTATAAAAACATAACAGTCACTGGTCTTATTCCTGTTGGAACATTTAGTCAAACACACAGTGATAAACTGCCAGTAAGTATTCACCAATTATCAAAAATAAAAAAAATGCTTTACGTTCTAAGACGTTTTTCATTCACTGTTTGAACTGCGCTGCTTTCTGCTTTTTTTCACTAAATGTATTTTATTTTATAAATATTTCTTAACATATTTTGCATATTATTTGTTTATAACACTTCTAACTAAACCGTTATCATAAAAGAGCTCTAAGCTGGTAAGCAGTTGTATACGAAGACCTGATTTAGAAATTAATTTATTTCCTAAATAACTTTTTTTTACTTTCATAGGATCTCAATTTATTTGGGAAAATCGAATGGATAGGCGATGGACGTCCAGCCGCAGAACCTAAATGTGGCTTTGTTGGAGAAAAATGTATCAGTACGTTTTAACTTTAAGATAACAGAAAACTATTTTGAAAATTTTCATTATCTATTTTAAAACTAAAAAAATAGGTTATACTGGGGAAATTTCTGGTGGCATCGCAGGAAGTGCATTGTTATTATTAGGCATCGTGTCAATGGTTTTATATCGTAACTGGCGCTATGAACAAGAGCTAGATAGTTTGTTATGGAAAATTGACTTTCGGGAAGTTCAAATGCACGAAAATGAAAAAGAATCTAATGCTCAAAAACAGACAAGGGTAAGAGTAAAATTATATTTTTATGTATATTTATTTATTATTGTTATTATTTTTGATATTTTTTTTATATACATTTGTGTGATCCTTTCTATTTTTTTCAACAGTCAACACATCCGTTAATACGCACAAGTCAAGTCAGTTTAAGTTCAAATCCTGATGCAGACTTTCGCTATACTACGATATTCACACCAATTGGTCTTTACAAAGGACAATTGTATGCCATTAAAAAAGTACGAAAGAAATGTGTGGACATAACAAGAGAAATGAAAAAGGAACTAAAGTTGGTAAAATTAACTCAACAAAATTTTAAATTTAAGAGTTCATTTGTAATTAAGTAATTTCCATAAATAATTTTAATTGCAGTTAAGAGATGCTCGTCATGATAACATATGCGCTTTTATTGGAGCTTGTACAGATCCACCAAATATATGTGTAATAACTGAATATTGTACAAGGGGAAGTTTAAAAGTAAATAAATAATGTAAAACCTCAATGTTGTACATTTACATAAACGTTTTCGTTTAAATGTTGCTGTTTAATTTTCTTTACTTGCAGGACATTTTGGAAAATGAGGACGTCAAGCTGGACAACATGTTTATTGCCTCTATGGTGGCCGATATAATACGTGTAAGTCATAATTTTTCTTTAATGACAACAATAAACGATTCATTCTTCAATTTATTGAATGCCTTTTATTTTCTGCTGGGCGTATGCATCAGGGTGTCATTTATTTACATGAATCGCCCATTCGTTTTCACGGTTCTTTGTGTACATCAAATTGTTTGATTGACTCTCGCTGGGTTGTTAAATTAACAGATTTTGGTCTTTTTGCTTTTAAAAAAGGTATAGAGGACAATTCAACCGACATACAGACTATTTCGGCCAAATGCACAAGTGAGTATTTTAAGATATTTTATAATATACATTTAACACTTGTGTTCTATTAACTACTCTGCCCGTAAAATTTTTCATTGAAATAGAACACAAAGCACAAGTTTTAACAGCTCATCAATTATTTAAGCTTGAGATCAACATAATCTATCTTTTTTATTACATTTATATTTTTTTCAATATTTTGCAATTCATCTCAGCGTTTTCCGGAAAGAAACACAAAAATTAAAAAATGAAATTATCGATAAAGGAATAAAAAATTAAAAAAATATTTCCGATTTCGGACTTTGTTTTTCACATTTTTTATATATTTTTTTTGAGATACGAAAAGTATATTTGTAACTTCTCTTAAGTTTCTTTTATTGTTATAATTTTCTTATTAGCTCTTTACTAAGTCTCAATAAGTCTGAGCAAAATGCACTTCGTGTTGGTATGTTTATTATGCGTAACATTTTTACTATAGACTTGAGTTTATTGTAAGGTTATAATTTAAAAAAAGCGGTAACATTCTTCGATTTTAAATTGACAATCTTAATTTTTTAATTGTGTAAATATGAAAATTTTATTAACACAAAAATATAAAAAAAGCTTCACTTCTGGAACGTTAAAGTGACATGAAATATAAATTTTTTATAAAACATAAAATATTTGCACAGTATGTGTGCAAAATTTGGTAAATTATTGTCAAGAGCAGTCGTGGCCGAGCGGTTAAGGCGTCTGACTAGAAATCAGATTCCCTCTGGGAGCGTAGGTTCGAATCCTACCGACTGCGAAGATGCTTTTTTTTTTACAAAATATACATGTTGAAAGTGAAAAGAATTATTTTTTTATTTTATTTTAAACTAGTGTTGATTAATTATTGTACTTGCAAAAATATATTTATTATTATTTTTGTAGTTGTTGTTAAAGTTTGCAATTTTATTTGGTACATATCGAACGTGAAAATTACAGTGTTACACGAATAACTTATTTCGTAAAATTTAAAGACAATCCTAAATTTTTAAATACAATCTAATTATTTATTACATAAAATTCTCTCCCATTTTGTAAAAGAATAATAAATATACTTACTTACCATTAGGTTGGGTTGAACAGTGTGAATTAGCTTTGAACGTCAGTCACTTTGTTTCATAGTTTTCCTATTTAGCGAACCTTCTATTCTGCGAACATGGCATTTATTTGCTTTATTTAGTACTTTTCTCATTAATTATTATTTTATGCTACCAGTGTAAATTAAACAAAAAATAATACAGTTCTAGTTATTTATTTATTCATAACACGGGTGCTACATATAAGTATGGCACATAACGAACATTTTAGTTTAACGAACAGGCCTCACAAAGTATTGGTTCGTTAAACCGGAAGGAAACTATAAAAGATATTTTATTTATTTTATAGTTAAGATGCACAGTGAAAGAAAGAAGGAGAAATAAGCCTTTTAAACAGATGGTTAGATGATCCTTCGTGATGTTTAAACAAAATATGGCATCCAAATTTAGTTTTGTTAAATTTTACATTTCAATAAATGACCCTTAAGGTTGTATACCCACAATAGCAGATTTAGTGTATTTTACGTTATGAAGGACTACAATTTTTGTGTAGAAGAAGATTAAGAAATCAAAAATACTCCAAATGTAGTTGACAACAACATACTCGTATTCACCCCTATGCATTTCGAAAAATATCAAAAGAAGTTCTTCCAAAAAAAGCTGAATCGTACGAAGTAGAAAAAGAAAAAACCAGCTGTTTCGCTGTAAAAATTACAATTTTCTAAACATTAGAAAACAAATTTAAAATAAAAAATGAAAGATTCCCTCCCCATAACTGAACTAACAACTAAAAAAAAAAAACGTAGCTACGATCGAAATGCAGAATACACACAATCGTTAAATTTTTAAATGCAAAGAATTGTATTGTTAAAATAACAAAGATTTTAAGTTAACTTTGCCTTAAGAAAGTTCAGCAACCAGATTTTTACATTGAAATTTAATTTAAACCAGATTTAAGAGCGATGTCAATAACAAAGTAATGCTGTTAAAAAACAAAATTAAAAACAATCTCCATTTCGTTTATGTGAAAGGTTCGTCATGTGTTTTCCATTATTGTTATTTGTATTGAATTTTTGAATTTATAATTAAAAGACAAACTTAAAGACAAATTTGCCTGCACTTGTATCCTGTCCAATAAAATCACACCTTCAGCCCACCTTATCTCTTAAAGCTACATTTTATTTTTTAAAAAAAATAATTTTTAATAGTACCTATTTGAATATTTGTTTAAAAATATGGAGATGATACTCAATATAATAACGAAATGTTAGAAATAGAATTAAAATAATGATGCATTCATGTATATAAATAAAAAAAAAGCAAAAAATATTTATATAATTGCAGAGCTTCTTTATCGTGCTCCGGAATTGTTACGTCAAGGTCCAGCAACTTTAGTAATGGGATCTCAGAAAGGTGACTCTTATTCATTTGGCATTGTATTATATGAAATACACACAAGGCATGGTCCTTTCGGTGAAACTGGGTTGTCGGCAATGCAATGTTTACAAAAAGTTTTGCACGTCCAAGATATTTTGCACCCGTATCGTCCTTCATTGCAGCCCTTAGAAACGTCTTTTGACTGTGTGCGAGAAATATTAAAAGAATGTTGGTGTGAAAATCCAGAAGAGAGACCAGACTTTAAAACTATACGTGCAAAGCTAAGACCGCTACGAAAGGGAATGAAGCCAAATATATTTGATAATATGATGTCGATGATGGAAAAATACGCAAATAATTTGGAAGCCTTAGTGGACGAGAGAACCGATCAGCTGCAAGAAGAAAAGAAAAAAACGGATGCTTTGTTATTAGAAATGCTTCCACGTCCGGTGGCAGAACAATTAAAAAAAGGTCACAAAGTCGATCCAGAAAGTTATGAACAAGTTTCAATATACTTTAGTGATATTGTGGGTTTCACATCAATGTCCGCCGAAAGTACACCATTGCAGGTGGTAGACTTTTTAAACGACTTATATACATGTTTTGATTCTATTATTGGTCACTATGATGTGTATAAAGTTGAAACCATTGGCGACGCGTATATGGTGGTAAGTTGAAAAATTGAAAAAAACACAAACTTTTTAATATTTGTTTTGTACTTCGCTAGGTGTCTGGCTTACCGATACGCAATGGTGATTTACATGCTGCCGAAATAGCTTCAATGTCTTTACATCTTCTTAAAGCTGTTTCGGAATTCAAAATCCGCCATCGACCTTACAATAAGTTACTTTTGCGGATAGGTATTCATTCAGGGCCTGTATGTGCGGGTGTTGTTGGCCTAAAAATGCCTCGTTACTGCCTCTTTGGAGACACGGTCAATACAGCATCCCGTATGGAGTCTTTGGGAGTCCCTTTAAAGATTCATTGCAGTTCGCAATGTAAAGATTTGCTTGAAAAACTGGGTGGTTACGATTATCGTGAAAGGGGAGTTATTAATATGAAAGGCAAAGGAGAGCAGCGTACGTATTGGTTGTTGGGTGAAGACGAAGAGGCAAGGGCAAAGCGAACATATGAACGTTCACAGAGAAGGGGGTCAAGAGCGCTAAATAAATTCATACAGGGAACTATTAAACAACAGCAACAACAAAATCGGTTATCAAATGGCACTGATTTAGGTATTCGTTCGTCATTAAAAAGTAAAAATTTGCCCCGAAATTCTTTGACACGCTCATCTAGTTTAGAGTCACCAAAAAAGTTAAGATTTGCCGCTGGATCTTTATTAGAAAATCATCGTTATCACAGGTTTGTATTCAATGTGGTAAAATAAATGTTCTAGAAACTAATAAGAAACTTTTACTCTTCTTTATGTTTCAGTGATGAAGCTCTTTTGGAAGTTGTTACCGATTCGTATGTCGGAGTAAGGCGTTCTTCCGGCTCCTCTTGTCATTCACGCTATGAAGAGTCAACATTATCTTGCCAAAGTAATGATGATTTAAGTTATTCTCAACGCCAAAGACGACCGTCTTCTTTTCCTACTGCCAATACGCCGCTCTTGCTCAATCACTAAAACATCTGCTCAATCCCAAAACCTCATGACTTAAGAAACTTATTAAAACAACTTTTATAAAAAAATTAAAAATTGGTTATTGCGCAAGAGGTATATATCACAACAATGATATGTAGACTTTTATACAATTCATATTTAAACAAAGTTATTTATATGATAAAAAAATAACTCCATAGCAAATTAAAAAAAGTAAAACCAAAAATGTACATTAAGTGAAGATAGTGTGTGTAACATTAACGCAACCGTTCTAGTCTTTTTATCATAAGTACATTTACTTTGTAACTACATAAAACTATAATATATATATAATTATATCAGATCTTTTCGGTCTTATTTATACTACAATTACAGTTACAGGATTTTTTTTTTATATCAAGGACCAAAGTAAATTTCAAATAAATCTAATTGTAATTAAAAAACATGAATTACAATTGCTTGTAATTTATAATTAAATATCATCAGTTGCACATTATTTTGTAGTCGTAATTGGAAATAGTCAATAAGAAATTGCAAGTAACTGTAATTGTAATTACTCATAATCATTACAAGCAACTGAACAAAATTGAATTACATTTGACACATGTTTTTTTATGTGACACAGAGTTAACTGAATTTTGTCTTATTATTTGAAATAAAATACCGAAAATAAATATATAAATAGGAGTAGTATTTTTTAACGTATTAAAAATGCTGAAAAGAATTTAATATTTTTTTATTATTTTTACTTAATTGTTCTTATTGTATTCTATATTAATTTAAATTTTTATAATACAGTTACATAAAATTCTAATTGAAATTTTTCGACTTTACATTTAATGTAGTGGAGATTACAAGTAGTTGTGTGTAATAAAAAAAATCCAATTAAATAAAAGGGCTAGCAAAGAGAACAATTTTCAATTTGATTTAAAAAATCTGTATTATAATAAATATAATATTGAATACTAGCAGCTAGAGATGTGCCAAATAGTTTTTTTTTAGTGACCGATCTTTTTCGTTCATTTATCAAAGACAGATCGTACATTCAATTTCAAAAACAATCCTGATTGCATGTGACTTTATTGTCTTTTAATCAAAACCACATGTATACAGAGGCGAATCCCTTGGCACATTGAAAACAATATCATCAAGTTTTCTGTAACTTTTTAAGAGCGAGACAGATATAGTGCACTTTTATTATGAAGAAGGGAAAATAAACAAAACAAAAACTTTCAAAAAAAGAATAATTATTATTCGTGAAATTAAAGAATTTAATTATTAAATTGCTTTGAAAAAGACTGTTAATTCAAATAAGAAAAATGGTGGCAGTGCCACACCGATGCTCAAATGATACATGTTTTTACATGCATAACATACATATACAGCAACTCCTTTTAATACCCAAAAATTAACTGAAAAAAAGAATATGACATAAAAAAACGAAAAGAAACACATGAACGAAAGTAAACCATATACCATTATATATTCCGTATACTTTTGAACGAAAGGAGCATATTATATATCTGGCTCTTTTCGTCCGCTTATGCCATTCGTTCAGTTTAACCCGTACACTATTGAACGAAAAGTCCTCAGTTAAATGACCAGATTATTCCCATCACTTAAGTGATTATTTCAATTTAACCCGTTCGTTCACAAACGACAAAGCTCTACTAGCAGTTACCACGACTTTGTGTGTCATTTCTAATTTTCTTAAAATTTAAATTCAGAATTTTTTTTTAATTTATGTTAGACTTCTGTAGACAGTGTTAAAAGTTTTCCATTTAAAATGTGCTGACCACAATTTTGGTACCATTAAACCGGTGAAATTCGGTGCTTTCACTTTTGTATCTCCAGTTCCTCATCGAAATGACATATTTTTACGGAAAGGAAGATCATATATTCAAACCAAGGTTCTAAGGAACCTCCTCACAAACAGCCATGTTGTAAATTCCAAACGAAATTTTCACTACAAATTTTTCAAAGCATTGTTGCTGTAAAATAATATTTTCGCACATCATTCAAAAAAGCAGTTTTCATGAAATCGCCAGTACTTAAGAAAACAAACAAGAACATATTTTAAATTCATTATTTACGACTTTAGCTGTGTGAATATAAAAATAGTTTTTGTTAAAAATAAAAGATAATTTTATTGTCATTTTAAAGTTTATTTTACGCAAAATTCATAACTTCACTTTAGTATGTGCTTGCGATTTGAAGTCGTGAAATTTCTTGTGATTGTGAACTACAGAACACCTTCCATTCGATTTCAACTTGCATTGCCAGTTTTAAGCGATTTGCGAGTGTCAGAACAAGCCTGAAAATATTGCTTCAGAAATAATGAAATGGCATTGATTAATATTTTATGTAGTTTAATTTTTTATTTTGTAATTTTTGTTTCTTAATTACACAATGTTATATTGATTTTATACTCTTTGCTTATTTTTTAAACATTTTTGTACTCTCGCTTCACTTAACAATCTGTAACTCTGAAATATTCTATAACTCTGAAATATTCCAAATTAATGATATTTATTTTTTAATTCTAGGTTAAAAATTATTTTTAGATATTTTTAATCAATAATCTTTTAATGCTTGTTTATTCTGCGACCGTGATACGTGTCGCGCTAAATTTTGAAAACTTTATATTGCTTAAAAGCAAAAGACGTCGAGTACGATTTCAACAAATATTTTTATATCGCTATCTATTTAACTTCATTCATTTTTATTTGTGATTTATTTTGTTGATATTTTTTTATTTTACTTTAAAGTTTGTTTCATGGACTAGGTGGTGGCAGCGAAGCAAACTCATACATTTTCGACGTCACTGGAAATGTCAAAACCCACTAACAAAAAACGGCGAAAATAAATTCGCCACTGCTATCACCTGATACATCATTTCGCCACGATTTTATTATTTATAATTCATCCAAACTATTTAATTTCAAATAAGTCAATATTTTTCATAAATTCAGTATTATGTGCGATTATTTGTTAGGAAAACATCAAATGCATTTGCTGGTCTGCTTCAGCACCTCGATTCGTATTGATCACAAGATGGTTACCAATTTTATCGTTAAATATTTATCAAACTGTTTTATAGGAAGGAAATACGAAAAGTAATTTAAATGTGTAACTGATGAATACGAATGTAATTACTTTTTTTTGTAACCGTGCTACATTCTTTAGGAAAGGAACAGATGAGAGAGAATACAGGTGGTGAAAGGAGATAGATATATCCATTTTATTAATTATTTTACTTCGCCGGCAAATATGCTATGAAGAAGTACCGACGAAGGAGGCTGCATGTTTTAATTTTAGATCTGAATATGTATATATACCATTAAACAGAAAAAAGCATTTTTTATTTTTTGACTGCCGCAAGGGTTGAACCCAGGGCAGCCGATTTGTAGTCAATGTGCTTACCTCCCTGACTACAACAGTGTGGATAAATGCGAATAATGCTTTAAAAGGATGCAACGACATAAAAAATACAATCACACTTTTGTTGTTCTGTTTACAATAAATCGCATATAATAACGAACTTAAACATAACTGAAAACCATGGCGAAATAATACCGGAAGGTGGCGATGGCGAACTCATTAATTTCGCTTTAAGCGCTAAATGTCAAATTCCATATACAAAAATATCATATATCAATTCCATATATCAAATATTCCATATATATCAATATCAAGACGAATAAAATAAGGTGGCAGCGGTGGTGAATTCGTTAATTTTCGCTGCAAGCCCGAATGTCAAACTACATATTAAAGAAATAGTATACAGATTTTTATATATGGAGTTTGACAGTTAAGCTACCGGCAAAAAGTAATGAATTCGCTATCGCTACCACCTTATAATTGATTCGCCTTGAAAAATATGTATAATTTTTTATATGGTGTTTAACATGGCGAAATAATACAGGTGGTCTCGATAGCGAATTCATTAATTTCGCCGTAAACTCTAAATGTCAAACTCCATATATAAAAAATATGTATAACTGTTATACATATTTTTTATATATGGAGTTTGACATTAAGAGTTTACGGCGAAATTATTGAATTCGCTATCGAGACCACCTGTATTATTTCACCATGGGTGTTTAACATTTAGCGTTTAAGGCGAAGATTAATGAATTTGCCGTCGAGATCACCTAGTATTTTTTCGCCATGCTAAAAACTATTAACTTGACTTAATTACTTTCATTTCATAATATTTGAAATGATTACAGTCATTTGAATGATATTTAACACAGCACCTTACTGTGGTGAGGTTAGCCAAAGATGTTAGGTTTTTTGTACACATTTGTGTCCTTACAGCTTACAGCTAATTTATTTAACAATATGTTGTAACAATTTTTTTCGTATAAAAAAACTAATTGTGTTATACGCACGTATAAAAAAAGTCTACTGTATTTTTAACAAGCAAGTTTTCACTTTTAACAATATAAATAATTCTTATCAAGTAACAGACTAGAATGAAAAATGCATAATAAAAAATTTACATTGGTTTGATCCAACTGTTGTATGTTTAAAATGCTAAAATTGACTCCCATGACTAAATGATTGCGGATATTATTATTAACTCATCACTGAAGAGTTTTTTTAGCCAATTAAATGATCTCTTTGTTTTAAATTCAATTTATAAAAAGTTGACTATAAATATATTTTTATAACAAATATCTTCTAATTTAAACAAGAAACAATTGATTAAAAAAATATATGTTGAATTCAGCTTAATTTCTTTGTTTCTTAGTTTTCAACAGGTAACATGTAAATTTATTCACTTTTATCTATAATAGTGTCTCAAGATTAAGTTTTTAAATAAATATTAATTTTGCTTTTGTTTAATATTCGTACATACTACGTATTTAATAAATTTTATTTTTCTTATAATTAAAGCGTATTATTATTATTATTATTATTATTTTGCTCCTTTACCTTCAGAGCTTCAGAACTTTAATACTAGTGTGTAGCAGATGTGTTTTAGATTTATGCATAAAGCCTCATTGATAAATAATTAGAAAAATATATATTTTATAACTTTTACTTACTACTTTTAATTTAATTTAATTGCTTTTAAAGTTTAACACTATGATATTTGAACTTAATACAGAATCTGTGTTTTTTTTCATTTTGTGAATTAAGTGCTCGCTGAATGTTTAAAGATTCTAGTAATAGTTATTCGAAGTGAATAGGTTGGCTTTAAAATTTAACTTTTGTTCATTTGAAGCAGTATTTCTTATTGTTTCTTAAATATTTTGTTTACAAAATGATTCTTAAAAATTCTTTTAATTTTTAAAAACAATTCTCTTCCTTATGATCCCTTTACTGTGTTTACAAGGTTCTGTTTACGCTTTTTTATTGCTTTCATGGATGAATAAATTAATTAAATATAGAATTGCCCGAAATACAAAATAACTCGCGATGATTTTTATAAAAAATCATTACGAAGTTTCATCTTTGTTTCTTCATTAAACTGGTGGATCTATTAAACAAAAATTAAAAAAAGACAATAAAGAAGCAAACTTAATAATAATTAGTAAATAATATGTGATTACAAACATATTTTAAAGAATACACACCTTCTAACGCCCTGACGAGGACTAACAGGCGGCGTCCTTGCTGGTGAGGGCGGTGCTGATGACCCGGATGAACCACGTGATGAAGCTAATGAGAGTGAAGAATTTCTCGGAGCTGAACAACCTAAGTATATGACCGATCCCTTGTCTATATCTCGCAAATCAACACGTGATCCATGGACGGAGGATGGCACGGAACCTAAAAATTTAGGAAACGTTAAAAAATAAAGTTTGACTAAATGTTTTGGACCAGGCACCTGTATAGGAATGTAATCCAGCTGGACTACTGCGAGGTCGAACGGCCAAACCACTAACCGTGCTTGCACTGCGATGCAAATTTGGGGAGGTGTTGCTGCTGTCTACTGCAGATGTCATCGTATCACTAGATTGCCCTGATTTGAAGTTTTCTGTCAAACGACTGCCAACACTATTAACTCGTTGTGAGTTCGAAGGATTTTTAGGTGATTTTTGAAGTTGTTTTTGTTGTTGTTTTAAAAGTAGCTGTTGAGCTTCTAAACGACTTGTTTCTATGGCAGCGGCATATTCGGCAGCTTCACTAGAAGTGGTGGGTGTTAGGTGGGCCTCTTCGTCTTCAGGTATTTTTTGTTCACCCAACGAACGATGGGATCCCACGCTACCTTGGGTGTTATGCTTCGGTGACGTCGGACACGATTGTACGGTGGTTGCTCCCCCAGTAGAACATTGAGGTCGGAGGCGTGATCGTGTTGAGGCAGATGATGGCCTTCGGCGGAAAAGACCTTTGGTGGGGTCCGTATTGCAGACACCTATTTTTTAATTGTAATTAAGTTTTTTTAGAGTTAAAAAATATGTATCTTTTTAAGAAAACCATTAAACTTTTATAAGATCATATAATGAATGAATAGTTTCTGGTGTTATAATTATGTATAATTAATGAATTTGAATTTTTATTAAATGAGAAATGTACAAAAAATTAAATTATGTTCTGCATCAGAATGTTATTGTAAAAATGACTGGCTTTTGAAACTTGGGTTCTCCAAACTTTCGTAAATTGTAACGTTGTCCATTAAAGTGACACCATCACTTCTCCCGGTACATAAAGGTGCTGCTTGGCCATCTGTTTGTCTTATATTCTTGGGACTCCCTACTTTCAAATTTTTCCATTGATCGGTCACAAAGGCCAATGTATAGCTAACACATTTATTTTTATTTGTAGAATCAATAACTAAACTAGACTCTTTTTGAGGTGTCTTGGAGTTGTCTTTAAAATCTACAACCATCGCACCTGTAGGACATTTTTCTCCTCGAACGCAATTTCCTTCACATATATCTCTATTTTGCAGCAACTCCTCATAGTTATCTAATGCTGATAAACATTTGTTCCTATCTAGTTGTTCTAAAGCGGTAGAAGGAAATCTTTCTCTTAGTCGTCTGCGTTCTTCTCCCAGTCGATACATTTCGAACTCTTGCAATTGTGTTTGAAAGCCAACATTTGGATTTGCGACAGCACGACCTGCGCGCACCACTTTTAAAGCGTCTTTCCAATTCAAATTAGTTGCAGTCATTATGTAGGCGACAGCAACCGTAACTGAGCGAGACATGCCGGCTAAACAATGTATTAGAACATTTCCTTCTCTTAAACGGGCAGCGTGGATAAAGTCATTGCAAACACTAAAATATTGTGAGAGGTTTTGATCCGGCGTATCAGCCGCCATTACACATAAATAATGTTTATCCTGAAATTTTATAAAAGTAAAAAATGTTCAATTAAAGTGCATAAGCAATGCTTTGGCAACTTACTGGCAGCAATCTTCTAGGGCTATCATGTATAGCCACAATATGAGTTATCTGAAATTTGTCTAGCTGTTGGGTATCTTTCGAATCCCGATAATTGCCGACATACAAGCCTGGCAATACCTACAAGACAATTGACAATATATAATAATTTATAAATAATTTTTAAATAGGAATGAATTGCTTTTTAACTTTTAGACTACTGATATATGTATGTACATAATTAAATATTTACGTACACATATGAACAAAAAAGAGATGTACGGTTTTAGTAATATTTTTGTATAAAAATATTTTGAAATTGCACAAGAGATAAACATCGATTCCGATAGTTTTATTGGCAACTAATAAATAATAAAAAATAATAAAGTAAAAAGAATTAATGAAACTAACAAAGTTTTATTAGAGCGCAGTACTTGTAATATCGTCGCGTTAATTTAAAATAATTTGTTACTACTTGGTAACCGCCTTGGATATTTAATTTTATATAAAATTTATTTTTTAAATTTTGTATTATATATTTAAATTACATATTTGGATTAGTAGAGGTTTGCGGATAAAAGCAAACAAAATCCTAAAGAGGATTAAACGGCCAATAACTTTCCTGCTTCTTTTTTTTTTTTTTTTGTTTGTTAAAGAGAATTAAAAAATTTATGAATTAAATTTACTTTATTCGTGCTTGATTCCTTCAAATATAAATATTTCATGATATTCTCATGAAATATTTATTATTTTAAACTAAACTAAAAAACTGAAATGTATTACTGTAAATTAATATTATTTTTTTTTTCTAAAAATATACATACTTTTGCATCTGTCTGCCATAAATACACCAACTGCAAAAAAACATCTTTTTTTTAAATAAAGAGCCCTCTTAGAGTCTAGAATACCAATCAGGAAATAATACTTTCTGAAATAAATTCGAAGCTTACGAAAATCTACCAGTTTAATACATATGCAAATGCCCTCATTGCTGAAGGTTTTGGGAACACAAACGGTTATTTTGTCTACTCTTCATGAGCGGAAATGCTTCAAGTAATGAAACAGTTAAGTGTCCTTTTTGATTCATACTATGTACATACATATATACTTACATAACATAAAAATATTTACCTTGTTCATTCCATTTCCCATGTTTTAACATTTAATAGTTGACAAACAATATCGTAATGTGCAACAAATTTGATTAGTCTGCAACAATGATAAAAACAAATTTTTTTTAATAGTTTTTAATAAATTCAGAATAATATACATACAAACATATAAACAAATATGATTTGTGGAAAATAAAAAATAATAATATACTTCTCATTAGACGAGTAAAAAGACAGGGTGGTTATAAAAAAAGTATATTAAAGATCAAGTCGTTAGTTTTTGTTCCGAAAATGTTAAACTTCTTTGTAAATATGTATGTACGGATAATTTAAAATCGTACAATTTTGTTTTTAATATTCTTTAGTGGTTATCAAGATAATACCTAGTATATTTCTTCGTTATACATACGGGCAGCCACGCCTCAAAAATAAAACCCCTTAAAACTCTTCAGAATGAGTTATAGATGAAAAGTAGTTCGAGCAAGTATAAAAAGATTTTAACGATATTGAAGAGCGAGAACTAGTACAGCTAAAATTGATTATCTATCATCAGCAATGAGCTGGACTTATGGAAAAAAAAAACAGGAAGTTTGATTGGTGTTGTTTTCAAGTATTCCGAAATTAAAGTGCAGTGCAGTGACATAGGGTGTTTTTTTTAAGCCCGATAGACCTTTAAATTGTAAAAAATTACACAAAAAATTAAATTGTAATGAAGAATTTTTTTATACGTAAGATCAGAACATGGAATTAATATTTAAAAATTATTTCGGGCTTATGGCCACCGCGTCCGTTCCTGACGTAGCGCATTCTGGACGTCCAATTTGCAAAAAAAAAACTTGCTTCAAAACAGAAATTACATTAAGTATCGAATTTTATACTTGTTGTTATAACGGAGTTATCAACACAAGTTCTTTGTAAATTTCAACCGACTGTCTACAACTGTTCACAAGTACGGCCGTATATATCAAATTAATTAACTATTGGTGCACCCTTTAATTTATAATTTTGAATTATAATACTTTATACTATAACGGTCATAGCAATCGTCGTTCTGTCCAATGTCTAAGCATTTGTCTTTAACGGTTCAAAATATACATAATATTTACGTTACCTATAGGGACACCCTTTGATTTTTAAGATTAAAATGGGACCGATCTGTATGCAAATAAAGAAAAAAAATTCAAAATCGGTTCGGTAATGACTGAATTCTGCTGGCACAAACATAAAAAAAGCAACATTCAGTCGAATCAATAACTTCTTCTTCGGTTGGAAAACATGCTGAAGTTATAAGCGGAACATTAGTTGTATATTAGCAGGATGTTGAAATTATCTCAAAAGCAAAAAAAAAATTCAATCAATATCAATAAGTAGGGTGAAACAGTTTTCTTTTTCTCAACATTTTCACACCCTTCACCACAAAAAATAAAAAAAGAGTATATCGCTGGTCCATGTAGAAAGGCCCTAACTCGACGGTTTTCTAAGCATTTGCATTTTTAGTATTACATTGTGATGAATACCGTTTCTGTTATGTTTTTACCTTCTCCTGTAAAGTTACATATATGCGAGTTAGGGCCTTTCTACATGAGACCTGCGATATGTATATAAGTTTTTCATTCCTTGTGTAATTTCTACAATATCCAATTCTGACCTTATAAAGTATATATATATATCGATTGAGCGATGCCCGTTTGTCCGTCTTATTGTTGCAATCACAAAAAAAAAAATATGTCTATCGATCAGATGTAGTGTCGTAAGAAATGCTATTGAAAATCGGCACGATCGGGACATGTTCTTCGAGGCAGTATGTAAAACACCAGGCCTACCTCTAATTTTTTCAAGTCATATGGAACAATAAAGTAACTCCAATTAAAAAATAACTATATAGAGCGATAGAGAATTAAAAAATAATATAAAAACATCAAGTGAAAAAATTGGCGCTCGCCCATATTTTCCGAGTTACGGGACTGTGAACTTTTCAAATTTTTTAAAATATCAATATGGGTATTATTTAGAAGCTATTAAAGAGATCATTAAGGAAATGCTAAAATTAAAAAAAAAATGCTTAACCCATTAAGACCAGATGGCATTTTTATGTAAAATTATATGTATTTTATTCTTAATTCTCTATAACCCCAATATATGCTTTTTTGAGTGGAGTGCCTTTACTAAACTAGATTAACATAGATGGTGAAGAGTATATAAGATTCGGCTCTTACTTGTTGATTATTTTTTTATTTAATTAATATGTATTATGGGTTTCCTAAAATCCACGGGAATTTAAAATATGAAATAGTTTTGAACTCAACATAAACACATTAAAATAAAATTATGATCATAAAAGAAACTGTTGTGCGTTCACACACTGCGTACTGCATAACTTGAACAATATACGAGTATTATTTTTAAATTATTTCATCAATTATTTTTTTTTTTATTTTGTCATTTATTTAATTGTTTGTGTTATACGATAAAGTAGAATCACTTATTAATTGATTATTGTTGTTTTAGAGTAAAATTAAATGGTTTTGTATTGTTTGTTATCTTTATTCATTGTTATTATACTCTAATGTAAAACAATAATAAGAATTACCCAATTGATCTGGGTTTACTTGATAATTTGATGAAATATCAACCCTATTAGAAAGGAAGAATTATTCCTCCTTCCTATATGGTTTTATGGATTAAATGGTACATATGTTACCTATTACTCGTAGCTACGATTTTAATTATTAAGAGTACATCTGTTAACGCTTTTGCTTATTTTATTTTAAAATACAATTTTGCCAAATATGAATTTGCTAGTAGCTTTTATCTTTATGATTAAAAATAAATAAAAAAATATCAAGGCATGGGTTATTAATAATTTAAGAAACTAAAAAAAAGACGAAGCCAACAGGCAAGTCCAAATTCAATATTTAAATATTGCTAAGGTCTAAGTTAAATTGCCACTTTTTGTTTTATAACGGAATGGTATGTTTTGTCTAGATCCATTTGGTGATGAGATGTATATACTTTATATGTATGTATGTATGTATGATAGCCCACTTTACTGTATTTAATACATTGTTGTAGCAGTATTGTTTGTGAGCCAGCTGACTCAACAGATTGTTGTTGATTTAACGTGCGCCAAGTTAGCGTCGAAGAAATAGCGTCGATTTTGGGAATTAAAAACCGGGAAAAAAACCGGGAAGTAAAATTCCCCGGGATCGGGTATTTTGAATTAAAAAATAATATTTGAATAAATTTTGGCGTCTAGAAGAAGAAAAATTGATTTATATTGTAAAAAAATAAACAAAACATTTGTGTATTTAGAAAATAATTATAAAAAACAGTTTTTAATGATTACAAAAACCGTTGCTGACTTTTCCCTTAGAAACTATAACACTGTCGCCAAAAATGGCTATACATTATTAAAATAGAGACATTAATGAACAAAAATTGCCAACCGTGCAACAATTCCGCCGAGCCGTTTTCGAGAAAAGTGGCTTCATCCTGAGTGGGCAAAAAAAGCGTTGCTAATGTTTTCCATGGAAACTATAACACTGTCGCCAAAAATGGCTATACATTATTAAAATAGAGATATTAATGAACAAAAATTGCCAACCGTGCAACAATTCCGCCGAGCCGTTTTCGAGAAAAGTGGCTTCATCCTGAGTGGGCAAAAAAAGCGTTGCTAATGCTTTCCATGGAAACTATAACACTGTCGCCAAAAATGGCTATACATTATTAAAATAGAGATATTAATGAACAAAAATTGCCAACCGTGCAACAATTCCGCCGAGCCGTTTTCGAGAAAAGTGGCTTCATCCTGAGTGGGCAAAAAAAGCGTTGCTAATGTTTTCCATGGAAGCTATAACACTGTCGCCAAAAATGGCTATACATTATTAAAATAGAGATATTAATGAACAAAAATTGCCAACCGTGCAACAATTCCGCCGAGCCGTTTTCGAGAAAAGTGGCTTCATCCTGAGTGGGCAAAAAAAGCGTTGCTAATGTTTTCCATGGAAACTATAACACTGTCGCCAAAAATGGCTATACATTATTAAAATAGAGACATTAATGAACAAAAATTGCCAACCGTGCAACAATTCCGCCGAGCCGTTTTCGAGAAAAGTGGCTTCATCCTGAGTGGGCAAAAAAAGCGTTGCTAATGTTTTCCATGGAAACTATAACACTGTCGCCAAAAATGGCTATACATTATTAAAATAGAGACATTAATGAACAAAAATTGCCAACCGTGCAACAATTCCGCCGAGCCGTTTTCGAGAAAAATGGCTTCATCCTGAGTGGGCAAAAAAAGCGTTGCTAATGTTTTCCATGGAAACTATAACACTGTCGCCAAAAATGGCTATACATTATTAAAATAGAGATATTAATGAACAAAAATTGCCAACCGTGCAACAATTCCGCCGAGCCGTTTTCGAGAAAAGTGGCTTCATCCTGAGTGGGCAAAAAAAGCGTTGCTAATGTTTTCCATGGAAGCTATAACACTGTCGCCAAAAATGGCTATACATTATTAAAATAGAGATATTAATGAACAAAAATTGCCAACCGTGCAACAATTCCGCCGAGCCGTTTTCGAGAAAAGTGGCTTCATCCTGAGTGGGCAAAAAAAGCGTTGCTAATGTTTTCCATGGAAACTATAACACTGTCGCCAAAAATGGCTATACATTATTAAAATAGAGATATTAATGAACAAAAATTGCCAACCGTGCAACAATTCCGCCGAGCCGTTTTCGAGAAAAGTGGCTTCATCCTGAGTGGGCAAAAAAAGCGTTGCTAATGTTTTCCATGGAAGCTATAACACTGTCGCCAAAAATGGCTATACATTATTAAAATAGAGATATTAATGAACAAAAATTGCCAACCGTGCAACAATTCCGCCGAGCCGTTTTCGAGAAAAGTGGCTTCATCCTGAGTGGGCAAAAAAAGCGTTGCTAATGTTTTCCATGGAAACTATAACACTGTCGCCAAAAATGGCTATACATTATTAAAATAGAGACATTAATGAACAAAAATTGCCAACCGTGCAACAATTCCGCCGAGCCGTTTTCGAGAAAAGTGGCTTCATCCTGAGTGGGCAAAAAAAGCGTTGCTAATGCTTTCCATGGAAACTATAACACTGTCGCCAAAAATGGCTATACATTATTAAAATAGAGACATTAATGAACAAAAATTGCCAACCGTGCAACAATTCCGCCGAGCCGTTTTCGAGAAAAATGGCTTCATCCTGAGTGGGCAAAAAAAGCGTTGCTAATGTTTTCCATGGAAACTATAACACTGTCGCCAAAAATGGCTATACGTTATTAAAATAGAGATATTAATGAACAAAAATTGCCAACCGTGCAACAATTCCGCCGAGCCGTTTTCGAGAAAAGTGGCTTCATCCTGAGTGGGCAAAAAAAGCGTTGCTAATGTTTTCCATGGAAGCTATAACACTGTCGCCAAAAATGGCTATACATTATTAAAATAGAGATATTAATGAACAAAAATTGCCAACCGTGCAACAATTCCGCCGAGCCGTTTTCGAGAAAAGTGGCTTCATCCTGAGTGGGCAAAAAAAGCGTTGCTAATGCTTTCCATGGAAACTATAACACTGTCGCCAAAAATGGCTATACATTATTAAAATAGAGATATTAATGAACAAAAATTGCCAACCGTGCAACAATTCCGCCGAGCCGTTTTCGAGAAAAGTGGCTTCATCCTGAGTGGGCAAAAAAAGCGTTGCTAATGTTTTCCATGGAAACTATAACACTGTCGCCAAAAATGGCTATACATTATTAAAATAGAGACATTAATGAACAAAAATGGAAAACATTAGCAACGCTTTTTTTGGCCCACTCAGGATGAAGGCACTTTTCTCGAAAACGGCTCGGCGGAATTGTTGCACGGTTGGCAATTTTTGTTCACTAATGTCTCTATTTTAATAATGTATAGCCATTTTTGGCGACAGTGTTACAGTTTCCATGGAAAACATTAGCAACGCTTTTTTTGGCCCACTCAGGATGAAGGCACTTTTCTCGAAAACGGCTCGGCGGAATTGTTGCACGGTTGGCAATTTTTGTTCACTAATGTCTCTATTTTAATAATGTATAGCCATTTTTGGCGACAGTGTTATAGTTTCCATGGAAAACATTAGCAACGCTTTTTGTGCCCACTCAGGATGAAGCCACTTTTCTCGAAAACGGCTCGGCGGAATTGTTGCACGGTTGGCAATTTTTGTTCATTAATGTCTCTATTTTAATAATGTATAGCCATTTTTGGCGACAGTGTTACAGTTTCCATGGAAAACATTAGCAACGCTTTTTTTGGCCCACTCAGGATGAAGGCACTTTTCTCGAAAACGGCTCGGCGGAATTGTTGCACGGTTGGCAATTTTTGTTCATTAATGTCTCTATTTTAATAATGTGTAGCCATTTTTTGGCGACAGTGTTATAGTTTCCATGGAAAACAGTAGCAACGCTTTTTCTGGCCCACTCAGGATGAAGCCACTTTTCTCGAAAACGGCTCGGCGGAATTGTTGCACGGTTGGCAATTTTTGTTCACTAATGTCTCTATTTTAATAATGTATAGCCATTTTTGGCGACAGTGTTATAGTTTCCAGGGAAAACATTAGCAACGCTTTTTGGGCCCACTCAGGATGAAGCCACTTTTCTCGAAAACGGCTCGGCGGAATTGTTGCACGGTTGGCAATTTTTGTTCATTAATGTCTCTATTTTAATAATGTATAGCCATTTTTGGCGACAGTGTTACAGTTTCCATGGAAAACATTAGCAACGCTTTTTTTGGCCCACTCAGGATGAAGGCACTTTTCTCGAAAACGGCTCGGCGGAATTGTTGCACGGTTGGCAATTTTTGTTCATTAATGTCTCTATTTTAATAATGTGTAGCCATTTTTGGCGACAGTGTTATAGTTTCCATGGAAAACAGTAGCAACGCTTTTTCTGGCCCACTCAGGATGAAGCCACTTTTCTCGAAAACGGCTCGGCGGAATTGTTGCACGGTTGGCAATTTTTGTTCACTAATGTCTCTATTTTAATAATGTATAGCCATTTTTGGCGACAGTGTTATAGTTTCCATGGAAAACATTAGCAACGCTTTTTTGTGCCCACTCAGGATGAAGCCACTTTTCTCGAAAACGGCTCGGCGGAATTGTTGCACGGTTGGCAATTTTTGTTCATTAATGTCTCTATTTTAATAATGTGTAGCCATTTTTGGCGACAGTGTTATAGTTTCCATGGAAAACAGTAGCAACGCTTTTTCTGGCCCACTCAGGATGAAGCCACTTTTCTCGAAAACGGCTCGGCGGAATTGTTGCACGGTTGGCAATTTTTGTTCATTAATGTCTCTATTTTAATAATGTATAGCCATTTTTGGCGACAGTGTTGTAGTTTCCATGGAAAACATTAGCAACGCTTTTTTTGGCCCACTCAGGATGAAGGCACTTTTCTCGAAAACGGCTCGGCGGAATTGTTGCATGGTTGGCAATTTTTGTTCATTAATGTCTCTATTTTAATAATGTATAGCCATTTTTGGCGACAGTGTTGTAGTTTCCATGGAAAACATTAGCAACGCTTTTTTTGGCCCACTCAGGATGAAGGCACTTTTCTCGAAAACGGCTCGGCGGAATTGTTGCACGGTTGGCAATTTTTGTTCACTAATGTCTCTATTTTAATAATGTATAGCCATTTTTGGCGACAGTGTTATAGTTTCCATGGAAAACATTAGCAACGCTTTTTTTGGCCCACTCAGGATGAAGGCACTTTTCTCGAAAACGGCTCGGCGGAATTGTTGCACGGTTGGCAATTTTTGTTCATTAATGTCTCTATTTTAATAATGTATAGCCATTTTTGGCGACAGTGTTGTAGTTTCCATGGAAAACATTAGCAACGCTTTTTTTGGCCCACTCAGGATGAAGGCACTTTTCTCGAAAACGGCTCGGCGGAATTGTTGCACGGTTGGCAATTTTTGTTCACTAATGTCTCTATTTTAATAATGTATAGCCATTTTTGGCGACAGTGTTATAGTTTCCATGGAAAACATTAGCAACGCTTTTTTTGGCCCACTCAGGATGAAGGCACTTTTCTCGAAAACGGCTCGGCGGAATTGTTGCACGGTTGGCAATTTTTGTTCATTAATGTCTCTATTTTAATAATGTATAGCCATTTTTGGCGACAGTGTTGTAGTTTCCATGGAAAACATTAGCAACGCTTTTTTTGGCCCACTCAGGATGAAGGCACTTTTCTCGAAAACGGCTCGGCGGAATTGTTGCACGGTTGGCAATTTTTGTTCACTAATGTCTCTATTTTAATAATGTATAGCCATTTTTGGCGACAGTGTTATAGTTTCCATGGAAAACATTAGCAACGCTTTTTTTGGCCCACTCAGGATGAAGGCACTTTTCTCGAAAACGGCTCGGCGGAATTGTTGCACGGTTGGCAATTTTTGTTCATTAATGTCTCTATTTTAATAATGTATAGCCATTTTTGGCGACAGTGTTGTAGTTTCCATGGAAAACATTAGCAACGCTTTTTTTGGCCCACTCAGGATGAAGGCACTTTTCTCGAAAACGGCTCGGCGGAATTGTTGCACGGTTGGCAATTTTTGTTCATTAATGTCTCTATTTTAATAATGTATAGCCATTTTTGGCGACAGTGTTGTAGTTTCCATGGAAAACATTAGCAACGCTTTTTTTGGCCCACTCAGGATGAAGGCACTTTTCTCGAAAACGGCTCGGCGGAATCGTTGCACGGTTGGCAATTTTTGTTCATTAATGTCTCTATTTTAATAATGTATAGCCATTTTTGGCGACAGTGTTGTAGTTTCCATGGAAAACATTAGCAACGCTTTTTTTGGCCCACTCAGGATGAAGGCACTTTTCTCGAAAACGGCTCGGCGGAATTGTTGCACGGTTGGCAATTTTTGTTCATTAATGTCTCTATTTTAATAATGTATAGCCATTTTTGGCGACAGTGTTGTAGTTTCCATGGAAAACATTAGCAACGCTTTTTTTGGCCCACTCAGGATGAAGGCACTTTTCTCGAAAACGGCTCGGCGGAATTGTTGCACGGTTGGCAATTTTTGTTCATTAATGTCTCTATTTTAATAATGTATAGCCATTTTTGGCGACAGTGTTGTAGTTTCCATGGAAAACATTAGCAACGCTTTTTTTGGCCCACTCAGGATGAAGGCACTTTTCTCGAAAACGGCTCGGCGGAATTGTTGCACGGTTGGCAATTTTTGTTCATTAATGTCTCTATTTTAATAATGTATAGCCATTTTTGGCGACAGTGTTGTAGTTTCCATGGAAAACATTAGCAACGCTTTTTTTGGCCCACTCAGGATGAAGGCACTTTTCTCGAAAACGGCTCGGCGGAATTGTTGCACGGTTGGCAATTTTTGTTCATTAATGTCTCTATTTTAATAATGTATAGCCATTTTTGGCGACAGTGTTGTAGTTTCCATGGAAAACATTAGCAACGCTTTTTTTGGCCCACTCAGGATGAAGGCACTTTTCTCGAAAACGGCTCGGCGGAATTGTTGCACGGTTGGCAATTTTTGTTCATTAATGTCTCTATTTTAATAATGTATAGCCATTTTTGGCGACAGTGTTGTCAGGATGAAGCCACTTTTCTCGAAAACGGCTCGGCGGAATTGTTGCACGGTTGGCAATTTTTGTTCATTAATGTCTCTATTTTAATAATGTATAGCCATTTTTGGCGACAGTGTTATAGTTTCCATGGAAAACAGTAGCAACGCTTTTTCTGGCCCACTCAGGATGAAGCCACTTTTCTCGAAAACGGCTCGGCGGAATTGTTGCACGGTTGGCAATTTTTGTTCACTAATGTCTCTATTTTAATAATGTATAGCCATTTTTGGCGACAGTGTTATAGTTTCCATGGAAAACATTAGCAACGCTTTTTTTGGCCCACTCAGGATGAAGGCACTTTTCTCGAAAACGGCCCGGCGGAATTGTTGCACGGTTGGCAATTTTTGTTCACTAATGTCTCTATTTTAATAATGTATAGCCATTTTTGGCGACAGTGTTACAGTTTCCATGGAAAACATTAGCAACGCTTTTTGTGCCCACTAAGGATGAAGGCACTTTTCTCGAAAACGGCTCGGCGGAATTGTTGCACGGTTGGCAATTTTTGTTCACTAATGTCTCTATTTTAATAATGTATAGCCATTTTTGGCGACAGTGTTATAGTTTCCATGGAAAACATTAGCAACGCTTTTTGTGCCCACTCAGGATGAAGCCACTTTTCTCGAAAACGGCTCGGCGGAATTGTTGCACGGTTGGCAATTTTTGTTCATTAATGTCTCTATTTTAATAATGTATAGCCATTTTTGGCGACAGTGTTGTAGTTTCCATGGAAAACATTAGCAACGCTTTTTTTGGCCCACTCAGGATGAAAGCACTTTTCTCGAAAACGGCTCGGCGGAATTGTTGCACGGTTGGCAATTTTTGTTCATTAATGTCTCTATTTTAATAATGTGTAGCCATTTTTGGCGACAGTGTTATAGTTTCCATGGAAAACAGTAGCAACGCTTTTTCTGGCCCACTCAGGATGAAGCCACTTTTCTCGAAAACGGCTCGGCGGAATTGTTGCACGGTTGGCAATTTTTGTTCACTAATGTCTCTATTTTAATAATGTATAGCCATTTTTGGCGACAGTGTTATAGTTTCCATGGAAAACATTAGCAACGCTTTTTGTGCCCACTCAGGATGAAGCCACTTTTCTCGAAAACGGCTCGGCGGAATTGTTGCACGGTTGGCAATTTTTGTTCACTAATGTCTCTATTTTAATAATGTATAGCCATTTTTGGCGACAGTGTTATAGTTTCCATGGAAAACATTAGCAACGCTTTTTGTGCCCACTCAGGATGAAGGCACTTTTCTCGAAAACGGCTCGGCGGAATTGTTGCACGGTTGGCAATTTTTGTTCATTAATGTCTCTATTTTAATAATGTATAGCCATTATGGGCGACAGTGTTATAGTTTCCATGGAAAATAGTAGCAACGCTTTTTCTGGCCCACTCAGGATGAAGCCACTTTTCTCGAAAACGGCTCGGCGGAATTGTTGCACGGTTGGCAATTTTTGTTCATTAATGTCTCTATTTTAATAATGTATAGCCATTTTTGGCGACAGTGTTGTAGTTTCCATGGAAAACATTAGCAACGCTTTTTTTGGCCCACTCAGGATGAAGGCACTTTTCTCGAAAACGGCTCGGCGGAATTGTTGCACGGTTGGCAATTTTTGTTCATTAATGTCTCTATTTTAATAATGTGTAGCCATTTTTGGCGACAGTGTTATAGTTTCCATGGAAAACAGTAGCAACGCTTTTTCTGGCCCACTCAGGGTGAAGGCACTTTTCTCGAAAACGGCTCGGCGGAATTGTTGCACGGTTGGCAATTTTTGTTCATTAATGTCTCTATTTTAATAATGTGTAACCATTTTTGGCGACAGTGTTATAGTTTCCATGGAAAACAGTAGCAACGCTTTTTCTGGCCCACTCAGGATGAAGCCACTTTTCTCGAAAACGGCTCGGCGGAATTGTTGCACGGTTGGCAATTTTTGTTCATTAATGTCTCTATTTTAATAATGTATAGCCATTTTTGGCGACAGTGTTGTAGTTTCCATGGAAAACATTAGCAACGCTTTTTTTGGCCCACTCAGGATGAAGGCACTTTTCTCGAAAACGGCTCGGCGGAATTGTTGCACGGTTGGCAATTTTTGTTCATTAATGTCTCTATTTTAATAATGTGTAGCCATTTTTGGCGACAGTGTTATAGTTTCCATGGAAAACAGTAGCAACGCTTTTTCTGGCCCACTCAGGATGAAGCCACTTTTCTCGAAAACGGCTCGGCGGAATTGTTGCACGGTTGGCAATTTTTGTTCATTAATATCTCTATTTTAATAATGTATAGCCATTTTTGGCGACAGTGTTATAGTTTCCATGGAAAACATTAGCAACGCTTTTTGTGCCCACTCAGGATGAAGGCACTTTTCTCGAAAACGGCTCGGCGAAATTGTTGCACGGTTGGCAATTTTTGTTCATTAATGTCTCTATTTTAATAATGTATAGCCATTATGGGTGACAGTGTTATAGTTTCCATGGAAAACAGTAGCAACGCTTTTTCTGGCCCACTCAGGTTGAAGCCACTTTTCTCGAAAACGGCTCGGCGGAATTGTTGCACGGTTGGCAATTTTTGTTCATTAATATCTCTATTTTAATAATGTATAGCCATTTTTGGCGACAGTGTTATAGTTTCCATGGAAAACATTAGCAACGCTTTTTGTGCCCACTCAGGATGAAGGCACTTTTCTCGAAAACGGCTCGGCGGAATTGTTGCACGGTTGGCAATTTTTGTTCATTAATGTCTCTATTTTAATAATGTATAGCCATTATGGGTGACAGTGTTATAGTTTCCATGGAAAACAGTAGCAACGCTTTTTCTGGCCCACTCAGGTTGAAGCCACTTTTCTCGAAAACGGCTCGGCGGAATTGTTGCACGGTTGGCAATTTTTGTTCATTAATATCTCTATTTTAATAATGTATAGCCATTTTTGGCGACAGTGTTATAGTTTCCATGGAAAACATTAGCAACGCTTTTTGTGCCCACTCAGGATGAAGGCACTTTTCTCGAAAACGGCTCGGCGGAATTGTTGCACGGTTGGCAATTTTTGTTCATTAATGTCTCTATTTTAATAATGTATAGCCATTATGGGCGACAGTGTTATAGTTTCCATGGAAAACAGTAGCAACGCTTTTTCTGGCCCACTCAGGATGAAGGCAATTTTCTCGAAAACGGCTCGGCGGAATTGTTGCACGGTTGGCAATTTTTGTTCATTAATGTCTCTATTTTAATAATGTATAGCCATTATGGGTGACAGTGTTATAGTTTCCATGGAAAACAGTAGCAACGCTTTTTCTGGCCCACTCAGGATCAAGGCACTTTTCTCGAAAACGGCTCGGCGGAATTGTTGCACGGTTGGCAATTTTTGTTTATTAATGTCTCTATTTTAATAATGTATAGCCATTTTTGGCGACAGTGTTATAGTTTCTAAGGGAAAAGTCAGCAACGGTTTTTGTAATCATTAAAAACTCTTTTTTATAATTATTTTCTAAATACACAAATGTTTTGTTTATTTTTTTACAATATAAATCAATTTTTCTTCTTCTAGACGCCAAAATTTATTCAAATATTATTTTTTAATTCAAAATACCCGATCCCGGTGAATTTTACTTCCCGGTTTTTAATTCCCAAAATCGACGCTATTTCTTCGACGCTATCTTGGCGCACGTGTTGATTTAAATGCTTATGGCTTTTAAGCTTTTATTTTTGTCATGTTTTGAGTTTGTATGATGATGACATTGAATTAAGCAATGTTTAAACAGATATTCTCGTCCTTTTGTCTTATAATACTAATGCATATGTATGTATATTTAGTTACGTTTGTATCAATATGAACGAATAGAAACGTAAATGTGAAATACACAAAAAAAACATTCCCAAAAATACAAATATATTTTTTTACCAACCTAAACTTAGCATTTAATTTACATAAATGTATATCGTCGGTCTCTTGTAGAAACGCGCTAGGTCGCATTTTTTTCTGAAATTAATATTTTTTGTGCATCCAATACACATATATTTCACACAAATAAACTTTGTCACAAATTTAATGCCAAAGTATTAAAAATAAAGTCCTACAAGAAATTTTATTTTACATATTACATTTCGACAAATATATGTAGTTTAGATTATGTTTTTATATTACAATTATGTGAGTAAGGGCCTTTCTAAATAGGACCAACGATATATACAGAGCTTATTAAAATAAGCAAAACATTCAATTATTAATTAATTATTGTTTTGCCTCTAAGCATTCTACCAAAAAGCGCTTTTCTACGATTTTGATACCATTTCAATTGATTTTAAAATATCATATTTAATTTTACATAGACTTCGTTTATCTGTTTCTGTGATTATTAACAGTTTAATGCTTCAAAATACGGTGACAAATAAAAACACATGCAACATTTATGTGTCACTTAAGATTTACAAGGCAACAACAGCAGAAATGAAAAAAGCAGTAACAATTAATATCAGCTGTGTGATTTCAATAAAAAGTAATGTCCTAGCATTTTTTAAGGAAATACAATAATACAAAAACTTTTATATAATTAAAAATTTATAAGAGTTTTTAGCGAATGGTGTTTTTATTGTATAAATAAAAATTTTCAGAAAAATTTCTGCACAACAACGTTAACTTTTAAAGCGAAAAGGAAAATTTTTAAAACCAATGCCAAGTTGTGCCAAACCAACCAAGTTTTCGACAGCAGAGATTGGAATTCGAAAATTTTTATTAAAAGCCGTATTTCTTATAGTCATAACTATAACTGTATTAAATATTGATTAAAATTGTAAGTGAAAAGTTGTTCTCTTTGAACTAAACATTTAAACAGTTGAATGATTTTCTTTGAATGTCGTTAGTAAATAATCCTTAAAAAAGATTCAAAAATACGATAATTTAAAATATTCAAATGAAATTAATTAATTTAATTATCAAGTTTCTTTATTCGACCTGTTTGTTGTTGAGTTCGAGCTTAAGCTTAAATTATTTCTCATTTGTAACTGAAACTGATTTAATTCAAAATAACAAAAAATCATTATTTTGTTGTATTTTATTAAAGGTTAAAATAAAATAATAAAACAGTGCTAACAAAACATATTAATATTAATATTCATATTTTAATATTTATGTTTAGATTTTTCTTACTTGATTATTCTTAAAGTGTTTAATATTGGTAAAAACTGAATTTCGGATTGATGTTTATAAAATTTTGTTATTAGTGTCGACTTTCCTTAGCGCTGAATAAAATCTTTAAACTTTGATTTTTCTTAAGTAAAATATTGCATATTTATAGGATGAACATAAACTAAAATATTTAAGCTTTCTTCATTATTATGTCACGTACTTTTGGTGCTAAATTTGGTACTTTATTTATTGATTTAGCAATAAATATTAACACGGCACGTTTTAAAAATGTATTAACTATTTTCTAGCTTTGACAAGTCGTATGTACTTATCTGCCTGAAGACTACATATAATGAAATGGTATGACAGACGTGCTATTTTATGTTTGTCAACATTTTTCTAGTTGCTGACTTAAGTAGGCGATGAATTATATTTGACAGTCCAAGTCTTTGAACAAATATCAAATAATTTTTCTTTGTTTTGCGCAAAGAAAATTTATCTTATAATCACAGACGATAAAGTATTCTGTGCCCAAAGAGAAAACGAAGCCTAAACTCGTTGCAACTGAGGAGGCACATTTAAGCAATAAATAAATAAATAAATATCGAATTGAAATTTACTTTAAGAAAAAATATACTCTTTTCAGAAACTCTGTTAAATATAAAAACGCAAACTACGTGTTACTGATGTATCTCACAGAAGTATATGCAAGTCCTTTGATGCCTAAAACCCCTTTTAGCACTAGACGAAAATCACACCCACACACCTCGAAACGAATATTTCATTGAAGACACAAATTATGAACAGATACCCTATTTACTTGTAGTAAACGGTTTCGTTTGTACGTATGTATGTTCTTCTCTTAAACGTTTCAATGTGAATTCTAATACAATCAGTGCCGACAGTCATTATTGACACGTTAATACATTTACATAAAAAAATTGTATAGAATCTTTAATACTTGTCCTTCATTTGCTTACGGAACATTTAAATACATACAAGTATATAAAGCAGAGCTGAATATTAAAGAAGAAATACACGCCACGAGTAACTGATGGATGGTACGAAATACCTGACGGAATTTCCACTTATGATTAATGGCGAGGAAAAATTAAAATTGGTTAAAATATTAATCAATGTAAAAACGAATAATCGAACAAAGAAGCAAAATGAAATTAAAACCACGAGAAATATGTCTTAAATTTTGAATTAAAAAATGAGAACACGTAAAAAATCAATAAATTATCGCAAATTACAAATTAGGCAGCAGGTCATTTGAATGGAACAGAAAAAAAATGTAATTTATGCTTTTTAGCCATTTATTTATTATTTTTTTTAATTTTCTAAATTAGTTAATAATTATTTAGAACGAATAATTATACTCACTACCAAGACAGGAATATTTTTCTTCTGTTTTTTACTAAAACCTGTTCCGCATCTAAAAACGAACGAGCGCTCGAGAACTATTACTGTAAAATGATTTACTAACATTTTTAATTTAAAATTATATAAAAAATAAATAACCGATTGTAACTTAAGAAAAAATAAAACGATAAAACTTTGACTGTTATTAAAAACAAAAATAAAAATCGAAAAATTAAACGCGGCTTTTTGTACCCTTAAGGCGCTGTCTTTGCAGCTTTGAATTCATATCATAGATTGAGCTTTTAGACAATGTTTTGTTAAAAAGTATTTTTTTCAGAGCAATGCGATAAGATACAAAAAAATATTTTGTGTAAAAATAAACTCACACATTGTTTTGAAAAATATTATATTTTTGCCAGTCTTTATAACAATAACGTTAATTGGCTACTAAATTTATGAAAGATGTTTACATACATACTTATTAAAATACATACGTTCATTGCACCTTAATGTTGGCTGAAATACCCAAGATTTCAAAGAAACAAATATTTCTAAAGAATGATGTGTTTATATATACTCGTATGTATGTATTTATTTTTTTCTCGTTTGCAACAAGACAGTTACATCTCGAACTTGGCAATTTTAACTAAACTTTAGAAGAAAAGAAAACAAATAAATAAATTGCCAATATTTAGTCAGGACACAGTTATCATAAGTCATAAGTTATCTTAAAACACTTTACCATCTTTAATATCCCTGACTGAATGTGCAAATTTTGACAAATCCTTTCCCTTTTTTAATTCCCTACATATTTTTCAGTTCAATGCTTTTTTGTTTTGCAAGCATTCAAAACTATTTTACAGAAAATTATAATAATTAAGATATGACGCTATTCACGCCATTGTACACCGTCGCGGAAGTAAAAATGATGGGGATAATGAAAACTGTTTTCGTTTTATATGTTTACCAATTGTACTTACAACAGTTAAGCAGAACTATATAGTAAATGATAGTGATTAGATAAAAAACAATTTAGTTAGGACTTAATGGCAAATGAAAGTGCTTAGATAATAAATGCTAACGCTCATATTAAATATAAATAAAAAATGAAAGAAGAAATGAATTAATCCATAAAAATAACAAAGTGTCAGTGAAAAATTATAAAGAAAAAAAAATGAAAATAACAGATTTCTGTTAACTTAGATCAAAACTGTTTTTAGATAAATTGCATATGATATAAAATATGTACATACACATGCAGATACATGCACATATAGATACATATACATATGTGTTTACGAGGGCTGCTATATATATTTCTGGCCTGGCAGCACTGAGTGCTGCCAAGTGCAATCTGACATTTCTATTGGAAAGTTTGTCATTTTTAAGCATAATCGTACTCAAAACGTTTTGACGTACGACCATTATTTGTGTTGTTTACAGTGACTTGAAAAAATTAATATAGAAAAAAATGGAATTAATTCGTGAATATTTTCGTGCCATCATTTTTCACAACTTTCGACGTGGATTATCATGACAAGAGTGCATTGATGAACTTAAATCTTTGTATGGCGATGAAGAACAATCCTATAGCACTGTGAAAAATTTGTATAATGAATTTAATCGTGGCCGAAGCTCGCTCAAAGACGAATTCTGTGAAGGTCGTCCAAAACGGCTGTTGTGCCAGAGAACATTGATGCCGTGCGTGAACTCATAATGCAAGATCGACATGCGACATACTAAGAGATAGAGACATCCTTGGACATTTCTTCTACCAGCATACATTCGATACTGCATGAACACCTGGCTGTAAAAAAGTTGGTTCTCGTTGGATCCCGCACAATTTGAAAGTCGTTAAAAAAAAGGCTCGTGTCGATTGGTGCAAAGAAATGTTGCAAAAAAATGATTGCGGTGCTCAAAAGGCGTTTATAAGATCGTCACAGGTGACGAATCATGGATCTATGCGTATGAGCCCGAAACGAAACAACAATCGACCGTGTGGGTCTTCAAAGACGAGCAAAATCCAACGAAAGTTGTTCGTGGAAGAAGCACTTCGAAGCAAATGGTCGCCTGTTTCTTCGGCAAAACTGGTCATGTGGCGACTGTTCCGCTTGAGCAACGTAGGACGGTCACTTCTGAGTGGTCCACTACAATTTGTTTGCCTGAAGTCATCGAAGAAATTCGAAAAACCAACAAGAGAAGACGAATCATTGTTCATCATGACAATGCGAGCTCTCACACATCGGCACAAACCCGAGCGTTTTTGACCGGCCAAAACGTCGAATTAATGGGTCATCCGCCGTACAGCCCTGACTTGGCACCTAATGACTTCTTCTTGTTTCCGTACATCAAGAAAAAAATGCGTGGTCAACGATTTTCGTCGCCAGAAGAAGCTGTTGAAGTGTTCAAAAACCATGTTTTAGAGGTGTCTCAATCAGAGTGGAAAAAGTGCTTCGACAACCGGTTTGATCGCATGCAAAAGTGTATAAATCATGCTGGAGAGTACTTTAAAAAACAATAAAACCATTTTTGATTATAAATATTCGCATTTTCACTATTAGGACAGAAATATATAGAGCAGCCCTCGTATTATTTTAAGCAATCTTGTTCTTTACCTGTCCATTAGCATTATTAAAAGTATATTTTTAGTTAATTTATAAATAAACATGTTTTGTGTATATTGGTTGAAGATCACCATACAAATAAATTTAATTTAACCCAGTAGCTACAAAAACAAAAATCAATGATCCGAGGTTCAGAAGAAGTAGTTGATTTGAGGAGAAAATATGTTATGAAAAAACCTGAAAATTTACATATTTTTATACCCTTCAACACAAAAAGTGAAAAGAGGGTATAACTAAGTTCGTCATTCCGGCTGTAATTTTTACAATATCCATTTCCAACCCCATAAAGTATATATATTCTGAGTTCTTATGCATTGCGATTTCAACAAAAAATCAAATACGCCAATCGATCAGCTTTGGAAATCAGCAAGATCGGTCCATGTCCTTAAAAGCAGCGGCCAAAACACCACGCCTACCTCTAGTTTTTCCATCTTATTCGAACAATGAAGTAACTCCATTAAAAAAAAAATGTATAGAGTATTAAAAATATCAGAAAAAGAACATCAAGTGAAAAATTTGGCGCTCGCCCATATTTTCCGAGTTACGGGTCTCTGAAATTTTTATGTTATTTTAAATTATCAATGTGGGTATCCTTTAAAAGCTTTTGAAGAGATCTTTAAGGCAATACTAAAATTAAAAAAAAATGCTTAACCCCTTAAGAGCCGATGTCAGTACCAAATTTTTTTTTTATTTTTTAATTCTCTGTCATCCCGATATTTGCTTTTTGATTAAAGTTACTTTACTAAACTAGATTTACATAGATGGCGAAGGGTAAATACGATTCGGCAAAGCGGACAGACGGACATCGCTCAATCGACTTCGGTATGTATAAGAACTCAGAATATATATACTTTATAGAGAAATGGATATTGGAGAAATTACAAACTGAATGACAAACTTGGCTATACCCTTTTTTCACGGGGTATAAAAAAGTGGTAAGTCCAACAATGAAATTTTTATTAAAGCGATTAAAGACTAATAATTGTTTATGAATATTGCTTTACTAATATTTGCCTGTTTTAGGTTTCTTAACCTGTTTTAAGTTTTCATAATACGACAAGTACATGAACATAACATGCTCATAATCATATAATGTTTTTTATTTTTGGTTTTTGGGAGACATGCTGGCTGACGGGTTTGAATACATGTTCCCAGTTCACAGCATTCTATTGCTGATTTATCAATGTGTATGTATGTTTGTATGTAGCTTAAGAAATAGCTATATAAAAATTACTCAGCGTTTTGCTAAAAGAATTTGTTCATTCTGTAAGCTTTTCATACTCGTATATATACATATATGCAAACAGTGTTATTGTACACGTAATTTGTAATACGAGTACATTGTAGTTAATAAATGATGTGATGACCTTGTGACGTTTTTAAGCCTAAAACGCTTCATAAAAATATTAAATATTTAAATAGTAATAAAGAGGTCTATTTGATATATTTTATTATTTGAAAGTAATTTCTTTGGGATTAGCTTCTTTTATTCAATTTTATTCAATTTGTCGCTTTGTGATAAGTTTGAATATTTAACTTTAAATAATATTCTAAAATGTTCAATATCGAGAAGCAAAAATTCATTTTGGTTTTTAGTTACAAATTAAAAAATTAATATATATATATTTTTTATTCTTACTGAGTAACGCGCTATAGTTGTGGAGTAATAAAACGCGCTAGTTATCACAAATTATTTTACAAACTATTTTTTATTCAATATTTTTCAAAAAAATGAATTTTTGTTTTAACGTTAAAATGAATATTAAAAACTGTTCTAGGAGTTAGCTTTTGCTTACGTCTGTCTGTTTAACAAAACGTGTCGCCAGACGGTTGATTCGGAAGGCTCGGTGCTGCTTGCCGCAGGGCATATTTCTTAAATGTGTTTTTTAATAAATTTTTTAGATAATTTTTATTTAATATATGTTATTTTAAAATATCTCTTTATCTGTAGTTATAAGCTTTTCTTTATATTTTGTGAGATTGAAAGTTACATTTTAGTTTAATCAGACGCCTTAACTACTCAAAAACTTTTCGAAATAGAAACTGTGTTTGAAATTTCAAAATTAACAATTTACTTAATTAATTACATTTAGTTGTAGATAAAAATATACTTGTTATTATAATTGGAAATATCAGTAAAGGTTATTGGAAAAATTCTTTTTAATTAGACGTAGATTCTATTTACGATTTTAGCTGATGTTATAAATATAAAATACACATTTTTCAATATAAGATTACGTGTTATGTCCTTGTAAAGATTTCGTCAGCGTTTTCGAATTTCGTACTAATTTAAATCATCATTAATGAACATTTAAAACTTTATTCACTCATCGTGTAAATATTATTATTTCTTTCTTTCTTTAAAAGTATGACGAATAGAAGGCAGGAATAATAGTGTGCTTTCTTTTTTCTTTTAAACTCTATCATGAAATAAAAAACACATGCAAGCAGAATCGTGATAAAAAATCTAATATTTAGAAGAATTCGTGCATGTGATTGTTTATTCAAAGCTTAATAAAAAGCAGGATAACAACAAGCTGAGTAAAAGTACAAAAGTGGAAATAAATTTTGATTAAGTCATACTAATGTTTGACAAAGTAAGGCTAGAGTAATAGCCAAAGTAAGACTTTTGCATTTGAAAAGAAACTGAAAAGAGAAGTAAATTTTAATTTATTTATAACAAGTAAAGACGTTTTATCCCTGAAATTAGGTGCTTATTATGTTTCTTTTAAGTTTTTGTTTGCTTGTGTTTATTAAATTTTATTAAACACTTAAATATTTTCACACATTCAACTCTTTATCCATATTTCAATTGAGTTTTAAAAAATGGTCAAAGTTCACAACAACGGTGGCTGACTGTTGGTGTAAATTTCACTAGCGGCAATAATCAAGGCAGCCAAATGGCAAAAAGCCCAATTATTCACAAAGCACCATACAAAACTATTAAATAAAACAGCTGCATATTAATTTAAAGCACTATTTCTTGTCCCTCAACACATCAAAAGGACAACTGAAAACATTTTATTTTGTACATACAAAATAATTTAGGAGTCTTAAGGGAAATCAGTAAACTTGTAGATTTATTAATATTTATAAAATAAAAATTAAATCATATGCACTTCTTTCATACAGACCCCTTTTATAATTTGTATGAATCTGCTTGTTAATACGTTTATACGGTAGACCGCGAAACTACGGACAACAACAACTTTTGCTTGCAGTTTAATTTATTTATATTTAAAAAATTTAATCAAATATTAATTTTTAAATTGCTCTATGATTTTTGATTAAAAACCTTTTTTTGATGTTTAACTTCGAAATTAATTGATATTATTTATTATTCATTTGGTTATAAAAACTTAGTAACGTTTATATTAACTCACAGAGCGGCAACACAAAATGAACTGCCCACTAATTGTTCAACAGAAATCGCAGGAAAACAAAAGCCATTAATATTGCGTTAGCAGCAATTTAAATAACACGAGAAACAAAAATTAAATAAATTCCATTACTCATAATTTTAATATATGAATACTAACTTGCCAAACCGATTAACTCTATTTAAGATTAGTGAAAATTATTAGAAAACGCAAACATCCGTGTTTTAATTCAGTTTTAATAGTTCATGAATTAAAATGTATGAATGTTTTTAAAAAAGAAATACTTTCAAGCAACCAGAAACTGCAATTAGTCGATTAAGCAATTAAAGCATTCATGAATTAATAATAATTATGACACGTAAGCAACTAACTCCCTAAGAGAGAAATATAATTATTGATTTTTAAGAGAATCTTATCAAAACAAACATATTTTAGCCACGTCTCCCTAAAGTCCAAAAATCAACTCTTTTTAGCACACTTATGAAGTAATAATATCTAAAAATTTTAATTCGCAACATATCCCGTCTTAAACAGGTACTTCTGAACAATGAAGCAATCAAAGTAACAAAACAAGAAACCCCTTAATACTCGTAAGTTCTGTTTTTAAAGTATCAAACTGTTTTGTTTTTTACTTTTTTTAAATAAAACTAATTTTAAAAGTATTGACGAAAATGTAATTTATACTTTATTTTTGTAGAAGTATTACCTGAAAAATTATTTTTCTTTTGTTATTGCTGTTTTTTGTTGTTTTAAGCTTTAAGACAACGCAACTTGAGTAGATTTTTAAATGTAAAATAACTGTAATCATGTTGTGTACAAAAATTTCCCTTACAGGCATATCGCGTTTGTATGCATAAAGACCTTACAATAATGACAAAAAATTACTCTATTGAAAATTAACGTTTATTGCAGTTTGTAATATATTTTTTTTGTTGTAAAAGAACATAATATATCCTTTATATAATTTTGCATATACATATGAGCCACTCTCTTAGTATCGTCTGTGCACATAAACATGTTTACATAGAGGCATTTTTCTTTTTTAAATCAGAAATGCATACAGGCAACAATAGTGTATAATTATCTGAAAAGTCAAGGGATTGCAATGTATTGCAAACAATAAATATAAGATTTTGTATTATTTTAAAATCTTTAAAAAGTAAATTGAATAGTAAGTATAACGAGCGATATGATTTAGTTTTGATTTTTTTTTATATTTTCAGTTATTTAACGTTAATTTCTCATGCATAGATTACAAAAAAATATTGAATAAAATATGAAAAATTGTATTTGTTGTGTATTTTTTTATACCCTTTACCAAGAAAAGTGGAAAAATTGTCATTTTTACAATATTCATACCCGACCCCATAAAGTAAATATATTCTGACTTCATATGCATAGCGAAGTCGATTGAGCGATGTCCGACTGTCCGTCTGCCCGTCTGTGATTAAATAAATATGTCAATCGATCAGATATATTGTCGAAAGATGTGCTAAAGGAAGTCAGCATGATCGGTCCCTGCCCTGCGAGGCATCAGGCAAAACACCATGCCTACCTCTAATTTTTTAATGTCGTTTGGAACAATTAAGTAACTCCAATCAAAAAAATAAATATATGGAGCGATAGAGAATTAAAAAATAAGAGAAAAAAATTAAGTAAAAAAATTGGCGTTCACCCATAATTTCCGAGTTACTTGGCTCTGAAATTTTGAAAATTTATTAAAATATCAATATGGGTATCATTTTAAAGCTTTTGAAGAGATATTTGAGGAAACACTAAAATTTTTTAAAAACGTTTTACCCATTAAGAGCCAATGGCATTTTTATATGCAGTACCATTTTCTTAATTTTTTAATTCTTTGTCACTCAAATAATAGCTTTTTGGATTGGAGTTACTTTACTAAACATAGATTTACATAGATGGTGAAGGGTATAAAGGATTCGGCATAGCCGAACATAGCATTCTTATTGTTTAACTTAATAGAATTTTATGAAAATTTACAGGATATTAAAGGAGGTTTAAGAGTATTTTTGGTTCTTTAATTTCAAACTTTTAATTGTGGTTAAAGTGTTACAATACAATTTAAAATTTGATTAACAAAATTAGTTGAGTTAAATATAGAGCCATTCATGTAGTCTAAAATTTTTGCTAAATTTTAATATTTTGTTTTATGACGAATTGTTTTATTTTATAAGTGCCTAAATGTTATTTGTTAACGTAATAAATGTTGCATGTTTTTAGTTTTCAAACGAAAGATTATCCAAATATTTAAACTGAAAATTTTTAAACCTTTTCAAAATTAAACTATAACTAAATATTTAAAAGACGCATAATTTTGTCTACTAAAAATCTTATGTTTTCTAAGCTAAACTGCTAAACAGCTGAGGCAACGTCATCATTGTATCAAATTATAATATTCACCTTTTAAAGTGAGCATTTACACCAAAATTAAAATTTTATTTTTTAAACTTTTAAGCTGTTTGCAAAAATCATATGAATTTATTGCAATAGAAAATATAATACGTTCTACTATGCTGCACCTCAACGTATTAAATTCAATCAAAATATTACATTTTATTTGAAGTGAGCTTTCTCGCCCTCACGTGTTTAATACTCTTTATCCATTTATGCATGTGTGTATACTTACATGTGCATACATCCATTCACACTCATCATTATAATATTTTTTGTTATTTGTATAATACATGCATTATCAGCACTCTTTTACAAACTTGAGTTTTTGAGTGTAAGTGGGTACGTGTATAATCTTTAAACGATTCGTCAATATTATTTGTTTATCAAACTTTCATTATACATATACCTATAATGTGTATTATTATATTTATTAACGTTTGCAGTCGATTAAATTAGAACAATAATTTCACCTTGGTTACCATAATTTTCCAATAACGTAGTAAAATTGTGCATTGAAATAAAAAAAAAATACAAACAAAGCAAAAATTACTAAACTCTAAAATGTGGGGGCATGGATTTGGATACATTCGAAATTTATTTTTTGAAGCCCAAATAATATAGAAATAATTAATACCTCAATGGATTATTATATTGATAACAAAGAACACTCCTTCTGTTTTTATTTTCTAAAAACAATCACTTTAAATGTAAGAAAACGCACTTTTTGGTATTAAACTACTAAATATGTATTTGCAAGTGTGAGTCGACACACTTAAAGTTGTTATATCACAGTTTTCATAAAAAAAGCATTTAATAGGAATATCACTATTCTTTTCGTATAATTTATTTTTAAGTCCACATATTTTTTTATTGCATTAAATATTAAAAAAATGCTGTTTAATAAAAATAATATTTGTTGGTTGTTGTGTGATATTTAATGGATAAATATAAATAAAGTTTTTATAAACCGCTACAAATTGAATAAAAACAAGTTTTATTTGCACGGCACGACAAAAATTAAATCACATTTCAACAGCGAGCCGAGCCTTTTAAGACTGACAAAATTTTTCATATTTTAAGCTTTTCAACAAATATAAACCAACTCAAACAAACACTCAAATCAGGAGTAATTTTTGTAAGAAAAATGAGATTAAATAAGTAACAGTGCAAGGTTCAGCAATATCGATTCTTTTATACCCTTCCTTCTTAGTTTTATTAGTTTCTTTATATTTTAGAATATTTATCTAAAGGATCGATTTATTAAAAATTTCCACAAACTGTTTGGGTTTCACCGAATTCCAGCATTAAATATAATCTTATATATATTTGGGTCCAAAATATGTTCATGCGTACATACTTTAATACTTATACGAGTATTTTTGTTTTACCTATAAACTTTTTTGAGCATTTCTATTTCTACCCTTCTTAATTTAATTTCTTCTTATGCAGATAAACAAGCACTAAATGCAATAAAAGTTCTATTAATAAGATGTTAATTTTCATAAAAAAAAATCTTTTGTCAGCGGAAATATATCAAATAATGAATTAACATTTTGGGGTATCAACAATTTTTTATTAAATATAATTAAATTTGCCATAAGCAAATATTAATATTGAAGTTAACAGTTTGTTGATTGCTTGGTCACAAGACAAAGAGTAAGACATCCATTTTTGTTTACGTTTAAGATTTTTTTAACACTTGTAAAAAACAGTATGTCCTCATATTTTCAAATGTATTAAAAAAACAGAATTCAATATAAAATATTTTTTAAAAAGATTTCAAACAAAAATTATATATTATTATGCATACGATAGTTGGTTTATAAATCTATAAAATTTTGGTTTTCAAAAAAATTTTAAAAGTAAAGAATGATTGCATTATTATTTTCGTATAATGGGAACTCGTCCTAAGACCAAAAATAATTTTATAATTTATTTATAAATTATTATTCAAGCACAAGGTCTTTTATTTTTTCAATATTTCGCTACTCCCTTGTGTAGCATCATCAGGACAAAGAAATATTTATTTGAACACAAAAAAGCAACAACAAAAAAGTTATAAAACATTTTTTCAAACTAACATAAAACAAAAAACATAAAATTATTTTGTCATATAAAAAATTTTTGTAACAAAAAATAAAGTACAATATTATTTCTTATTTATCAAGTGTCTGTAAATTTGAGCTACATTATCTGTGTCTGCCTTAAAATTAATTATGTGTGCTATTGGTGTATTAATTATATGTAACATTTCTAACATATACCGCCGTTTATAATTATTTTCTGTGTTTATTACTGAAACATTTTCAAAATTAGGATAGTGATTTAATCTAGCACAATGAGATGATAATGCAGTTTTTTGTGAATTAAAAAAAAAAAATAAATAAAAAAAAATAAAAGACCTTGTGCTTGAATTACAATTTATATTTAAATTATATAGAATTATCAAATTCAAAAGTGAATAAGTGCTTAGAAGTTTTATTATTTATTAGAGCAAAATTTTAAAAGAACTTAAATAGAGTTTATTCGAAACGGAAGAAGTACAATTTAATATTTTCAAACCGTTTGCATAACTATCTTCTTACAGTTTTATTAAACAATCAATTTTTTTCTTATCGAATAACACATCGGACTATACAGTTCTCAACCAAATATTAACTGAAAACATGGTGTAGCGCAGATACCCAGCAAAAAATTTTAGAAAAGGTTATCGAGTGTGGAATTAAGCATTTTTGGTGGAAGGGCTTCCCAACTAAATTACCAAGCTAATTGAGAATTGATTACATTAATTACTGAAGGAAATAATAATGATCATTAGAACGTATTTAAAGGTATTCTCTTTTAACTTAAAAAACTAGTTCAATTTCTACTTCCTTTTTTGCCAACTAATGTAATGTGTTTTGTAAGCGAGTAAGAAAATATGGTAATCACAAAAGTAAGTACTTTTTAAGGCAATGTCTATTTTTTGCTGGGTTATGTAATGTTACGACTTTACTTTTATATCCGCAGTTTCGTCATATAAATACAACATTTTTAAATTTTTATTTCCGTTACTAGTAGAAAATAACTCAACTTTTGTACTTTAGAATCCATATTATTTATCAAAATCCCAACTCAAACTTGGGCAACCTATGTTGCTAATGTGCATTCTTTGCACGTCAAAATCTTATTGAAACTTATTACAAGATTTCTCGTTACACCTGCTAGCGCAAATTCCTCAGTGCTTATTATAATATTATAAAAAACAGTAGGATTGGCGCACAAGAATACAATCAATATAACAATAATACACTATTTATTCTTTTGTTAAACATTAACGTTATAACGTTTTCTTATTATAAACACTTTTTCTCTATTGTGTAATATGCAATTAATTTAATTCATTTATTATAATATCGAACAGTTCACCTAATAATTTCAATTAAATTGTTAATTAATCAAAAACAACATTTATCATGCTGGACTATATTGCATACGTAACACAAGTGTTTAAACTGTTTTTAAATGCTCAATATCTGTTATACGTTTGGATACATTACATCTTTTTAAATTAAAATATCAACACAGAAAAGCTTTTGCATTTAAAGCTTTGACAGTTTCATTATGGGCTTGTTCGGAAATGTATCACTGCGCTGCACCTGATGCGCAGCATGTTCTTAAAAACACTAGTTAGCATCACTGCAAATGTCTTGTGTTCTAAAATGCATTACAGAAATTTATTGCGCGCAAACAAACATCAAACACGCATCACAAAAATGGCTGATGCGATTGATATTTATAATTTTCTTTTGTTAAAATACATTTGTTTATACATTTCTAGAATTGAATTAGCCGTTAAATTATCAAAACTTTTAATAAGAGTTCGTTTGGAAATGGAAGTGGAATTTACATTTGAAAGAAGAAAGAAATCGGTGCTCTGGGGCAGTGTCTTAAAAAAAAATTAAGGTCTTTTCCCTAATGGGAACAATAACAAACAAATTGATTGTTAATTTATACATTTTGATGTTTAAGGGTTCGAAGGTGTAAACAAATGGTAATTTCTTTTTGTCTGCGCATCAAGTAAGTAGCAGTGATGCATTTCCGAAAAAGCCATTTTTTATATCAGAATGTATGAATGAATGTATTTAAATTGCTTTTGCATTCGTACTGTGCCTTGAGAATTATAACGAACAAAGCTTGTTGTGCAAGTCTAAACTTAAAAAATGCCAAATGGGTTTTATGTGGTCATTTTGTGTACACCGAAACAAAAAAATTTGTTAATCTAAATTAAAAACATTTATTTGATTGAAAAAAAAAATAGTAAAAAAAAACACCAGGGATTTCTTTTCCTAAAATCTCACACCATTCGACACCATAAAAAATTGTGTTCTTATCTTCTTATCAACTTTATTTTTAACATACGCCTTTAAGTCACCTCAAATTTTATTCCACCCGCTTTCATCTTTAATTTGTGACTCGGTGAACGTTAACTTTTCCGTTAAATCTATGATTTTTTAGAACATATTAAGTAAATACACTGTTTATTAGTTTTATAAATAGTATTTCAAGCACATTTTCCTTTTGCAAATCATTAAAATTAGCAATTGCTCTTTTTTTAGAATTGAAAGTGTTTTTATTCATTGACTTAAATAGTTCAAAATCAAAATGTTTAAATTCGATAAACGTAAGAAACAATTTCGTGTTAGAAAAAAACTTTAGAATTATTTTATTAAATTTTGTATAATTTTTGTATAATTTTCTGACGTCTCATTAATATACGAGTTAGAAAAAAACATTAACAATCTCAATTGCAGAATAAAGCAGACACTACAGCGTTCTTTACCTTAAAGTTAGATATTGAACAAATTTTATGAATAAAAACAGATTTACTGTCCAGGCACAATAAGTTTTAAAAGTTCTGCCTAAATAAATGCTTTAAAAAGAAGGTCATATTCTTGTGTGCAATGTTCAGATAATAAAACGCATTGAACCTTAAATATTTACCACACAAATGTTATTAATTACAGGTCAAGAAAATCCTGTTCATTTATTTTACCTCCTTTTTACGCCCTTAATCAACATTTAATGCGGATTTGTGCAGATAAGCAAAGATTCAAATCTAATTCATAAAAAATAAAATATTTAAGATTAAAAAAGACAATTAAACAATTGCACAGATAAGAACTTGTTCTATGACAATGGGCTGGATAATAGTTAATCATAAAGAGAAACTGATTTTTCGAAAGAATAATATTCAAGCTTTTTTCACTCTCTCACAATGTACATGCGCAGTTTAGTAATAAATAATTAAGTTTCTGACATAGAATTATTGAGTTCTTACTCCTGGCTTGAGTAGAACCAGAACTGAGTGAATTATAATTTTTTCGTTATGTTAACATTTGAAACAATTGTTAGATACTGCGACCTTAACAATATTTATGGGTTATTATTCTAAAGAATAAAATAAATAAAAATAAAGTAGGGAGCTGTTTCGAAATATTTTATTTTAATATTATCTTTCTTTCGCTTGAAAATTTCTCACCAATTTTTTATCTAACGTTTACAATGAAATCAAATTTACCAAACATTAATAAAAAAAATTGGTAAACTTAAGATAAAGTATTCTCAAATTTCAAAAAAATTCTTTTTTTCATGCTATTCTCCCGATTTATTATGTAAATCACCGATAATGATTATTGAAAAAAATTTTTTCAAATAAAACTCAATTAAATTAATTGAATTTAAAAATATTGTGCTAATTTTTACTCCGATTAAATTATTAAATCAACAATTCGATAAAAATTTTGTAAGAAATTTGTACGGAACAATTATATAAATCATCCTTCTATTTTGTTGTTGCCGAATCGTGGGTTATTTTCTAAATCAGGGTCGTTATAATATTCAAGTACAGAACATGTATAATTTTTTTTTTCTTATTTTAACATCATTAATCAACTATTTCAATCAAATCCATATTGTAAACAAAACTAAAAGCTAAAATTTTCTAAAGTGTGACGTTATAAGATATAACATATTGTAGGAAACTACTTACGTAGATTCAACTATATATTTAAGTGTTAACAAAGTTTATCAGCCCAATCATTATAATTATCACGGAATTTCTTTCTCGCGGAAAATTTTTTTTTTGAGAAAAGATTCCCCCAATTATGTATTCCGTGGGAACAAAATAACTAAAAAGTGGCATCATCGTAATTTGAAAAGAGCTATTTTGTTTTACATACATACATAGATATTCAGCCTAATTACAAACAATAATTCCGTGCGAGATATTTTGAATTTTATAAGAAAAACAATTGAAACATAAACAAAACACCTGAAATTATGATGATGCCACTTTTTATTATTTTGTTTGCACGGAATTCATAATTAGAAGAATCTCTTCTCGAGAAAAATGTTTTCCGTGAGAATATTCATGATTGGGCAGATTGTTTTCCGTTAATAAATCATAATGCTTACTTTTTTCCACGAATTGGAAAGCAATTTCCTTAGCCACCACGTCTATCTCTAATTTTACCATATTATTTGGAACAATGAAGTAACTGCAATAAAAAATATTCATGGAGCGATAGAGAATTAAAAAATAAGAAAAAACACCAAGTAAAAAAGTGCGCTTGCCATATTTTCCGAGTTACGGGCCTCTGAATTTTTCACATTTATTAAAAAAATTAATATGGATACCATAAAAAGCTTTTGATGAGATCTTTAAGGAAATACTAAAAAAATTTAAAATGCTTAACCCATTAAGAGCTGATGACGTTTTTATGTAAGATTATATATATATATATATATATATATATATATATATATATGTAGTTCTTAACTTTTTCTTATTTTTAAATTCTCTCTCATCCCAATATTTGCTTTTTTATTGAAGTTACTTCACTGAACTAGATTTATATATATGTATGTATTTGAAGGGTAAATAAGATTCGGTATAGCCGAATATAGCACTCTTACTTGTTTTAACACATTTTGTTAATCTGCTGTTACTTCTTGTAAAAATATGGAATGACAAACTTACATGCATATTTATATGCTGCTGGAAACAGAATATTAACATAAAATTAGGTAAAATTTCATTTAAATGTTGTCTTCTACTCGGTGAAATCGCACTGGCTTTTATTCATATTAAAATGTTAAAAAAGATATGAGATTATGAATTTTATTTCTTTAAATATTTTCGTTTAACAGCCTAAAATATATTTCAATGATAGTTAGTATATAAATAATATTACTCTGGTTATTATTTTCTGCGCGCAAACGATTTGAATTTCTGCCACCGAGTGGATATCAAATTTTTTACTTCACGTTTTTCCTGTAGATTAAAATACAGCTGAACCTGGATTGGATTTAATACGTGCAACAAATTTTATATTAAATACGATTGCTCGATCAGTTTATTTTTTAAAACATCCTTAAAAGCTAAAAATTGAAAACTATTTAAACTAAAATAATGCAATACATTAAAAAAAATATTTAAACTTAGACGGAGGACGGACGGAGGTGTGTATTTGGTCTTTAAGCTTAAAACAACACAAAAAATTCCTTTTTTTGAATCTTAAAATAAAGTGATTAAGAGAGCATTTGTGTTTGCATCTAAGGCTCTGTTGTTCTTGTTGTGCTTGTAAGCGCATAAATTTAATAAGAAAAATGTGTCCTATTGTAAGGCACTTTGAGGTGGTGTCAAAGGAGTCCAATTAGTAGACGCTGATGTTGCAGAAGTTACATTGCCCGTCACTGATGTATTATTGACATCTTCCGATGAAGCTCTATTGATTGATTGTGCGCTGCTGGCTCCTAAAGATTCAATCTTTACGGAGTTTTCAAGCACAAGCGTTGTTGTGTTATCTTTAACATTGTTGCATTCCAAGGTCAGAATATTTGAAGATTCATCTGTATTTCGGTATAAGGAATCTTGAGGTGCAGTGTCCATTGTTTTAGTGATTTCTACCGGTTCTAAAGGAGTTGGTGCATACGTTCTGAATTGTTGTTAATGGAAAGAAAAATCATTGGTAACTAAACTACATATTATTGAAGTAAAGGTTTTAATATTAATTAGAAAAACGGTTTTAAACTCACCCAATTTCTGGGACTAGTGGTATATATTCCGTCTGATATGCATAGGCTGCGGCTGCAGGATTTTGATATATACCATATTCAGCGGCAGAACTATTATGCCAAGAACTGGTGGGATAGCCGAGAGCGTTAGGGGGGTTTAAAACGTTTGTATAGAGCTGATGGGACGATGGAGACGTTGGTGTGGGATGGTACACTTGATGGGCAGATGTTGAATACGATTGAGTAGGTGAGGCCGATGCAACATTATGATACATATCCGGGGTCGCGTGATTGACCGATTGAGACATGTTGTATTGGTGGCCATGACTGTGAGGGGTTAAATGATGGATTGTGTACCCAGGAGAAGGAGAAGTATATGTCGGTGAGCCATTGTTTGTAGGTGAGGGAGAGTTGTGACATGCTATTGAATAAAAATAAATAAATTAAATCATTGAATTATCTCAAATTGTGAAACATCCGTACCCAAAACTCGTGCTGTATTTACGGCCATGGGACCTGACACTGTAGAGGAACCCCAATAGTTTGTATTTGTCTGCCAGGATCCTGGATAGGAAAATACAGTTGCACTGGTTGCAGGTTCAACAGGCATAAATCCTGATTGAGAATAGGAACTTGTAAAACCACTAGGTATGGTGGCTGTTGAGCCAAGTGAAGAGGATTGCATGCCAGTAGGAGTCTGAGGGGCTGAAGGAGTCTGAGGTGGCGAAGAATTTCCAGTACTTCCATTTGAGCCTGGACCAGATATTATGCGAGGCCTGCTGTAAGGAGTGGATCTATTCGAAGCAGTTGTCCGGTTTGACAATGATCTTCCATAACGGTCGCAATTGCCAGACACCAGGGATGAATCAGCCAGTGATAGAGATGAGGGATTTACATTAACTGCGGTTGTTGTTGTGTAGTGCGAAGGAGGGGGTATTAACCAACCATAATGGGCGTCATGGGAATATAAACTATCAGGACGCTCCTTTGTGCAATGTTCATTTTTTTTATTAGTTTTTACATACGTCACTAAAAGGTTTTATGAAAGTAATAAAAATAAAAAAAGAACACGTACCTTGGCATCTAAGAAAGCTTTAGCAAATGGATTGTACTTAATCTTCAAGGAAGTAACTTCTTCATTTTGGTAAGCGGTAACAGCTATGAATTGCGTTTCAGGAAAGGGATAAGTAACAACATGACGCTGCTCAGAGCCAACTCGCACTAAATGTACTCGTGGCTCATATTTGTGTAAGGAATTTAACATAATTTGTCCATTGCCATTAGTTTTGTTTGTTAATTTCACCTTGGCAAACGATATGGGTTCCTTCATCCAATGAGCACCAAAGTTTGGCGACTCTGGATGCACATAAATAGGATTGGATGGAGGAACCTCAGCTTTACCGCCGGGTACCCATTCGCCATTGACATATTTCCATCGATGTGAATCAACTTGAACAAATTCCAATAAAACGGTATACATGGCAGCAGGGTCTAGGCCAGAAGCACTTATCTTGACCACCGGAAACATACGACTGCAATATATAAATTATTGTTTTAATACATAATGTCATATGACATTCTCAAATGTAAATAATACAGGCAGCAAGCTAACGTAAAAGGAACGAATGTTTTTTTTTAATACGAGGGCTGCTATATATGTTTCTGACCTGGCAACACTGAGTGCTGCCAAGTGCAGTCTGACATTTCCATTGGAAAATTTGTCATTTTTAAGCATAATCGTACTCAAAACGTTTTGACGTACGACCATTATTTGTGTTGTTTACAGTGACTTGAAAAATTTAATATAGAAAAAAATGGAATTAACTCGAAAACATTTTCGTGCCATCCTTTTTTACAATTTTCGACGTGGATTATCACGACAAGAGTGCATTGATGAACTTAAATCTTTGTATGGCGATGAAGCACCATCCTATAGCACTGTGAAAAATTGGTATAATGAAGTTAATCGTGGCCGAAGCTCGCTCAAAGACAAATTCCGTGAAGGTCGTCCAAAAACGGCTGTTGTACCAGAGAACATTGATGCCGTGCGTGAACTCATAATGTAAGATCGACGTGCGACATACCGAGAGATAGAAACATCCTTGGACATTTCTTCCACCAGCATACATTCGATACTGCATGAACACCTGGCTGTAAAAAAGGTTTGTTCTCGTTGGATCCCGCACAAATTGAAAGTCGCTCAAAAAAAGGCTCGTGTCGATTGGTGCACAGAAATGTTGCAAAAGTACGATTGCGGTGCTTTAAAAGACGTTTATAAGATCGTCACAGGTGACGAATCATGGATCTATGCGTATGAGCCCGAAACGAAACAACAATCGACCGTGTGGGTATTCAAAGACGAGCAAAATCCAACGAAAGTTGTTCGTGGAGTAAGCACTTCGAAGAAAATGGTCGCCTGTTTCTACGGCAAAACTGGTCATGTGGCGACTGTTCCGCTTAAGCAACGTAGGACGGTCACTTTTGAGTGGTACACTACAATTTGTTTGCCTGAAGTCATCGGAGAAATTCGAAAAACCAACAAGAGAAGACGAATCATAGTTCACCATGACAATGCGAGCTCTCACACATCGGCTCAAACCAAAACGTTTTTGACCGGCAAACACATCGAATTAATGGGTCATCCGCCGTACAGCCTTGAGTTGGCACCTAATAACTTCTTCCTGTTTCCGCACATCAAGAAAAAAATGCGTGGTCAACGGTTTTCGTCGCCAGAAGAAGCTGTTGAAGTGTTCAAAAACCATGTTTTAGAGGTGTTTCAATCGGAGTGGAAAAAGTGCTTCAACAACTGGTTTGAGCGCATGCAAAAGTGTATTAATCATGCTGGAGAATAATTTGAAAAACAATAAAACCATTTTTGATTATAAATATTCGCATTTTCACTATTAGGCCAGAAATATATAGAGCAGCCCTCGCAAGAAAAAAATTCATGACATTTATAACTCTCGTTTGAGCTTCTCTGTGTTGCTTTTAAGTATCGCTTTTGATTAAAATATAAAACATTTTTAGCCTTTCGAAAGAGATCACTTCAACCTTTACTGTTACTTTACTCTCTCTACAATTTGCACGAAAATGAGGTTCTTGGTCTCTTTATGAGAGAAAATTTAGCTTGCTCTCATTTTCACGAACTTTACGCAAAAAGTAAAGAAATAGACATACAGCCATATGCATAACAAAAATTTAGAATGAGGTTGGCATGAGTGAAGAAATTGATAAGGCTGCCAGCGTGCTTTACCATACGGCCTGGCACCTTAAATCATTACGAATTGTTTTCGTGACCCATAATATATTTTGTGACTATTTTCGGTGTCAAATTGTGTGGAGAGACTCTGCTTAATTTCGTTACTAATGCTAACCTCATGTTAAGTTTTTGTTATGCATACGGCCGATAGTGTTTAATGGGGTTTAACTGTACTATCGTATGACATAAAACATACTTTTTAACAGGTATTTTTTGTTCGTATATTTAAATGTATTGCATCATGTGTTTTTGTTCCTTTCTTTTAACTTTTTGAAAATACAAAAAACCCCAATATTTTCTTTCAGTGTTTCATTTACTATAATGACATTGTATTGCAAAAGGATCTTCAGAATTTTTGTTAAAATTTCCATTTTTTTTTAAGTAAATTAGAACCATGACGGTATTAATTATCATCTAAATATTAATATTTAAACCAAAATTATAATAGATTTCTATTTCTAAACCACTGCTTTGTGAATGACAGAAAACGTTAAGATCTTATTATATGAACACCTACTTTTACACAACGTTATTCTAAAAAAAACAAAACCTTCAAAGGTAATTTGCAAAACAAAAAGTTTGTAAACATTTAGCACCTTGCAATGTGAATAAATGAAAAACGAAAAACTCTAACAAAAACAAAAACAAATAAATTATAGAACAAAATTTAATCACTTACCGGCCATTTTTTGTTACAATCATTTCGTTAGTGAGATTTTGAAAACGCAACCACAGTTCGCGATCATCCAAAGAAACGTGAAGATTTCTTTCGAAGGCACTAGGACTTCCGCCTTGTTGTAGGGAGCTGTGATTGTTGGCATTCAAATGTTCCGTATGTAAATGCTGCGGAGAAGGAACACCGTTTGTAGAATGATTTTGATGTGGATCTACAGCAGATAAAATATGCGAAGTCGACATGTCCTCTAAAATAAAAGTTTAGAATTAGTCTTAACATAAAAAAAAAGCATAAAAGTAATAATTAAAATTACCGCCTTCTTAAGTTTTCTAAAAATGTCTACCCTTCAAATTTTTAATTTTATAGAAATACTTCACCGAAAAAAAAGTTTTAGATTCCCTGCCCCAACACATTCAATTCGATGCTTGTAAAAACATTCATAATTTTATTATTTTACAGGGGCAATTCAAAGGTATTATAACATGTTTTTGTTGTTTTTGTTTTTAATTTAAATAGTTTTTTTTAATACATTAGACTCAAATACATTAACAGGAACACAAGTATAAACTAAAAAGACCGCGATATATGACGGTATCCGTACAATAAAATTCTCTATTGTATTAAATCGCTACAATCACAAAAATCTTAAGAATTTCTACTACCAAAACATGTTTAACATGTTGCTTCGTTTGCTATCGTATTGTCTGAATCACTCGTTTGACTGTCGGCATTTTAAAATTATATTGCACATTTTAGCCACGCTCAAATAAATGGTTGAAAATGTGCGTCATAACTGTATGAGAGGAAAAAACAATAACATTAATAAAAAAAAAAAAACAAAAAACTAGTAAAGAATCTTGCAGTGTTTATTACTAAATATTTGTCTGTCTTACTATCGGCTGATTGTAATGTTTTGGGATGTTATAAATATGAGGGATCTGTTCAGTTTTATTATGCTTTAAGTAAAATGTTTGTTATCGAAGCGTTGAAATAAACTGCTGTTGAAATTAGTAAATTGGTTTTGGTAAGAAACTTTTTGTTTCACATCATAAACAAACAAAATGTTTCAATTGACCCCTACAGCTCAAAATATAAGAATAGAACACTTGCAGATTGAGTTGTTTAAGAAAATCGAATCAATAGTTAGAAAAATGTAATTGAATTGTTTAACTTAAAGAGGTTTTGAAAAGTATTTTTGGATATAAAAACTTATTGGACCGTACCGACAATGTTATTGATTATAAAAAAGGAGAAAATTAACTTCAAAATACAATAATACATATACAAATATATTTATGTATGCGTATTATATTTTTAAAGATCATAATGATACATACATCCAATATGTGAACAGATAACAGCAGAAAAAATTAGAAATATCCACTTCTAATGTATTTGCTCGTAGAAGTTTTTATTGTCTAAGAATATTCGTGACTTTAATATTTGTTCAAATTAATATATCGAGCTTTAAAATAAACGAAATTTTGTTCTTGTTTACTTTTTCATACATATACTAGTATATTATTAAAAAAAAATATTTAGTTTTGAATTAAATCACATTCTTTTCTTTGGCTTCTTTTTAATTAAACCTTTTAACACGGACTTTTTCAAGCACTCGCTATCATTGAAATATAAAAAATTTCTTTTATAAATTTTATTGAAAAATCTGTTGCTTATTTAACCCTTTCATGTCATAATAAAATTGCCTTAGACAAAAAAATTTTGGAGGACAAATATGTGTTAATCTCAGTTCAAATATAAACTGAGCAAAAATTCAATGTCCTTGATATCCTAATTTGTTAGTTACATGAGAGGGTTAAAGAAACTAATTCCGATTATGATATAAAGTTATATTCATTATCAGTCTTTAATATAATAGAAACCGAAACTATTAAATGTTTAACCATAAGATAATAATATTATTCGGTAACTGTTGTCTTTAAAAGCTTTATTAGGATTAAAAATACACTTGGTCGAGTTTTAGTCTATTCGGGTAAAAGAATGTCGAATGCATTCGGGTTCAACTTGCGTCATCCAATTTTTTTTTTTGTGTTCAAATCAAAATCATGTCTATAAGGAAATTTGATTTGTTAGGCGACCAACCTGAATTAAGATATCTATTAACAATCGACGGTAAAGCATTCGTAAGTTATTTAGCCGATATCTTTGAAAAACTAATTAAATTAAATAAGCAACCTCAAGGTTTTATTACAACTTTAAAATTATATCAGGACAAAAACTCTAAACAGTTTGATTGGCTCCAAAAATGTAAAGTTTCTAAAGCCGCTGTACTTGTTGTTGTCAATCATTTGAATATTCTATCCGCTGATTCAAAAGAAAGTTTTTCTGATTTATTTAGCTGAATATGGATTCCGTTTTGTAAATAATTAACTTATAATACAAAAAAAGTAAAACGACTTGATATAACACAACGTGGAGACTTGAGATTAGAGCTAAGTAAACTGGATCCTAATATAAAATCTATATGCATAAGCATCAAGCGCAAAGATCGCACTAAATAAATATAAAAAAATCATTATTAAAATTATAAAGAATTTCAAAACTTTGATTATGTGTTTTGAAATTTTACAAATACAATGTTGGAACAATACAAATTTTAAAGATTATAAGTTAGGAATGGGGGGCATAAGAATTTTAGAAATGTTAAGGTGGGGCATGGCCTAAAAAAGATTAGGAAACACTCCTCTAGATCCTTTATGATTCATATTTTAACAATTTGGATTTACATGTGAATAACGCGAAAAGTAGTACTTTTTAAAGTCTTTGCTTACCCTGTGGCTCCTCTTCATGAACAACAGTAATAGTTTTTGAAATCTAAAGAGTAAACACATCTATTAAATATTTAAGGCACACGATCGGCACCACCTGTTGGTTCCAATTTTTCAGTTCTGTGCTCAATTTTTATACGAATTACGCACCTTTGTATTAAATAAGCCTTTACTTAGATTGAAGACTAATGTTTTTTTTAACATGCCCTTATTAATATTTACTTTGTATGGGAGGTACCTTGACCATCAATTCAGTCTCGTTAAATTTTAAATGGACTGAACGCTTTGTTTTAAAAAGCTTTTGGCTAACTTTATTATCATCATTCTTCCACTCCCAACCAAATTTTTATATTTTTTCCACAAGAACCATGCTCGGATCTTGAAAGCATCACTCCGCACATTACGGCGATACCAAAGAACGTCATTTAATTCGTATTTGTATATCAGTTTCCACACAACGGTTTTGTGTTAATATATAAAATAAAATTAAAAAAATATGTTTCAAAAATCATTTTAATTACATAAATCAAACTACTTTTTAATTTGGTTACATTTTTTTTAGAAAACAATGGTTATAAAAATTTTTTTGGTCGAGGCAACACTGATTATCGTCATTATTATGAAGAATTGTTTCGGATTGTCATTGTCTTTTGTCTTTTGTAGTTTTAGATTACTGATATACTAAATAATTTTCATTGTTCCTCTGTTTTGTCATTCGTTTATAAAATCTCAAAAACGTCATTTTTTATGTCCAAACATTTATCACAAAGCGAATATACCACGGCGGTTACAAGGGCGAAAAAAGGAAAATTGGATTTGTTTACAAAAGTTATCAAAAATAAACTGATTGAGGGAAAACTTTAAAAAGTTAATTTTATAATTTTTGACAACTTAATAAATACTACAGAAAATCGTGTAAGCACAACTCAATCGCATACGGGCATTTTCACACAAATGTCATTTGTCATCAGTGTGTCGGAGGTATTTGTATAATAGGCATCAAATATTAAAGTAAAGTAAAGTTTATTTGAGACTTGAAACCATCATACATATATAAAGAAAACAAATGTTAACAATCAATTACATAAAAAAACTTAAAACTATAATGTTTTGTTTTAATAAGGTTATAAGTTTAACAGTAACAAACTTGTTATGTTTTTAACAGAGTATGTGTAAAAAAAAAATTAAAGAATAGTGCTTGCTCCCGACACAACATTTTTGAAAATTTAATTAATGGTGTGCTTAAAAACTAGACTTAAACCTACATAAGAAAAAAAAAATAAATAAATAATTACCCTCTATGGGTACCTTGAATTTTAGAAACATAAAATTTTGGCATTAAACTATTTACGCATGCGATTTCCTGTTCAACATATCCTAATGTTGAATAGTAACTGGTATTTAACCAACTCAGACCGACTTGATCGTTTAAAACATCCCGAATTAAGTTATTGCCTATAAAATCTAGGGAATTAAGAAATTTTTTCATTAAGTCAAAAGCGTAAGAAGCTAAAGGCTTAATTTTTGCAAACTTATAACAAATAGATATTTTTATTGCATACTAAATTTACAAAAAAAAAAAAAAATGGTGGAAAATAATCAGCGCTTTGCTCGTGGTACTTTTATTAAAAGTTTGTCACGTGCAGCATCGTAAGTGTAAAATGTTTAAATTCAAGATAATTTTTTCCTAAAATATCTATATTCTTATGAAATTTTTTAAAAATTATACGCCATATTGGATCTGCTATTATAAATTTTTTAAAACTAACATCAGATTCGCAAGCAGTGACCCCAAAATATCCCGTTAAGCGAATTCGTTCAATTTTTTTTAAATTGTTCACCATATAGATCCGCCGTTTAAAACTTTGAAAAACTAACATCAGATTCGTAATCAGAGACCTTTTGGTACCAAGTTTTATTAAAATTTATTGAATCCATATGAAGTAAATAATTTTGTCGCACTAGAGGTGAAAGGATGATGAAACAAAATTACAAAACTATAAATTAAAAAACCGGGACACATATTGAACATATTAAAAATCATTTATAATCATCTCATGCATGTCTAATTAAATAAGAAGTAAAAAATAACAAGAAAAGGCTTGATGACACAAAATTTCGCAGGCAACATTTAACGTTTGACAGTAATAAAAATTAAATAAAAAATAAACTACTTAATATTTTTGAATCAAATAAAAACTATTATTCAGATTCAATCAATGCATCACATTTTAAAATAGGACGCATTAAAATATTTCATCAAGTTTCGCCTAAATCAGTATTTAAATTGTTCGCCTTTAAAGCGACTTCTGTTTTTGTCGCAAGCGAATGCCTAGGATTCTTATAATTATCTTGAAAAGGAACATTTACCAAAAATTAACCTTAACACCAATTGTAGTGCTAATCAAAAGCTATAACTTTCGCCTTTTCTCAAAATAAAATAATATTTTGACATAATATTTTATGTTAAATAATATTTGTAATGCCATATTGTTAATTAAATATTTTAACTTACGCATTATTTCTCCTTTTAGTATTTAAAATGTTCCACAGAAACTGATGATTTTAAATATATTTTGGCAAAAAACTAAGGGCCACTAATAAATCAGAGTAATTGTTTTAAGTTTTTTTTTTACTTTGTTTATTTAAAAAATTTAACTTTTGAAAACACATTTATTCATTCCTTTGTTTTTCACGCTTGTTTCGACGTCTTGCATATTTTTTAAACTACAAGTTTTTTTTTTTTGTTTACGTTTTTCTTTAAACCAAATTTTTACACTTTATAAATTTATTTATTATTTTCTTATTGTTTTTTTATTTTTGGTAACTTCTTATTGTAATCGTTTAACACTTGCGTGTCAAATGTGTCACGCGCCACTCTTAATTATCAAAACGACAATTGCGGAAACGGAACTTGTTAGTGTCAACTCAGTTAAGATACTGTTTTATTGCTTTCTTAGTTAGCAAAAATGCAGGAGATTATGTTAATTAGATATTTTTCACTTTTTTTTTGCGTAAAATTATGCAATTACTGTCAATTTAAACGTTTTATTGCATATCGCTTTAATTTTGAATTTTATTTTGCGTGCTGACGATATTTCACGGTTTGTTAATGATTGGTAACGCACTTTATGTTGATTTAAAAGTTATTCACTTTAGAAATGGATTCATTGGCGGAGCTGCTGATTTTGCATCGTACTAAAATTTTGTACAAACTGTAATTAATTAGTATCCATTTGTCAAATACTTGAATGTGTGTTAATGGCGTGTGAGCAGTTATTTTGGTTTTTTCTTCGTTATTAATAGAATATATCAACTATTTAAAGAACATCAATCATATCGAATATTTAAGATTTTTTAAATTATCATTATTTGTAGTCATATTACTGAAAATCGAAATGTAAATTTAATTATCATTTTTTGCTCTCGTTTTTTTAATATAATATTTTTTGTGACTTACCGTTTTCAACATTTTTTTTAAATTAAAATTTTTTTCTTTGTGAAATTAGTTTAGAAATAATATTTTAAAATTTTTAAACAGTCTGTTCACACCCGTTTGCATTCTCCCAAGCTAATGATCGGTGCTAATTTGTTCAGCCATCACAAAAGTTGTCGGTTTTGTTTTCATCGCAAACATCATTTACAAGCCCAAATCACTTCATGTCGTCGATGTTATTTATTTTTTTAGTTTAGCATTTCTTTCTAACTCTTTGGCAGTTATAGCGTTATTGTCTCGTTTCTACTTATATAAAGCCCCGCCTTTTATTTCATCTTCTTTTTTCAGGTAAAAAACCACACTGTAAACGTGTTCATAACATTTCAGTTTGAATCCGTCAATATGTGTTCGACCATTTTAACTCCCTTTAATTTTAGTCATTCGGCATTTGTTTGTTGTGCGGTCTTGGCAACAACAGGTAGTAATAGTTGTTTGCATTAAAATATCTTAAATTCATTGAAAAATGCAATGCCTAGTTTTAAGGCGATTGAATTGCTGATATAACGATTTACAATAAATTGGTAAATCAAAATTTAAATAGAATTTTTATGTGAGTTATATTACTGAATTCTGCATATTAATCAAAGAACATTTCATTTATATTAACAAAATATTACAAAGTTAAATTAATATCATAATAAATTAATTGATGACATCTTGCTTGATGCGAATAACTACAAACAAAAATATAAAAAGTTAAGAGAACAATCGAACTTTCAAAGTAACAAACAAAAATATTCTTTTATTGCTTAATATTACGCCACTTCATACCATCGTATATTTTAATTTAAAAAAAGGAGTTTAATATGATTAATTAATTAATAATATGATTTAAAACGTTAATACGTATTTACAACAATGTTGAGGATACGAAGTTTGTTTCTTAAGTCTTTTGTTATTTGTTATCAATATATCTACTGCCGTATTTATAAAAATAAAATAACTTTGAAATGCATATGTATATTCTGATTTCTTATGCATAGTGAAGTCCGTCTGTCCATCCGTGTTAGTGTTGAAACTAAATTTGCCTCGGAAAAAAATAATTATGTCAATTATTTTTTAAAAAATAAGAAAAAATTGGCGCCAGCCCATATTTTCTGAGTTACGAAATTTTCAAATTACTGAAATTTTCAAATTTTTTAAAATATCAATATGGGTAACATTTTAAAGCTTTAAAAGCGATATTTAAGGAAATACTGAAATTTTTAAAAAATGCCTAACCCAATAAGAGCCGATGTTATTTTTATGTAAAATTATATATATGCAGTATAAATTTTTTTTTTAATTCTTTGTCATCCCATTATTTGCTTTTTTGCTTGGACTTACTGAACTAAACTAGATTTATATATGTAGATCGTGATTCAGCATAGCCGAATATAGCACTCTTGCTTATTTTTTTTTTGTTTGTTTGAGTGTCAATCAACTTTAAACGACTGAAAATTTGAAAAACGGATTAATATATGTCCTAATGGTAAAATAAGGCATTACTTTTTTCAAATAGCGGCGCCTCCGAACCGATTCAACTTCCTTAATCGATTTTAATGAATTCCGAAAAATAGATAAGTTCTTAAGTATAAGGTCCAATACATTTTTTTAAACATAAGACACAGAGATTAAAGGAAAAACAGACATGCCATATAATGAATTACTTTTGTGATTACCATATTTTGGTAGGAAGTAGTAATTAAACTAGTTCTTTATGTTAAAAGAGCATACCATAAAATATGTACTTATAATCATCACAATTTCCAGCAATAATCAATGTAATCAATTCTCAGTAATTGATTATAAAAGTCTCATGCCTTGTTTAAAATCATTAGGTTGGTTATATAGCTGGAAAGGCCTTTCGTCAAAAAAGCTTAACTCCACACTCGTTTAACTCTTCTAAAATTTATTACATCGATTTTATTAAAATTTAAAATAGAAATATTTATTTATACTTACTCGTATTAAAAAAAATAAGGATCAAGAGGGGTAAGTGGGGGAGAGAAAAAACGCGCTGAATCAGTTTTAGATATTATCGACGTACATAACATAAGGTAGATAGATGCGAAGAATGCTGATGAAGGATGTGGCGGTCCAGAAAATGCTGCATTTTATTCTGCTAGCGTCTAAGTCAATTTTCATTCGATTTTAAAAATATTTAAAATAATGTCAAATAAGCATAGGAAAATCTCTTACATCTTCCATATTAATGTGCATAATCAAATAAAAACTGGATTGGAAGAGTGGTCGTGGTACGATTATTTTCATTGGGGTAGCGAAGACGACCGGGAATAAACAGGTAGCAGATAATAAGAAATAATATTAAAATAAATGTACTTTAAAATCTATTAGATTGACTTCTTATTAAAAAAAAATGCAACAAAAACAGTATGTGTTAGAATTTAAAATGGTTTTACAGTAAATATTCTTTCAATATAAGACTTCTTTGGAATAAAATTTTAATAATTTATTCGTACTTAAAACCCTTAAAAAATATTTTAAAACATTTTCAAAAAATAACAGTTTATTTGACATGAAACGGTCACTGTGTTTTGGCTTAGGATTTCGGGTTTGAATAAAATTCTCAATTAGTTAATCAACTGATGAGCAAAAATGGCCTGGTGTATGAATGAATATGCTTTTCCTATAGAAGCCATTATTTCTTTTAAGCAAATATTTTACGAGAACATTACAAAATAATATTTGTTTATGTACATTTTCAAAGAATTCAGTTAAAAGAAAACGAAGAAAAAAGGTAAACGAACTAGATTTGAAATAAATGTTTAGTAATATTTTGAACGTTTCGGGCCACTTTTTTATGTTATTCAAAATAAATAATCAATGGAAATGGTTTGTATTCTTATCTCTTTTTCTTTTCTTGTTTTTTTTCGTTCAATACGTCACGAAGAGTTTTTTTTTCCAATAGCTGAGTATCGACAAATCAAATGATGTGCCAATGAGAAAAGTCAACAAAACTTAAAGTTGAAAGTTAGGTTTCTACAAGTTATTAATGCTGCGTTCTCTTGAAAGATCAACAACGAAAATGTATAATTTTTTATAGAAAATCAAATACAATTTATACAAACCAGCAGTTAAATAAAAACAAGAAAAATAAACAACAAGTAAAATCATGAGCGTCTGGATACGCTTGTATTCTCAGCGAAATCAAACAAACTATGAAAAGAAAAATAAGAATTAAAATAAATATGAACAAAATTATTTGATATCTGCCATGTTTTTAAGTGGAATATTTTAACATTAGTTAGCAGGCAGGATAATGAACTCCACGTTTTTAAAACCTTCTTAATTTGTCCTATTTGAAACAAATTTTAAAAATGTTATTTAAAATATTTTCCTTCTTTACTGAGGTGTTCAAGGCCAATTTCATTTTATAATTTCCAAGTAACATCTCATTTTAGCATCTATTATCAATGTTAAACCTTGAGTTTTATTAAACTATAATAAACTTACACTTTTTTTATAATTATTATCTACCTGTTTTAAATGTTATCTTCCTAAAATAATAATAGTTATTTCTGTTTTGTTTTTAAATTTGCCCTAATTTGGGAAAATTTTAGTTTTGTTTACTAACTCTAGTAGCTGTTGCTTAATTCTCAACCCTTTCTTTTACAAAAATTGTGTGCGCGCACAAAATTTCAAAGATTTTAATTGTGTTCATTGTTTTAACTGCCCTAAATATTTACCACACTCAAATTTTCCTCATAATGACCTTTCTTTCAGTCTCTGCTATTAAATGTTCTTTTTAAGCAACAACAGCAACAACTTTACAAGGTGTTCGTCCGATGAAAACACAAACGCAAATCCCCGCGCCCTAATTAGTCTGAGGTTGTAAAATCATAAATGCGGTGCTCTAGTGTGTATTAGTTGTTCTTTCAAATTTCCTATTAAATTTTAAGGAAACAATGTACCACGCACAGAGAGAATAAGTAAACATAATTAAATTACATATGAGTTACGATTTTCAATGAAACAAAAAGCCCGATCGCTTTTCATATAAAAAGAACAAATTTGAATTTTAGTTTGAATATTTTTACATTTAATGTATTAAACGGATTCTATAGTGGATGGACAGAAATTAAAAAAATCTAAAATTAATATTTAAATGGAACTAATCTATAGGCATGAGTTTTCAAAAACCAGTTGTAACCGCCACACTCTGTGTAGCTTTTGAACGGATGCCCCGAACACTCTTTAATTTTAACTTTGATGTTCTACTAGCTATTCCCAGGGCGCTTCGCTATCCCAATGAGAATGTGACCACTCCTCCAAGCAAATTTTTTATTTGATTAATATGGAGATTATAACAGTTTTCCTTATGTCCATTGTACCTTATGAATAAGGACTTATTTACCTTTGAAATATTCTTAAAATTGTTTGTTGTTAAAATCGTGTTCTCCTTCACTAACCCCTGTTCCTTATTTTTTAAAAAAACATATCCTCTTGGAACATATAAATATCTTTCTGCAGCCATAAATGCCCGTTTTAGTCATAACTCACGAACGCGTCGCACGAATTCGTGAATTTTTTACAACCATACGAACAAACTCTTAAAATTTAACCGAATTCGCTTTGACCGTTCGTCAGTTATAAAGTTGCAGCAATTTTATATATAGATACTAGTTGTTTGCTTTGCGCTTCGCTACCCCAATGAGAATAATCGTACCACGACTACTCTTCCAATCAAGTTTTTTATGAACGTCTTCGTTGCGGCATTGTTGAATAATTATTTTACTTTTTTATTTTTTATTTTTTTTAAAGCAAAAGATTTTAATTTTAACAATCAATATTTAATAAATTTCAATACTCGCACTGTAAACTTCAATGACAATTAATAAACACACAGAAATAAAATTAGTCAAATGACACCAGCAAAATTCTCATAAGAAAAAGAATACATTTTATTTTTTTATTCGTAGAAATTTTTCGGTATTCTTTTTTTATAAATCATCAGTGAAAGTAGAGCTTTCTAGCGCATATACTCGTTTGAAAATCGGTTGAGTGGTTCTCGAACATAGGACAACTTATATATAGGTTATGTATCGCTGGTCTCATGTAGAAAGGCCTAACTCGAATATTTAGGAAATTGAGTTTTTTCATGATTCCAATACATTTTATACAGATACCCCTCGTCACAAAATTTGATTGCATTAGCATCAAAAATAACGATTTTAAAAGCATTTACAATTCAAATATTACATTGTGATAAATACTGTTTCTATTATGTTTCTACCTTCTCCTGTAAGATCACAATTATGTGAGTTAAGGCCTTTCTATATAAGACCAGAGATATAAAGGTTATTGTTGTAGATGATACATGTACATATTTTAAATAATTTTAAAGTGTCTGTCCATCACTCTTTAAAAAATAAAACTGCATCCATATTTCAAAATCACGTCTTTGAGCGATGTTTCGTATTTTCGAGAACTCTTTTAGATCAATATTTGCATATATTTTGAATTATTCAACATTTGAATTTTGCAAACTCCCCTAAGTGACGCACAAAGTTATAGACTCGACTACATTCTTAAAGTGTTACGACAATAGTTTACAAATTATGTCTCAGTTAAAATCACAAAATCTTTGAGAATTTTAACAATTTAAAAAAATATTGCTTTTCCTAAAACTTATTAAAGTTTAGAATCATTAAAAAACAAAACAAAGTAAATCTGCGTAGAAAATATTAATAATAGACTTGAAAATAATGACAAGGTAATTTATGTCAGTCAGTATTTTAATTACGAATTTTTTACTCATAAATTTCATTTTATTGGATTTATAGAGTAAAACGGGCTTTAATACGAAAAAAATAATTATTTTTTGTTTATGATTTTCCCTAATACGAGTAACAATACATTTGTATTTTTCAACACATACATACATACTTTTCATCGAGTTACAATGGATCAAAGTTAAACTCTCATTCTATATATTCATTAATACATTTTGATCGAAATAAATAAAGATACATTATTAATGCTTTACGTTTAAGCACATCCCAAGTAAACGTATTAAATGCAATACTTTAAAACTTTAAAAATTTTCGGTCTAATTCATAAAAAGTTTCTATTTTAGGTTTAAAGTTTACAATAGTTATTGAACACTTTTCGTTTAATAAACCATTTATAAAAATTTGTATTAAGAAACACACAATAACAGTTTATTAACAAATCTACACTTTAAGGAATCTAACGTTTTTACCTGGCAATTCCTATTAATATTTTAAACTTAGTGTTTTTAAAAACCAATTCTCAATTAATCCGAAACCCGAATATGGCTTTGTCTTTATATTTTTTTTACACCAAAAAGGAACCTTTTTAATATAAATATATGTTCTGGTTACTGCAAAATACACGAACAAGAAGCGTAATATTTAAATTTATAAATAAAAATGTTTTTGTTTATTTTGGTCTCAGGTAAAATGAAAAGTAATCGAATAACGAGATCTATAACGAACTGTTTACATTTTATATATGTACTTCACTATTCAAATAAATTTGTTTTAATTTATTTTTATATTATGCAACAAATCTATTTTGGCCCAGTAGCTGCAAATAAAATGAAAAGTTGTCCGGGGTTTATAAAAAGTAATTTTGAGAAGAAAAAGTAATGTGGAAACCTCATACTTTTAGAGTTACGTTTTATAAAATTTGCAATATTTCAAATATTCTTATGTATGTAGGTATCATCGGATAGCTTTTTAAATAACGTATCAGGATCCTTACAAAAATATGTTAGCCCATTACAAACCAGTTAAATTTTGTTTAAGTTTTTATTATTAATTTCGCGAATATTTTCACCTTGTTTAACTAAATTTGCGCTTTTTGTAACAGAAATATTTTGCTATATGTACATAACTATATACATATGTACGTACATACATATGTACGTATGTATTTCTTTTGGGCCACTTGCTAAAACTAGTTTTTCATTTGAGATTCTTATTGGGCTAAAAATTTGTTTGCGATATGTATGGCGCCTGAAAGGAATTTTGATAAGATCTTATATGATATCCATAGTGTCCAATGCCACAACAAAGTGTTTAAGATATCACAAAATATTTATATACACGTAAGCGATACATAACTTTAAAAACATGGGTCACCGACGATTTTGTCATTTTACAATTTCTTCTTAAAATTACTTTTTCTACTCCAGGATAAAGTTTTAAACAACATAACTTAACAAAATTCATTTAATTTTTGGTTTAAAGTAGGGTAGAGGCTACAATAAAAAACTGATATTTATTAAAGGTTTATAAAGGGTTTAATAGGCTTTTAAACGTTTATGAATACTCTTTTGTCAACTTTTGCTTATTAAAGGCTTATAAACTCTTAAAGTACATTCATGAATTTGACTGTTTATCTTTAAAGCAGTAGAATCATACAAACGAATTGGTTTTATTGTATCTGCAAAGAATTTAATAATTGTTAAAAAAATCGAAATTAATTAATCTATTTATTTAAGCTTCAGGTTTCTTTTTTATTTATTTAATAATTTTAAAGTACCAATATTTTTTATTATTTATATTTTAATTTTTATGGGTTATTGAAAAACGCGAATAAATAAAACCAAGCAAAAAAGCAAAAATGTGTAAGAAACTTAATTACTCGATAACAACAATTGGCACAATGTTACGGCCAGAACTCAGGAAGTTTGCAAACATAAAATAAACTTCCTCCTGAGAACTCTAACTATTTATAAACATAAATATTGTCATATAATAATAATAATAATAATAATAATAATAATATATTATAACACATGTGTGAGTTTAAGGTACTTACAATAACTTATTATTTAATGTTTAACTCTTTTGCTGGTACAAAAATTAAAATTAAAAAAAAAAAACTCCGCCCTTGTTGCAATTAGTTCGTTATGATAATGGTCAATACTTCAGTATGTCAATACCCTTTTCACGAAATGAGTCTGTGCACGTACCTATTTGGTTTTTGTTTTTGTTTTAAATGGACGTACCATTTAGTTTTACTTCTCTTTTGTTGTTATTTGTTTAAATAATTTGTTTAATATTAAACCAGTTTTTTCTTTTTGCCTAAATACCTCTTCAATTTTATATAAGCCGTCGGGGTATGTCTTTGTGTTGTGCAAAACAAAATGGTCTGGGTAAGACCAAGTAAATAAAGTCTTTACGTTAACAGTAATAAACTAAAGATATGGAAACCATTGAAATTGTTTGTTAAATAAACAAAATATCTTAAAATACTACTTGTATATTATTGTAGTATCGTAGGTATAGTTACATACATACATACATATCTGTTTCTGAGGCACATTTACTGAGGAGCTGTTTGAGCGGGAAATTTGTTGAATATATCAGAAATATATGTTAACGGCCATATTCATAGAAACTTACAAGAGTTTTAAAACCGTTTTAAGAAAATTAGTTAAAAAATGTATTCATAAATGATTTTTAACTTAAAAATAAAATACCAATACGAATATTTTAAAATAATAACGTACATAAATATATAGATACCACACATACCTTGTCTAAATCTATTTTATCCAGCATTTTTCTACAAATGTAAGTGAAACAACTGTTTAAACAATTTTGAGGATATTTGAATCTGCAACTCTGTGTTTTATTTAAAAACTCTTTAGGTTCTTTAAGTGGGCAAATTGTAAATTCACAATAACTCGCATTGGCCAAAAATAGGAAAATGAAAGTTAAAAGTTTGCCACCAAATTTGGCATCACTATTTCTTCACAAAACAATGTTTTCAAATTTTTAATTGTTTTTGTTTTATTTTAACAGTACTCTTTGAAAACAATTTAAAAAAAAGAATGAGTTAAAAGTTTGTTTTTTAATTGTAAAAAGGGAAAAATAAAGAGCAACCTTAAATTAATTTCAAAAAATAAATGGTTTTTCGGAATAAATTAAAATGAATATTGATTTAAAAGGTTCTAAAATAAGTTTTAATCTTATAAAACAGTTATATTAATAAATATTTTACAAGCTGAATTCAATACATACATAAATTAAAAACAAGTTTCGAACATTTTTTCTGATTACGTGGTATGGTGAATGTTGCGGCTGGGGTAAGGTAGGGTTACGAGTCATCAACCACTGCCATTTTATAATTAAATTGTTCCGAAATATTTATAAAGCCGTGATCGAAGTTTACGTTGATATCTATGCTGGAAATAATTTTGGCCGCGGACTCCATACAGCTCTGAACACTTTGCAATGGTTTGTACTTCAGTACATATGGTACGAAAACTCATTTATTATCTCCTTTTGAAAGGAATTTGTAAAACAAAAAAAAATCCTTTTGAAAACTCCACCTGTGCAGAGTACAATATTTTATTGGTTCGATTTTTAACATAATTAATTTTTTTTTTGTGGAAATAATTTCATCATTTGTTTGTTCTTTTTTTTCGTTTTTTTATTAACTTTAATATTCGACTGTAGATACTTGTTAAGATTTAACAAAATAAAATAAATAAAAATACAATTATCTTATATAATTATGATTTATATTGTAATAAATTTAGTTTAAAATTAATAAATTATTTTTTTTTTTTATAGCAAATAAATTTGAAATAAAATTGAATGAATGTACGCATGTGTCTTTGAATATGTGAACAGATTTCTATATCTATAATGTTTGTATATTATGTATTTTTTTTTTCATTTTTTGGCAAAAGAATACTATTTTTAATTGGTTTTTCGCTTCAACGTAACACTGGGTTTCATAAGTTTGTTTTTGTTTTTGTTTTTCTTATACTTTTTGTTTTATCAGCTTTAACACTTTAAGGTTTCATTTTGTTATAATATTTTCAATTTGTTTTTAAATATAATTAGTTTAAAATAGTTTTTTTAAATTCTTAATAACAACATCTAGATTACGGGGAAAATGGCATAGTTGAAATCAGAAAATATGTTTTTGAAAATAAGTGCTTTTTATTTTAAGATAGTTTTATTAGTAGTTTTGAATTATTTGTAAAAATCAATTAAAAATTGCTTTTTTATTTTTTATTATGTTTCATTTAAGTTTTAACAATATGGAAGACATTTGCAATTCATTTTGTTTTTTTTTTTTTTTGTTTGTTTTTTCTAAAATTAGTTTGTTTTATGTGGTTATTTGGTAATAAATTAGATTATTAAAATAATATAAATATAACTAATGTAAATAATCTTTACACACACTCCTTGCATTTATTTCAGGTTGTTGATTATGTAGTTCATTAGAAGTTTCCGATGAATTTGGAATTTATTCCATGGTGCCATATTGAACCTTTTTGATTTTGAAATATCTGTAATCATACAAAGAAGGTATATAACTGAAATTAAATTTTTCAAAACAAAAAAGCAACAAATTCGATTTCCTTTGATAGCCAATGTGTTTAGACAAAAGTTAAGAAGCAAACGTCTGCCTTTAAGGAATCTCTTTAACAAATTTACATTTCTATTTAATGTTAAATTTTATATGAACTATTTTAGCTTTCTTGGAGTTAAGTTTTTGAAGATGTTTTAGGATTAGCAGGCGTCGATAATATATTTTTTATTTTTTTTTTCAATCAATGTAACTTTCCTGTGATGCAGGATCTTCTAAGTTGCAGTATAAGACTTTTGAAAAAAAAAATATGTATTTCTTTATCATAAATGTGACTTTAATTCAGTATAAAAACGAGTTTCTTGATTCACGAATTGTTAACTTATTTAAATTGATTTTGATATTTATTCTTATGTTCACTTTTTTATTGTTACACTTTTAGATAAATTTTATTAAAGACCTACCTCCATCCACCGTAACCAGAAATTGTTAATAAAACTGCTATCGCCAATGCTGTGCCCACGGCCAATGGTGCTGTTTCATCCCTGTATGAGCCAGTAGCACTGCAGTGAAATGATGGTCCCCAGTTGCCGCTTTCTTTGAACATAAAACTTTGCATATGTAAGTCTCTTAAGTAAAGGCGTGCAATATGACCCGACTGGTCTCCTGAATCCAATGGAGCATACATTACAACAGTTTGCTCTTTATCGCATACATACGATTTGCCCACCGGAGTTGGAAAATACATGGGCGTATGGGAAGGTGAAGTTAGCTTAACATCTAATCCAGGACGGTCTGGATGTTCAAATAATGGATTTGAAGAAGAGTAGGAAAGTTCAAATAAATTTATATACCATCCTTCGCCGCCAGAAGACTGCAAATAATGTAAAAATTAGATGTTTTAAACAGTTTAAATAATGATTAAACTACTGCGAAACATAATTTTGAATAAACTTTACTTTGGAAATCCATACACATATTTTTTCTTTCATAATTTAACATCAAAATATATTCTATTCGTATTTGATTTTTTTGATTCAGTTAGAAAAATATCAGATAGAAATCTTTACCACTAAAATAAAATCGCAAAAGACATGTCGGCAAAGTCACATTCGCACTAAAAGAAAGTGCAAAATGATATTTTTAATTTTCATGCTGCTTCCTGTGTTGCGTTAACGAGTTTACAAAAATTAAAAACAAATATATAGACCTGTTAAAGTATGTGCGTGTCACACTCACTAGATTCTACCCAATATTTTATAACAAACACGATTTTTGACAGAGCTGACTACAAATTTAGACGGAAACTCCGACCTGCAGCAATTGTTTCTTTCAACTTTATTGTAGTGGAATTATTTATGTTATCGGCTGATATCGTAAATAAAGAAAATTAATTACCTTCCTAAATGTTAGTTGCAGTTTGAATCCTCTAAATTCTAATGATAAAATTTCCAAATTCGATTCCACACACTCTCCATTTAAGACAGGATTGTCGGGTAAGTATAAATCAGCCTCGACATCTTCATTTAATTTATTGCGATATTTTATACTTATTAATCCGTCGACACTTATTAGTATACAGGTGATGCCATTGGTGGCATTAAAGCGATAAATGGAAGCTGTTGCATCATGATTTATGGCAGACGACTATAAAGGAAAATACATTTCATTTTAATCTTTAATTTCTACAACTCAAACTTACCGCCGGCGATTTAGTTGTGTACTTGGTAACCCTGGGAGTTTTTGTAGTAAATGCGCTCAATTGTAGGCCTTGACAGCACGTTACTAAATGTAAATAATCAATAGCAGACAAAAAGGAAAGAAAAGTAAAATTTTTTATTTATATAATTAAAATAAGAATTTTATTTATTATTATTTCTGCCATGATTAGTAGTCAACATTAGAGTCTGATCCCGAAATAACAGTACTTTTGCATTATAACTCTTGAATAAAAATCGATTTTTCTTTACAATGTATTACCTCCTAATCCACTACACTTTATTTTATATCTTTAGTTTATTGAAGTTTTAAATTTTTTTAAAACAAAACAAAATTTCAATTTTCACTTTAATTAAATAATTTTGATTTTAGTATAAAATTATTATAAAAATGATATTTTTGAATTTAGACTTTTCTAAATGGAAAAATCAATTTTCCATTTATTGTTGACTCTTATTAATTTTTATTTTTGTACACACACTTAAACACGTTTCATTAATATTAATAATAATCAACTCAATGTATCCTTATTGTGGTTATTAATTTAAAATATATTTTTATGTAAATAATTATTTAAGTATGAAAAAGTGATTCTTCTTAAAATGTTTTCTATTTGTAAAACACATACATATATATGTACTTACCCAGTAAAGAGAAAAGTATACTTAAAATTAACAAAACTTTGTATCGTAGTGGCATTAATTCCGTTTTAATCAAACACTTTAATAATTTAGTCATTTTTAGAATCTCCCAAATTTATGTTTTAAAAATAAAAATATTCTTTAGCTTCTCCTTTTATTTTATTTCCTTTTATAAATAATTTTTTAATATTTGGGTTTTTTATAAACTTCCCTCATGCAAGTCCTGCGTACAAATGATGAATGAATTTAATTTTTATCAAAAGTGACATTAGAAGGAATAAAAAAGTCGTGTTGAAATGATAACAATCTGTTTCCTTTTTAATTGAGAGCGCAGGTCCATTAATCCATTTTTTAAACCTAATGCACCAAAAACATATGAATTTATGTTTAGTTTAGTAAAAGGTTTACGTCTGTGATAAACGTTTGGTTCATTTTGTGTAAAATCGACTCACTCAATAGTTTTAAGTCGTTTCTACAGCAAACAAAAAAAAATACAATTTGGGTTTAAAAATTTGTTATGAATTTATTTTCGTATAACATGTAGCGATCTATTTTGAGCAATTGCCGTTTAGTCCCAATTTTCACGAAGCAATTCTTATTAAAAAACTTATCACTCTTTCTTCTTTGAACTTGCCTTGTCGTTTTCACAATTCTTAGCTTATTAGCTTATTGTTTTACCGGCTCAACAACAAACAACAACAACAAATTTCAATTTATGTATAAAAACATAAAGTTAAATCAGCCTAAAATTACGAATAAGAAAGCAAAACGAATTGAACGAGTACATCAGCTTGTGTACTTGTTTCTTTTCCTCTTGTCGCCCTCACCAACAAGCAAAAGGGATAAGCCGATAAGAATTGCCTAGTGAAAATTGGGACTTATAAAGACTTGTCAAGATTGTTTTTGTGCGGATAACAGGACCAAAGCAAAAATCACTTATAATATCTTTACAAGATGTTAGTGTATCATTTAGAAAAACTTGTTAAAAAATGCAATGAGTAAAATGGAAGAAAAAAATGACAACGATGGTAACTCTGGTCCATAAATCAAGAAAGATTGTTGTATAGCGTTCTCTCTTTTGTGTGATGTAGACATAAAATATTTTTTTGTAAACAAATCACATTTTTGTATGGAGAGTGCAACAAATTAAAGTAGAAAACGTGAAAATTTTATTAAAAATAAAAACGAAATGTGCAGTTAATAAATGTACTAATAAAAACTATTTAAAGGGATGTAATATTAGCTTTTTTAAGACGGTTTGCTCATTAAGCAAAATTCTGTAAAAGATTTAATTAAACAGGCTCATCATATTAAATGTGATTAAAATGCAAAAAAACTATTTTTGAGAGCAATAATGTATTTTTTTAATTCGAAACGTTAGTGCAGAGCTTAGAGACAAATAGAGCTTGTCAAAAAAAGAAAGAAAATTTTATAAAATAAAAAATTTAATTCTAAATAAAACATTTTGGTTTTAATTTTATTTTGAAAAGCATATTTGCTCTATGGAAAGGGTTAAAGGGTCAGTAATAATTATTAGATATTTTCTTTATGAATTTACAATAACTAATGAAATAACTTCTGATATAAATAATTTTTTATAAGATTTTTTTATTAATTCAAATTTTCACATTTTAGTAGCTTGACATAGCTCTTCTATTAATAGTTTTAAGCCCAAACTCCAAAGTTTTACTCGACTTTATCTCTTTTCTTTCCATTTAGAATCTTGTTCAAATCGATGCACCCGTTGAGAAAATATGTGTTTTTTCCAGTTTTTGCTAAAAATCTCTCATATTTTTACAACAATCACTAATTTTCATCCTATGATGATGTAGATGCGCAGTAGAAAATTTTTTTATACGGCTGAATGCGCAATCTTGTTTTCTTGATTTATGACTCCGGTCAGTCCATTAAATATACTAGGAGAAAAAGTTGAAAAGCAGTGAATTCCTGTATGAATGAATACTCATTGTTTCTTTTCTATTGATTGCAGCTCCGAAATCAATTCTAATAGTAAAAATTATAACAACTATAAAGTTAGTTTTACTTTTGCTAAAAAAATATATATATATAAATAATATTCTTCCATTGCATTAGTAGTAGTATTGAAAAAAAAATTTGTGGTGTATGTAATGTTTCATAATATCTAATAAAAACACTTGTAATTTAATGTTTTATTAATTGGTATAAAGTTTTATTTGAATTCACAAAAGAAAAAATATGTTTATATAAAAATAAAAAAAAACACAAAAAAATATTCAAAAACAAGATACATGTATGTACATACATATTTATATGCATATATGTATGTATATACTTTATACATATTTTTTGTAAGCCCTTCCATCAAAACAATAACAAAAAAATAAGAAAACTTAAAAAAGAAATTTTCATAAATAAAAAAAGGGAATAATTTCGATTGGAGTTTATGTCTTGCTTTGTTTAATTAAAAGAATTAATACATACATAAATAAATAAATGTTATGTATATTAAACTTTATGATAAAATGCTTGAATTGTTGACAAACGATTTTATTTTATTTTTATATAAAAATAACAAAAACTTTTACTAATTACTGACTTATGTAAATTATTTGGATTGGTTTTTATTGCTTTTTCTCTTTTCTTCAACAAAATACATATTTTAAATTGTTTTTGTTTTACATTATTATTATTGCTTTCGTTATACATATTCAAAGTCCAAAGAAGTCTATATTGTAATCTACTAACATTTAGTCAAATCTCTTGGCAAAATTTAGTCTTATGATTGAAAAAAAAAATAAAGGAAATAGATAAAAGCTCAAAACTTGCATCAATATTATTTGTTGTTAATAATCAAGAGTTGAGTTTATAAGAACTTTATGAATTAATGAGACTTAATAAATTTAATCTAGATGTTTATACATATCTTCCAGTTGAGGTTTGAAGTAACTTTTCAATTGTGGCCTTTTTGATTTAAAAGTCGGAGTCAGTAAGCCATTTTGAACTGAAAATGGGTCAGGATGCAAATATATGTCCTTTACCTAAAAAATATTTATAAATAAATTTTATGAACATAAAAATCAAAAACCAAATTAAAATATTTGTATTTTAGTTTATCGAATAATAAAAAGTATTTTTTGTAGAAACATTAGTTATTATTTGTATTTATATAAAAGTACTTGAGACCTTTTTCTGATACGTTTCAACAGGCTGTTTGTTTAACTAATTAAACTTAAATATATGTACATACATACGTACCTGCTCAAAAGATTTTAATCCGCTTTGTTTGCCATATTTTAATAAGTCTGACATAATTAAATTTTTTACTTCTGGGTTATTGCACAACACCGATAAGGTACCACGGACATTATTTTCCACTGCCCATTGTTTTAAAACTTCAACGTCTGGTACGACAACAGCCACTATACAACTCTGCAACGAAAAGAAGAAAAAAACATTAATCGAAGAATACAATGAATTGTAGCACTTGTAAATATTACCTTTAAGCTTTCTCCATAAACAAACACTTGATTGACGTATTGACTTAAAGTGTAAATATTTTCAATCTTCTCTGGAACAATATATTCGCCTTGGGATAATTTAAAGATATGCTTGCGACGATCAATAATCCGAAGAGTACCATTCGGTAGCCACATGCCTACATCCCCTGTATGATGCCAACCCTCAGAATCAATAGCTTCAGCAGTTTTTTCAGGATCTTTATAATACCTAAACGGGTTTCAACATTATTTATTTAAAAAAGTCCTTCATATCTTCAAATTTTAAAAATCTTTATATTAAAAGAGGTTTAAAATAAACGGAGGTAATATACTAGTCAAGGGTAATCAATTACCAGGTGGCAGCGTGGGCGAATGCATTGATTTTCGCCGGTAAAATTACTGTCAAACTCCACTTATGAAAACTATTATACAGATTTTTTATATATGGAGTTGAAAGCTATATCACCAACAAAAAATAGTGAATCCAAGTTCGCTACCATCTGGTAATTGATTGGCCTAGAGTCTCGTAAAGGTGAATCTTAGATTTAAGCAGGTTTTTAAGGGATGGAGCTAAACTTTCAATGCTAAGCCTGTTAAAATATGCATTATTTGCATTTTTACTGATTTTAAAGTTTTCAAAATACAATCTGCACCTTAAAATATGATTTTCATTATGCAAACATGAGAATTTAAACGAAGAATTTGAAAACGGCTTGAAATAAATTGACTCACCCATGAAACACATTAGAACCTCGAACGCATACTTCTCCTGTATTTTGATTGGCATAGTATTCCATTTCAGGCACATCAACCAACTGAAAACAATTTATTATCATTAAAGCTATTTGAAAAAAAATAGAATTTACATACTTTGACTGCATTACAGGACACTGGTGGACCGACATGATTGGGAATATAATCTCCCTGTACTGTTAAAGTAATTGCTCCCGTGCATTCAGTTTGTCCGTAGCCTTCTACTATTAAACAACCCAAAGCGCAACGCATAAATGTCAAAACGTTACCGGCCAACGGAGCTGAACCCACAACCATAAGTCTTAAATTACCGCCAAAAGCTGCAAAACGGAATTCCATTTTTTTATATTTAAACTACAGTTAAATTATTAATATTATTTGATGAATGAACAAACCTTGATGAACTTTTTTAAAGACCATCTTATCCCAACAACCATTTCTCCTCAAAATTCCTTTTGATAGTTCCTTCTCTTTGGCCTTCAAGGCCATGTTGAATAAAGCTCTTTTAATAGACGAGTTCGCTATATCATTTTGTATTTTGTCGTAGACACGATTTAACAGGCGAGGAACTGCTGGCATGATGGTTGGTTTAAGCATTTTTAAATCGTTTGTTAGTTCTTTTATATCGCCGGAATAGAAACCTACACAACCACCAACGTAGTAGATGCCATTTTCACAACAACGTTCGAACATATGTGCCAAGGGCAGGAAAGAAATCATTACATCGCCGGCACGAATGCGATGATCTCCTTAATTTTCAATTAAAACAAAACAAAAAAACGTTAATTACAAATACGATAAGTTTAGAAGTTTAGTACTTACCCAATTGCAATATCACTGAGCAAACGCCAGCCACCACATTGGCATGGGTTAACATGACACCTTTGGGATTTCCCGTTGTACCCGAGGTGTAACAAACAGTACACAAATCTTCTGGAGTGGGCGGTACTTCAACATGATTACTTTTAGCACCTAATTTTTCCACGTCTATAAATGAAAATATTTGGATGCCGTGGCTGCGTGCCTTCTCTAATGTTGATTGCCTAATGGGTTTAATAGCAACTAAAATTTTCAATGAGCGAGGGGCTTTATCTAACAACATAATTGCTTTGGCATCATCTTCCACAACGACAATCGACATTTCAGTCTGTCGTATAATAAACGCACATGCATCTGGTCCCAGTGTGTCGTAGAGCGGCACTACAACTAACGAAAAACAGTAACAGGCCTGTTCGTACAAAATCCATTCCGGACGATTTTGTGAATAGATACCAACAAGTTGTTTGGGTCGGGAACCCAAGGCGAAAAGACCCGAGCCAAAATTTTTCGCTCGTAATAAGGCTTCGTCATAATTAATCCACTAAAGAATACAAAAAATAAAGTTAATTAAAAAAAAAAACACAACACATGTAAAATTAAATATAACGAACCTGATATGGTGATGACAATGTTTCCCGCCATCCTAGACATGGTCCATTATTGGAGACATAAGCACCTTCACGAAATGTGTGATATAATGTTCGTACGTTCTCTGTTATATATGACAAAAACTTTCCGTTTTTGGATTCTTTATAAAATTTTGAAACATGAATTTGCTCCGGACCCTGCAAATGAAAATTTCGGGAAAAGAAGACGAGAGAACGGAGGAATATAATGAGTGCAAATTTAAACATGACATGTGTGAAGGAAAGGGATAACAATCAAAATTCTCAAGTAGTGGGAATTCTAATTTTCTTGATCTTCAGTGATAAATAATTCCTATTTAGTTATTACAATAGATGAGAAGCAACACATGAGCAGAATTTTTTTCTTGTAAAAACAATCGACAAATGATTGTTGTGTTTTTCAAAATATACAATTTCAAAATATGTCAGTTCATTTTGTATCGTGCTGGTAACCCAAATTATATTCTAAAATAAATTCACTTCAATAAGTTATTGAGCTACATTATATTTAGCTGGTTCTTATTGCAATCAACATTGCTCCACTCCACACAGTAGTTAACCATTACTTAAATTTTAGGTAAACTATAGACTGTCTTTATGTTTATGTGATTTTATTTCAACTTCTTACTAAGTTAACAATCTGCCTGCAATATAAACTCTTAAAGCGCTTTGCGAAACCTGTAGCTTTTTAGTGAAAAGGAACGGCGTGTTTATCACTGACTAAGCAGGTAAAAACTCTATTATCGAAATGTAAAGTCATATTACACTCCTATAGAAATTTCTTACAAATTTCTTTCGCCAAACAAATTTCATATGCAATGGCAATAAAACTAAACTTGCCTCTTTACTCTTATCACAACCGCGGAGCCACAGAATTTGCTTTCATACTCAGTTCGTATTTTTAAAACCGAAGCAAAGATTCCATTGTTTTTAATCTCGAGAACAGTATTTTGTTCTGTCATAAAACCATGCTCACTGGAAAGTCTGTAATGTCTGGAGAAAATTCATCAGCATTATTAATGCAGATGACACATTACCATGTGGGCGAGACTTTTCATAGTACTTTTGTGTCAATTGTTAATACTTTTACTTTCTTTTTTATTTAAACAAAACAAAATAAGACAGAGTTAATGCTTCGTTTTGGCTTCTGCATAAAAGCTTAAAATTTTTTTCTTACATTTAATAATTTCTAAACCAATTATCATACACCGTTTTTGACATTGTTTTGCTTTTTTGTTTACATCTACAGTGGGTCAATTTAAAAACTGGAAAAATATGTGTTCTACAAAGTCTGAGTGCCTGAGTGAATTCGCAAGATTTTTTTTATCAAATTGAATAACTTTATTCAAGCAATTAATTATTTAATTTATTTACTTTTAGTTCATAAAAAGCGTGAAAAATACTTGCAAAAAATCCCTACAATAATTAAAAATATGAGATCAAATTACAATAATAAACGGGCAATTCATAAGGTGTTTTGATACGAATTTGTAATTTTTAGGTAAATAATACTATGTAGGTAATTCCTTTTCCTGACAAACAGCTTTTAATCGTTTTAGAATTGTTTCCACTAGTATTTTGCATCAAGCTGGATCCTATTCTTTCTTAGGATCAATTTTTAGGTCTGCTCAATTCGATTAAACTTGGGGCCAAATTTGCCCTTGAAATGGAATATACTATTAATAAAAAACAGCTGTTTAGTTCTGTGGCAAACATATAGCACCAAGGCAAGGATTACATGACTTAAGATCTTCGTTTAGCTTTCTCTTCATCTAGGCCTGTCTAACTGATCGGAAAAAGTTAAATTTACTGTCGTCTGGAAAAAGCACATGGTTCCAGTACGAAAAGTAATGGTTTCTATAGAAACTAATTTCAACCTCTTCATACGATTTATATTATTCACAAATTGTTTTTTACGTACAACTCTAACAGGCAAATTGTTTCTGCTTATACGCAGACCATTTCTTACGGCAAATCTTTACTTCTATCGTTGTTTAAACACTTTTGCCGGTGTTTTTTTCGAAAAACTTCAGCCTAAGAATTATTGTTTTTTTTTAAATATCTCCCTGCAACGGTTTTTAAACTATCAGGTAATTGATAAGGAATTTTTATATGGATCACCTGCATAAATTGGGGTTTAAGTATGGTAGTTGTAACATGTCCTATTACTAATTAAAGGTTTTATTATATTGTGGGTAGTATTGTAGCGCCCTTTGAATTGAAATATATTAAATATAGATCTATAGAAAATATTAATCAGTTAATTTCTTTAACAAATTTTTTTCGATATTTACGAAAGAATTCAAGTAAGAATAGATAACTGAGAAACTATATATAGAGATAGGTTCAGATAATATTGTTCATGCTTCGCACAAGTAAATTTAAGCTGAATCGTTTCAAAACTTTGAAGTGGACTCTGTGTAAACATAGCATAAGACTAAAACGTGCCATTTTAAAGACTGCTCAATTTTCAGGGGATGACATTGCTGGATTGGGACATAAAAGTAACTAAAAATTATTAAATCTTAAGACCAAAAACTTTGAGTATTTAACAAATTTAAATAAATCTTGTCAAGATCATTTTCAAATAAAAATGGAAATTATAAACTTAAAATTAAAGATTAGAGTTTCATTGGGAAATTCTATATTTCAATAAACGGGTTATTGCTTCTTACTTCACGTCAAATTATTTTTTTTGTTTTTTAATAAAAGAAATTGCTATATCTAGCCAAAAATGGCCGTTTTATTGCTTTTATTCAATAGCATCGGAATATAGAAATATTTTGAGATGTCCTTTAATTAGTTCCATTAGATGTACACAAAGTAAGATTTGCGCTGCATATCTCCTTGAATTATATTTAGAACACAATAAGTGATCCTAGATGATATTGAATTATCAACAATAACAATTTTCCAATTTTTTCAAAACCAAAAGACACTAAAAGAACTAAAAAATTTTTATTTATATTTTTATATTTCGCTTTTTTTAACTATTATCGAGGACTTACATACAATTTTTTTTCGCAAATTGATTTAATTCAAAAAGTTCTGTAATAAAGAACGTGAAGGATACATGTTTTTGGGAAGCGAATCATTGCATAATAAAACAAGAGTTTTAATCTTATAAAACTCCTGTTTTCAATACTCTTATGATTTCGGAATTTGTTCATTATTGGTGGAAATAGTTTCAGGCGACTTTTTTTTAATATTTTCTAATAAGCAATGAGGCGAATAAGAGTTTATTCGAAATTTGACTTTTGACATTCAAAATGGAAAGGAAATGAATCTTATAAAAAATATTTACATTTGGATTTTTGAATTCAATTGAAATGATATTTCAACACTTAACAACAAGTTCACAATTTACACATAACTATGAGGATGTCAATAGGAACGATTATGTACTATGTGTGTAAGTATATATAAATACATAACTACAAATAAGTTATGTAAAATTGGATATGCTTAAAAAAGTTATATAGATGTAATCCTACCCGCCGATTAATATCTAGACGAGGATCATACTTTATCTAAAATAGAAGAATAAAAACAAAATGTTGCAAACAAATCTTGTTTATTTATCTTGCAAAACATTTTGATACATTTAATTAAGAAAAACAAATTAACAAAGTCAATGAGAATTTTTCACATAACATATTTACCTTTAAAACATCGCTTTGGGCACCCATCTCTATGGGTACACGTATTGTTGTTACTTGTCCGCAGCAAGACATGTCTTATTTAATTATGTTTTTATTTCGTAATAAATAACAGTTTTAATGGAAAAATCTCTTTAATTGTAGAATTTTTTGTTCTATTTTTTGTAAAGTAAATTAAATTTTCTTGCCGTAAAAATCGTTATTATATCGTAATTATTGACAAAACTTCATAATGATCACACAATAATTAGACCCCAAAAAAAATTGTTCTGCAGAAACTACTTAGAATTTCATGGCAAAGGTTGTAAGCAACATAAGTTTTTAATTCAATCACAAATATCGTATTATTTAAGATTTCTTTGCGCAAGTTAGTTTAATGAACTTAAAATAATCTAAATTTTAAAAAATGTAAAAGTATATAAAATTATTCTCACCTCTTTATTCTGTTGACGTTAGATTTTCTTTTTAATTTTTAATTTTTTATGAGTAAACATTTTTATTTTATTTTTATTTTCATCTTACCGCATTCGGGGGCTAAACAAATTTAAATTTATTTAAAAATATACAAACAAAACTAACAGTCTGTGTGTGCCCCTTCATTCTTAATTGTAAATCATTAATAAAAAACATATTGTTTTTTCTAAAGCACAAGTCAGTGTTGCCAAATAAACATAACAAATGCTTTATGTAGCATTTTCAAAACTCCTTTTTTATTAAAAAGTTCATTTATAGTTCATTCAATAAAGTTTTTAAGAAATAAAATGCAATTAATAAGTTTGATATTTTTAGATTTTTTTTTTTTATTAATTTATTTATTGACGACAATAATTCGTTTTAGTGCGTTACGTCTAATTAACAATTTAAAATACCCAATATCTATCAAGAGTTAAAACAAAAAGTTATTCGAAATGAACAAGGATAAAAGCGACTCACCCATACATTTTATTTTATTATGCAGAATTGCACGAAATAATTAAAAAAATCAAACAAATAAAGCAATAAAAATGTCCAAATTGATCTTTTAATAGAAATAAATTTACTTATAATTTATCGTTAAAAATATTTGTATACGTATTGTTCAATGTCTTCAAAAACTTAATTCTCTACGCCTGCTGCCTTGAACTTAAATTCTAATGTTGAAAACTTAGTGAAATGAAAAAAATAACAACGAACTAAAATACGATGAAAAACAAAATGGTAATGAATTTTGTTTTAATTTATTTATATTTGGTATAAAAATTATATTTTTTGAATATTGTATTAGGCTCAAAAAATTCTCATTCTGTCCTTGAAAATTTTTAAAAAAGTTTACACTATGAATAAATTAAACTATTCAAAACGTTGCTTCTGTAAGCTGAATTTTCCGAATTATTCTGTGTGTTTATAAAATCAGAAACTAATTTTGTGCCTTAAAAAGTTTACAAAAACGAGAAGAGTAATCATAAAAACGCAAACTGATGCTCCCTTCTGCGTTCGCCTACAATATAAAAAGACATGCCTACAAATCATGAACCAAATGAAAGTGTAAATATTTTCCTAAAGTAGCATTATATAAAGTTATGTAATTCTTTGAACAAAAATAAATAAATTAATTAAAAAATACAATAAATAGATAATAAAAAAAAAAAATAAATGAAAGAAATGCAAGAATTAATAGAAAGACAACCAAATTCTTCTTCAATATTTTTGTTGATACTGCACACATATACACAAATGTAAAAATAATTTACATGTGTGAATAAAGGGCTGATCCCTTAAAAACAACTTTGTAAATAAAAAAACTTAACTAAAATAAATGCTTTAAAACATTTTAGATCTTGAAAGGAATATTAATTTCAATGGTATTTAAAACAATTAAAGAATATTCAAATACCCAATATGCAAAATTAAAAAATAAAGTCTCTTTCTGAGGAAATAATCGATATAAAACTATTGCCATTTCCATTCAAACTTCAAATCCAACTATATTTTAGAGAAGTCAGTACTGTTTTTCAAATGTGTTTAGCACATTTGATATTTTTTTTAATAATATGCTTAAATTTCCCTGTTCAGTTTTTGCCACAATGGCAACAGTATCTCGAAGAGGCCTTGTTAAAGTTTAAGCTTCTTGTTAAAACAAAAATGAATAAAATACGTCATTATACACTTTATATTTTTATAAACTAATAAGAATAAAAATAAATGGAAGATTTAAATAAATAATAAAAAGATTCCAGCTATTTTTTCGTTCATTCAAGAAATCGCCCAAAAATTATCAAAAAAAAAAAAAATAATAATAATAATAAGAATAAGAATACAAGGCAACATCGCACATTGGGGTATTTTGCCAATCTAACCGGACATTAGGCCAAGAATAAATTTTGAGAAATGTAAAAACTTAAGTACGCAGCTGGATAGAAAGCAAAATTCTGCATCGTATAGTGAATTTTTGCCTTGAAAATTTGCTTGCGATTTGTCGTTTTGGGACACTGTTAAAGTCAGGAAAGCTGAATAAATCGCATTCGTTTTTATTGACTTTATACGATTTTGAGAGGTTTGCAATATATTTTCTTGTGACTAAAAGAATAAAGATTTTGTATTGATGTTTGTTCCTATTTTTTTACATTTTTATGATAAAAAATTTCGTTCGCAGTTAAAAAAAAATTTTTTTGTTGTTTAATTTTTTGTCAAAAAAAGTGAATAGGTTCTTTCTTCATCGCGGTATTAAAAATGTTATATATAACTATAAAATTTGCGATCTTACTTACTTTTATACTGTAGAAAAAAATGTTGCACGTTTTTGCGCCATTTTTTTTTTGGCGATTTTTTAAGAATTGTACCTTTTTCTGTTTTTATTGACTTTATTCGATTTTGAGAGGTTTGCAATATATTTTTTTGTGGCTAAAAGAATAAAGATTTTGTGTGGATTTTTTTTCCTGTGAAAGCCTATATTTGCAGCTACTTGTATTAATTTTTAGAAAAATATTGTTTTACATTTTAATGACAAAAAATTTCGTTCAAATTAATAAAGGGAATATTTTTTTTTTTTAATTTTTTGTCTTGGGAGTGATCTCCATCGCAGTTCTAAAAATGTTACATCTAACTATAAAATTTACAATCTTTACTTTTATACTTCTGAAAGAAAGTTGCGCATTTTTGCGTCTAACCCACTATTTACTAGTATAAGACCCACTCAAAAAAAAAGGTTGTTACCTTTCTTTAATGCTTCCACCTGTACTTAACGCTAAAGAGGATTCAGATTGCAATAAATAAATTATTTATTAACAATTTAATTATTTTCATATAAATAAAGTAACAAATTACAAAAATATTGTTTAAATAATATCCTTGAGAGGCGGAGTTTGTAAGGCATTGGAAAAGAAATTGGCAAAAAAACATTTTCACAGGGACATTTTTGGGTCTGGGATTAGAGGGATGCCCCTATGATTTCAAGGCGTATGTTATCCATTTCATTTATTAATTACATTCTTTTTTTCAAATAATATTTTATTTCACCACCCACAAAAAGGGGCGTGGCAAAAATGGCAATTAGAATCTCTTGAAATAAATGAAAATTAATTTTAAAAACTTGAATTTTTCAGAGGTAGGATTAGTTCTTCTCCTTGGCCCGATTTTTCTTTCTTTTTGTTTTCTAGCTTTAATAGCTTATGACCATAGCAGATTTTCCTGCCAAGTTTCATTAATCTAGGTGCACTTTTTAAATTTTTAGAGCCAATATAAGCTAAAAAAGCAATGTCCGGCTAGATTGGCAAAAAAAAACTTATCAATGAAATAAGAGTTATCGATCAATTTTAAAAATCGTATAGAGAAGTAAGAGCACTCATTGCCGAAGAGCACTTTACCTTCTTTTAAACCAACGTGGACTTTTGAGACTAACGGGGGTGCTAGAAAACCCAAAATTTCTGGGCATTAAGATAGCATGGAAGAGCGGGGGCAGATTAAAAATATATGATTAAAAAAAGAAAAAAAACATATTCGCCACGTAAAAATTAAACTAAACTTTAACGCTGATAAAGATATTGTTGTATGTAAGGTAGGATCTCTTCGAACCACTTTCAAAATAATTTAAATAAAATAGAAAGATAATTTGTTACCTCTATTCAAGACAAGTGACGGATTTCTAGCTTTATACAACATCTCAACATATGCATACCTACCATTTAAATGGATTGATTTTCTTTTAATAAAGGATTTCTTAACTCAGAAGTCCATTAAAAAGAGTTTCATTTCTTGTAATACTTAAGTATAAAATTCGACAAAATCTAAACAATTATTCAAATGTAAGTAATGAGATGAAATTAATAAATGAAAAATAAGTTCTTAAAAAAACTAGTTTTCTTCTACCATTTAATTATATAACTTGAACATAATCACCTGGAAATTATGGAGTTCGATATTTATCGAAATTAAAATAGAATTAATATTGAATTGAAATGCGTGATGAATTTTCAGACATTGATTAAGAAAGAATAATTAAAATCAATTGTGGCTCAATCTTATTGCTCTATTTCAGGACAATCTGTTGGAAATATTTTAAATCAGGTTTAAACTATTTTTTAGTTAACGATAACAAATTTAAAAATTGAAACTTGGAAAGTCCCATGACGTTCTTTAGTATGATGTTCATATGATTTTTTTATTTGCTTGTTTATAAATTTTGTTTTAGTTTTAATTGTTCAATTTGTTTGAAATAAATAAATATATTTTATTCTTAAGCATATAAATGCTTTTTTAAACAAGTGGTGGTACCAAGAAAACAATTTTAAAATCCATTAAAAGAACCAGTGATAGCATAATATAATAATAAAAATAATATTTTGGGCATCTTATCTACCTAAAACAATAAAAATGTTCTATCCATTCATGTTCTATTCATTTCATTTAAAAAATGTTGCTTTAAGATTGAATTATTAAACGACACACACCTCACTTAATAAGTATTAACGGAAGTTGGAGTAATATCTTTTATTTAAGCTTTACTTAGATGAATAATATCCAGCGCATAATTATCTCAGCCTAGAATATTATTTTGATTTATCACAAAATTGAATTCAATATTTGAATATTTGTTTTATGTTTAAAATTATAAATTCAACATTTTTTATATTGTATTTTTCAAAACAAAACGAAATTTGTTAAATTATTTTAAAAGAGGTAGACGCAAAAAAATATAACGACAGAATAAAGAAGAAGAGTATTTTAAATATTAAAATTTTTATCAAGACTTGCGTTTTTGTGTTGGTTTTCATTTTACTTTTTTAAATCTAATGGCAAACAATTTAAATTTATTCATTCATATATCAAGTAGAATTTTTTTTCTTTCTTTTTTTTTTTTTTTTTTTTTGTTAAAAATTTATTTTTGGCATAAAAATTATTTTCGTAAAAAATAACTCACTGCTTTAGACTAGCATTGTTAATAATTTGTAAAAAAATATATATATCTAAAGATCTTTTTTCTTGTCTCTCTTTAAATTTAAATTATTATTATTTTCTTTCTATAATTTTAAAGAAAGTTGTACAATTAATTACGTATTTAATACAAATGCAATTTTTAAGTAACGATCCGATTTACGTAATAAAAAACTGTCACAATCATTTGATGCAGAAATTATTCATTTGAATATTTCACTTTTTCGCACATATAAAGAAATTTTTCTGAGTTTTTATTAATTTCTTAAAAAAAAAATTACACTGTTGGAACCGTTAGAATTTCTTAATTAACATTTTACTTTCTTTGTATTTTAAAAAAGCTTGTTTCTCTTTTTATTGTTTCAAATATATCACTTTGTTTGAAAATAAGCAACACGCCAGACGTTCAGAATCGTACTGAGATAAGAAATTATTTTAAAAAATCAGACAATTACTGAATCGAACGCAATGCTCTCAGTGGCGAAAGAAAATTTGTTTCACTTTTGATAGAGCACAATCTGCCTATAAGATCATAAGAATGCTTTTCTAACATAAATATTAAAGGGTGATCCGAAAATAATTGATTATGAGTTACAAATTACTGGGACCAACAAATCTTATTCGAGGAGAATTAAGTTTGGAGACAAACTTAATTTAAAATTTCAAATATTGTCATCATATCACAGCTCACTTAAATTTTTTGGACATTAATTTTAATTGCTTTACCCTTTAAATTATGACGTATGTACATGTACATGTGTATATATTGACATCCAATAAAATTTTATGGGAAAAAATCCTTAAATACAAGAAAAGTAAAGAGATGTTCTGTTTAGATTTTGTTTAGTAATTTTTGCATTAATTCACGAGACGGTTGACAGTTTGGCATATGATTTTTTATTTATCTGTTGTGTGTTACATTTAACTAATCATGGGAGATGTTCTCATTATAAGAAGAGCGAGGAGCTGATCATCTGCTTTTAATGTTGGCATATGTTACGAATAATGAAGACTATAGATAAATAAGATGATTAAAATGTCCAAATTCTCAAGATCGAAAACCAAAATATTGAGTACAATAAAGATACAAAAATAAACCTCCCAAATAGTTGAGTGACTGGGAAATCCACTGGCAGTGTGTGCTCCTCAACCATGTGCCTGCAATTTTCATTACAAAAAGATTTCAATTATAAATTTTTAGCACAAGAAGTCATCATTGTCGAACATTTTTGTATCCAACTAAGCACTGGTTTACATTCATAAATTAAAAAAAAAAATAGATAAATAAATAATAAATAAAACTATTTTGTTTTTCAAAATTAAAACCCTATTGTATGCATAGATACGTATGGATGTATACTCGTACATGTACTTGTATTGTAAACAATTTTAATAGTTGTTTAAACAAACATATTTGAAAGTATTTATTGTAAAAGAAAATAAGTACACGGTTTGTATAGATGTGTTTAGGTTTCACATATTTGCGTAATTAATTTGCAATTTGCTTGTCAATTAAATATAATAGAATATTGGATTGGATTAATATATTGTAAAATTGCAATAACCTTGAATAAATTTTAAGAAAAGATTTTTGCCATTATTATTTCAAAGATGCATACAAATATTAAATTTATCGCCTACGGAAACTCAATTAAATTTAAATAATAAATAAGTCTGATTAATAATTTACTAGTTTGCATGAATTGAAGCAAAATAAAGTTCATGCATTAAACTTTATCCTTTTGCAACAAGATCATAAAATAGTTTATATTAATTTATATATGCAAAGTAAGTATATGCAAAAGATGTTTTTGTGTTTCAATTGAATTCCTTTTGTTCACAATTTATTTCTTCTCTAATTATAATTAAAAAGCTTCACACATCTGACCAAAATCGCGACTCACGATTATAAATAAAATAAAATGACGAAACAACAAAAAAAAAATTTCATTTCTTTTTACAGTTTATTTTGTATTTTAAAAATTAAAAAACTTCAACATAATTTGGAGTTCTTA